>CM041781.1:263213481-263247576 GCA_023374045.1 Limonium bicolor | reverse complement strand
GCTTGGTATGAGTTTGGCAACAATCTCTGTGCTCATGGTATGGACCTTATGATGGAAGGTTCCTTGTGAGAACCGAGTTTATGATGATATGTATTGTTGTGGATAGCAAAATACCTTGCTATGCTTTGGCTTATATATATATATATTGGACGTTTAAATGAATGCAATGTGGTCTGTGACCGTCGAGACAAGAAAGGGTTGTTATGTTGTTATGTGTAGGATGAGTTATGTTGTAGGATATGGAATGTGTGGATCATGGAATGATCCCAGTCTGTGACAAGAGGCATTAAGGATAACAACCCGATTAGGGTACATGCCGTTCGTTAAGGAGTAGCTCCGTTTTAGAGGAGAGCCACTCTAGGGTTTAAGGAATCATTGGATGGTTGGTTAAGTGTGGATGTTTGGTTATAGGTGGAGCCCATTGGGCGAAACATTATGTGAGACATATAATGGTTGTAGCATGAATTAAATATAATCAACTGCATGCTAAGACGACAATTAGTCGTGCTGGCCCGGTAGCATGCGGGCTGCGGATTACCATACCAGCAAAGGTGCTGAGCCCCTTGGGGCCACCCCTTTCTCTTCTTTTTCCTATTTCAGGTAACGAAGTGCTGGAAGCCGTTCGAGAGTAGGACGGGTAGTCATTGTACATGTAACTTTTAAGTGTATGTATACATAGGTGTAGTAAGACCGAAGTTGTTGTCGGCAACAGTTTTATAAATACTCGGTACAGGGGGAGGTATGTATATTAATAAATTTTAAGATGGATTTGAGTATTGTATTGTGTAGTTGCTCGGGAATCTAGTCCATCAGACCGATCAAATGTACATATGTTTAGCCTTGTTAGCCACGTAGGTGGTTAACGGCGTTGTAACACCATTGGAATAAGTATGTGATGAGTTGGTTTTCCGCTGCAGAATGTTGTTATGTGATGGTTGTTGGATGGGGGGTTACAAAAAGTGGTATCAGAGCGAAAGTATCGCTCTGATGACTGAATTACCGAGCTTAGGAAGTACCGAGTCAGGATTTAAGTATTTTGGGTTAAGGGTTGAGTGATAGCGTTGGAGATACGCTAGTTAGGAACTACAGTGACTACTGGAAACCTACATATCCATCCCACCCTCCACAGTCCCTGTTTGATAACTTGGAAAGAACGCCAGAGAGATGGAAGTCCACTCTCATACTCGGAATACCCGATCTGGCTGTTATTAAATACCTTTAGGGTACGGAGAACCTGTCACACGGTTGATCCGCGAAAACTGGGAATCCGGAGACGGTCTCCATCTGGACAATGTTAACCGCATTTAATAGCGAAGAATGAAGATCTTGTGTAAAGAAGAATAGAATTTCCAGCAACCTGGGTCTCATGCAGAGCAGTCGAGAATGACCAGCTTGCAGCGCACTACCGTGCAACAGGCAAGAAGTGGATTAATAAAACCCGAGACGAATGTCTATGGGACCACAGTTGATAAAGAACACCAACGGTGTACCAACCGTCAAGGAACTACAACGTAGTGCCCAAACAAGAGACAAGTCTCAGTAACCACACAAATGTGTGGAAGGGCTACAAGGTGAATATAATACTAAGACAAAGGGGTCTCCCAGAAAGGGAAACACCCTAGCTACTGATTATTATGTGAAAACAGTGATAATTACCTAGAGGAGTATTTATCAAGGCAGTGACCAGTGAGGGCCAACAAGGCCACTGATGATAGTACGGGTAAAAACAATACCACAATCGGTATGTGTTGAACCGATAGCCAGTTAGCATGGCGCACTTGCCATAGCAAGTGCTGCTATAAAGGGCTATTCGGGAAATTCATAACCACTACAGGTACTTGGAAAAAGTACCATGGAGTTAAATGTGATGATCCATAACAGTGGAAGGGCCTGTCAGCCTAACCTCTGTAATTGGAAGTACGCCAGTCAGCAAGAAGCTAGACTCGGCTAAGGTAAGAAGATGTTGTGAAACCATGAAATTTTTCTTCAACCCAGATTTATTCAAACAAACCCTTTTCTTTTCAAAACCACCAATTTTCCTTCAAACCAACACTTCTTTCCAACCTTCTTTTAAACCAAACCAGTGAAACCAGGGGCAATTGACAAGGATGCAACAGTGGATAAACTTTCCCTCGATTAAGTTCGGAAGCAAGGAATAAATATTGTCACGGGACAATATAAGGGAGTTTACAACAGAATACTTCACCTAGGCGTGTGACGGACACTACAAGTGTCCAACTGTGTTGTGGGACGACCGCACTCCGATAGGAGCATGTGGACCTGACAGACCTACTTATAGGTTAGTTGGGTAAGTAGTTAATGTATCAGTATGATACCCCATATATGTATACGAGTAGAGTCCAGAACACGGGAAGTAGTCGACTCTGTCTACGGTCAGCAGTATAAATCAAACGAAAGCTAGAGATCACAAGGACTAGTTGAAGTTAAGGAACCCAATTAAGTCAATAAGACTAAAGGAGTTAGCGAATTTGTTTCGAGGAAACGTCTAAGAGTCAGGAAGTGCAAGGTGCACTGACGGTTATGTAAAGACAGCTTATGTGACTTAAGGATCCCAGGGATAACCATAATAGCTGAAAAGCAGGGCAAGGCAGATGCCTAATGTGGACACATTAATGTGCAATGAACGGGATGAAACTCCCAGAATCAGTACCTACGCTGTCTGGAAATGTTGAATCTTTACAGAAGAATATAATAACGGAATGTACCAAAAAGTGTGAACAATGTAAGGCATAACGTAGCAACACCCAGGAGCAATCCTCGAAGGGTGTGCGCATCAACAATTGTTGAACGAAATATATGACAGAAACACAGGGTTGAAATTAACGCCCAGATTAGACATAAGTGTCAGGAGACGGACTGGCAATCCTAAGGGGCATCCCATGAAAGGGAATGTGATGCAACAACCTTGTCTGGATGCCAATACAACCTCTAAACATGTAATGTTTGTACAGAGAAGTACAGTGTGTGGACAGCCTACAATAAGCCCAGCTCAAGGCAAATAAGGCTTATAAGCCATGAGTAAGATATGTTATACGAATTCGGTTGATTGTAGAAGTTTATGTGGTATAAAATGAATAGAGTGGTAAGCTAACCACTGCATTAAGAGTGGGGATAGATACCTCTCGATATTGTGAGAACCGCAGGAGCGGTAGTTATGTGAATCAAGTTCAAGAGAGTGTGGAGGATGGACCACGTTGTTATTACCCCAGGGTGATTTAATAAAATAACACGAAAGGAAATATTTGTACCAGTTGTGTACGCAGGAAGTGTGATAAGTTGATAGCAATCACCATAGGTGTGTGAAGCTAAATGTGTGGCGAACAACGCTCAAGGGAAAGATAGTAATATTTCAAAAAATCAGCCAAATAAGTGGCCAGATAAACACAGCGTGGATAGCAGAAGCTATATAATAGCGGATGCAGTATAAGTTGATGTTATACAATGAGTAAGGACACGGTGCGCAATAGGCGACCGTTGTATGAGGATGAATAGATGTAAAAATGGTGAGTGAGCAGAGTTATGAGTTAAACTCAGTGGAGGTACAACATTAAGCGATAGCAATGAACCGAGCAGTAAGCCGGTGGCAAGTGTTAAATGATAAGGATTTCAGTGAAAATTCCTATCGCAATCGCATAAGAGAGTTGCTGTCAAGGGTTTACGCCTCTGCACTCTGTATGACTGAGTGTTTTGGTATTGCTCTTGCACAGTAATGATCGAGTGGGATAGCTAGGAATCAGAAGCATGGTAATGGTGGAAGAGATAAGTTATAATGGCCGATGCATAGGAAATGCAAGACCGCACCAATAAGGGATAATTGTACAAAACCAAACATGGAGACATGATTAACAGTAAGTGACTACAGTAGCACTAACTGCCAAATATCGGTATGGAATATACCCCAAATATTGTAATAGCTGAGAGAGCACTACACACTAGTAGTACTCAATCTCAACCGACAGTAAGTCGGTAAAAGTAAGTCAATCACTGTGAATTACATGTAGTTTACGCGGTAAGCTATAGGAGAAGTGGATGGAAAATCGTGAAACTCACCGAATTCGCTAAGGGTAAAAGATACCATGCGTCGGTTGAGAACACATTGTCCCCAAGATAAGGGTAATACATTGGAGATGTGCAATACATTAACAGTAACGAATGGGGCAAACCAGCTCTATAATTATCAGGGTGCGCAACAGAGGCCAGTGAGCCCATGCGTAGGTATCGGATACATATGTGAATATGAATAAACGACTAGTTATCAATACCTAAAAGCCTCACAGGCCAGGACCGAAACCGGTATATGAGTTTACAACTCCAATGCGAATTCCTGGTTTAGGGACTAAACCGCCAATATGTTAAGATCCTCTAATCAGAATCCATTGTAATGGACCGCGTGGAAGTTAAAACACTTCACGACGGTAGACATTTTAAGCCAAGGTTTAGTGATTGATTACGTGGGCGTAATCCCTTTAAGGGGGGTAGAGCGCAAAACCACTTAGTGTGTTTTATCGTACAAGTGTACGTGAACTGGGTTGTGCATAGCACAAAATGATTGTTATGATGGTTGGCGCGTGTGTTATATACAACATACGCATTTATTTGGGTAAATTGAGGTGATTGCCACAGAAGATGCGAATACCATTGTGGGATGTGTTAGTACAAGTGGAAGGGAGTAAAGAAACTCCGAAACTCCCGGGGAACTAAAACCCCGACGGTGAATAAGTACAAACCATGTATTGTTTTGATAAAAATATATGTATAATATATCTGTTGTGATTATGAAGGGTTATGAGACCGACATAGAACCTAGTGAGAATTAAATTCCCTAGGTAACTTGAATTAAGTTGGATTTGGATGATGATTGATAGACGGAGTTCTATCCCTTGGAGATGTAATGATTATGACTAGAGAGATTCAAAGATCGAAAATGGGATATGCTTGAATTAATTGTTGGTTGAAAATGAGGTGGGAGGTGAAACTTGATTACCATGGGATCAAGGAACCGAACACAAATTGGGGTGGAAAGATAGTTCAACACTGATGCTGATCACATCAGGGTTGGATGACTCTTGAAGCTCCCTGTAAGTGGTCACAAACAACCATGTTAAGAAACAAGGAGAGCATAAATCGGACTTGGAGTTGTGTGGTGTTTTCAAAAGGATTTTCGATTGGTATTTTCAAACAATCGATTAATATTTTGAATAAAAGATCTTCTTGTACTTAACCTCACAAGGAAATTTTAAATTTAAGTGATTGTTTTAATTTCCCAAGGCACGGGGACGGAAGGCGTCCATCGCGACCGGGTTCTGCGGGATCATAGTCTATATCAAGGATATTTTTGATTGCTCTACATGCTCCGACATGTTGTGTGGTATGTGTAATGAATGTTGTTTTGACTTGGATTTCCTAAAGTGTATACTATCAAGGCCTATGAGTCTAAATGTGTGGTGTTACATAGACCTATGTGTCTAAAGACTGTGATGTTGTGGGGACCTATGTGTCCAAAGGGTGTGGATATGTTGCCCGGACCATTAAGTCCGAGGTTAGATGTAAAGGGTGGTTGGTAATGGAAGTTTTATGGCTATAAGTAGTTCCCGTATTTTAATCTAATGATGCGAGGAAATGTGAACTTCGAGGACGAAGTTCTTTTAAGGGGGGTAGATTGAAATACCCCAAACCTTGGTATGTTGTGTAAAGGTTAAGCTATGGTATTTAAAGGCTAAAAGTGCCTTAGAAACATAAATGAATCATTTAAACCATGGTAAACACAATAAAACACTAAGACACGGTATGAGCAAAAACATGCTCTAAGCTATGAGTGAACTTGGTTAGGACCCAAAGAGCCTACCAAGACTTGATAATGTTCAATTATGATTTAATAAGGCTAAATAAGTCCTTAGGAAACTTGGGTAGACAATGAAACCAAACAAAACAAATAAATACCTTAAGGTCAATAAGAGCAAAAATGTGCTCTAAGCTTGGGATAAATGTGTATAAGACCTAATGGTCATACCTATACTTTTAAATATGTTAATGAACATATTAAATCAATTACCAAAGAAAACCAAGCTGAAAACAAGTTAAAACACACAAAATGTGCTTTAAGGAGTCTTAAAGCACGTTTTTGAAAAATTGTCTTGTAAATGAGTTTGAATGGCTAAATGTCCATCATTACTCTTTAATTAACATGTGTACTATATAGTATCACATTTGGGTGGCCATATTAGTGGGAAATCAAAAATTTCACTTCTATGTGCCTTGTTATGATGAATAGTGATTTTTTATAACTAGTTTGTAACATATGATGTTATAAGTAATTAAATTGGTCAACAAAGACCAAAACACCCTCCTAGGCATAATGGTGGCCGGTTTTTGTAGTGAGGAGTCACCAAGTATGTTAACTTGTTAAGTAAATAAATGTGACTCATAGTTACTATTTGCTTTAAGATATAAATATCTCAAAAGTAAGTTCTATCTTCATTCCCTTCCTTTCCTCCATTTCACACGGTTTCAACTCCTTCTTCTCTCTCTCTTCTTGTTCTCTCTCGGTAATATATCACCACCACCATGGAAGTCATCTTTGAACACTTGTAAAACCTAGCTCACTTAACCAAATCAAAAACAAACACCACCATTCTCTTAGTTAAGCCAAGCTCTACAATCTTGTCTCTTCAAAGCTTCAAAACCTCCATTTCGGTGCCAAGAGAAACCACCATTGAAGGAGCTTGAGCTCACCTTTTCACATATTCTTGTTCTCCTTTGCTTCAAGTAAGGAAACTCAAAGAAAAATGACATTTCCTTCATGTTTTGACATGTCCGAAAATCACTCTTAATGGAGTCATTATATTGCCTTGTTCTAGCTTCATTCCAAGCTTTCATGGACTAGGAGGAGTCCTCTCTTGATATATATTCAAGCTTTCTTTCCATTCCAAGGTAAAACAATCATGTTAATACCTTAAGATAATATATGTAACTAGGGTTTACAATGAGATAAAGCTTAAAGCTTATATACTCATTTTAATGTTGGCATATTGTTAGTTGTTGGCAAGGAACCAAATGCAAATGCCTACCGGTTCTACAAGGAAACAAGAAGGAAATTTGTGAGGAAAAGAGGTAAACAAGCTATCTCAATGTGGGTTAATGCCTTAGGAGAAATAAGCTTATGATGCTTGTTAAAACTACCTAAAGAGCAAAGGGTAAATGAGCTAGTAAAATGCTCTCAAGGAGTTTATTAAAGGAATATGTATTGTTGGGTGTATTTGCAGGTCAAAGGCATTATTATGTGGGAAATTCAGTGTTTAAGGTTTATGCAATTTAAGGGCCTAAGAGCCATGCTATTTAAGGGCCTAAGTGCCAAGCAATTTAAGTTATGCACTATATTGTGATGTAGTGCTTTATGTGGTGAAGTTTGTGTATAAAATGTGTTTGATGGATTTTAGGTGTTCTTGGGTGAATTAAGGTAAAAACCTAAGTGTTTGGATGTGGGTATATACTAGAGAAGCTATGGCCAAATTTGGGAAATGTGTAAGAAGTTGTTTAAGGTTTAGGTAATGTTGATGTTCAAGGAACAAGTGATGTTTAGGTATGATGTAAAAAGGAGATTTAGTTAGTAAGAAAATGATGCTTAAGAGGTGATGTTAAGATGAGGAGAAGTGTTTTGGGATAGTAGTTATGATAGGTGAAATGCCACCTAGAAATTATAAGGAGAAAACATTGTAAGTGTTAGGAACTTTGTGGAGATATAAGTAAAGGTTAAGGAATTAGGAACATAGTTTTGTGAGTGCTTAAGATTATCTTGAGGGTGTGTTTGAAGTGCCAAATGATGTTAGAACACATTAAGAGGTCTTAGGAGAAGTTTGGTAAAGATTTGACAAAGTTTGGGTAAATTTAGGGGGCGACCGACCCAGGGGCCGACCCAGTTTGTGGGTCGGTCGAGCCTCTGTAAAATGTTAGGGAAGTGTTCGGTAATGGACCGACCCAGAAGGTTGGGTCGGACATGGGTCGGTCGGTCAAATTTCAAAGGAGGGAAAATGTTCGCACATGGACCGACCCAGAATGGTGGGTCGGACGTGGGTCGGACGGGCATGATTATAAGGAAGAAAAAGGGGTCTGTAATGGACCGACCCAGATGTGGGTCGGTTGGTGGGTCGGTCGGACCAGAAAACATGGTTTAAGGTTATGAAATGATATGAGATGATGGGGATTGGTAGGTAATGATGTTATAAGGATGTTAAGGACATGTTAGGTGAGTTTGTGACAATAAAATGGGTTAAAAGTTGTATAAATGTGAGAGTAAAACAAGTTAAAAATGCTAAGTTATGTAACTAAGTTAACGGGGAAAAAAAAATTAAGCATTGACATTAAATGATCAAGCAAACCTCGATGTTAATAAAAACACATGTGATGTTAACAGTTGTTCGAGAAATCGCTCGAGGAACATAAATGGACAGGATAAGTGGACCCGGTGACAGGTATGGTTTCTTGCAACCTGTGTCCTAACGGATTACACCGGCTTGTATGCCAATGTGTTTTTCTGTATGTTGCCACGTTATGATATAAATCATGAAACGAGTTTACAGTCATTATGGTTATTGTATGTTTACGTGCCGATACCGGTAACCTCTAATGCGCTTGAAGGGCTAGTTAACCACTATTAGGTAAACGTAGGAGAACGGTATCCTTAACAACGTTTCCGACTTAAGGAACGTTCTAACCACGGCTATGCGTGAGTTGGTTATGTGATGTTTGTGCGTGATGTTGTATGTGAATGTATGACTCTCTCCTCCCTTGTGTGCTTAACTCGGTTATGATACGTATGGCGTGTGGTTGTGTGTAGGCTCCGTAATGGATCTCTACTACTATTTATAAGAGTCTATGGGCTAATGGGGGGTGAGGAGTCCGGATTGTTTCCGGCCACGCGTGTGATGGTGGGGGTCGTTATCATGTCCAGTTCGGCTCCCTTGGTGTATGTTTAGGTATTCCAATTTGGTTTCAACCTTCCCTTAGCTTATCCAAAGCTAGTTTACTGACTCACGTCGGGCCATAGGGGCATACTGTGTTGTTTGGTGTGCTTGGGATCACTATATCCGACACACCTTGGGTTAAGCAACCGTTCAAATAACAGGATGGTGATGAGGTAATTAACGAGCTTGGTATGAGTTTGGCAACAATCTCTGTGCTCATGGTATGGACTAACTATGATGGAAGGTTCCTTGTGAGAACGAGTTTATGATGATATTATTGTTTGTTGTGATATGCAAAATACCTTGCTATGCTTTGGCTTATATATATATTGGACGTTTTAAATGAATGCAATGTGGTCATGTGACCGTCGAGACAGAAGGGTTTGTTATTTTTGTTGTGTAGGATGAGTTATGTTGTAGGATATGGAATGTGGGGATCATGGAAATGAATCCCAGTCTGTGACAAGAGGCATTTAAGGATAACCCGATTAATGGGTACATGCCGTTCGTTAAGGAAGTAGCTCCGTTTAGAGGAGAGCCACTCTAGGGTTTAAGGAATCATTGGATGGTTGGTTAAGTGTGGATGTTTTGGTTATAGGTGGAGCCCATTGAGGCGAAACATTATGTGAGACATATTAAGGTTTGTATGCATGAATTAAATATTACTCAACTGCATGCTAAGACGACAATTAGTCGTGCGTGGCCCGGTAGCATGCGGGCTGCGGGATTACCATACCAGCAAAGGTGCTGAGCCCCTTGGGGCCACCCCTTTCTCTTCTTTTTCCTATTTCAGTACGAAGTGCTGGAAGCCGTTCGAGAGTAGGACGGGTAGTCATTGTACATGGGTAAACTTTAAGTGTATGTATACAGTAGGTGTAGTAAGACGAAGTTGTTGTCGGCAACGTTATAAATACTCGGTACAGGGGGAGTGTATGTATATAATAAATTGAAGATGGATTGAGTATTGTATTGTGTAGTTGCTCGGGAATCTAGTCCATCAGACCGATACAAATGTACATATGTTAGCCTTGTTAGCCACGTAGGTGGTTAACGGGTGTAACACCATTGGAATAAGTAATGTGATGAGTTGGGTTTCCGCTGCAGAAGTGTTATGTGATGGTGTTGGATGGGGTGTTACACTCTGGGTTCGAGGAAGGTATATTACCTGTTAAATATTTGGGAGTTCCTCTATCTACTCATAGGCTTAAGACTAATGATTTTGCTCCCTTGATTGATAAAATGACTGCTCGCATATCTCATTGGGCTGCTAGAAAACTCAGTTATGCGGGTAGGCTGCAGTTGGTTGATAGTACGTTGATTAGCATCCAAAGATTTTGGGCTAATATATTCTTGTTTCCGAAGTCTGTAGTGCAGCAGATCGTTAGAAAGTGTAGAAGTTTTCTCTGGAGTGGGGTGGATAATAACAGAAAGGCTCATGTGTCTTGGAGTAATGTGTGCAGACCGAAGAGTAATGGTGGCTTAGGTATAAAAGAAATTCTATCTTGGAACAAGGCTGCTATTTTATGCATTCTGTTGAGGCTAAATATGAAGGTCCTGAGAACTCAGCTTTGTCTACATGGTGTAAAGACTGTTTGCTGAAGCAAGATGATATTTGGAACGTGAAACTTAGGGGAGATCATGCTTTTTGGTGGAAGAATTGCCTTAAACTCAGAGATGAAGTTGTCAGACAGAATCGACGAGCAGAGCTGGAAAATTGGATTGAGGTACATGGTACTATAAAAGTTCGAAATGTATTTGATATTATTTACCCTCTAATGCCTGATGAGGGATGGGATTTAATTCTCTGGTCTAAGTATTGCACTCCCCATGCCTCTTTTATATGGTGGTTAGCCTGCCATAATAGATTGACCACTAAAGATAGACTGAGAAAATGGAATGTGAATGTTAGCGCAGAATGCATATTCTGTGGGAAAGCTGAAACTCGAGATCATTTATTCTTTGAGTGTGAGTTTAGTAAGATGGTGATTACTAAAGTGTTGCATAGATGGCTAATATGCAAAATTCCTATGATATTCTCTGATTGTATGGCTTGTTTGTGGACTGCAAGAAGGAAATCCTCGCTGGTATACAACCTCCGTTGTTCTGCTGTGGGAGTTTTTGTTTATCAGATCTGGAGACAGAGGAATGATGCGATCTTTAATGGTAAAACACCAGATTGGAAGCAATGTGTTATTCTTTGTAAGCAGGAACTTAAAATGAGATGGGAGAGATTTAAGTTTCAATTCAATAGAAAGAATTATAGAATATGTAAGAGTTTTGATATTCTGGAACTCTTGAGTAAATAGTGGTCGGTTTTCCTGCAGCATGTTGCAGGTTTTTTTAGTCTGGTTTTTAGGTTGTAAATTTGGGTGGTTTCTTTAATATAGCTTATCTCTCTTCGAAAAAAGTTTAGGAGTTCTTATGGTATAATATAAATGTTACATAATATTAAGATAAGAATCTTAATATAAGTTGTATTACATAATACAAATTAGTAAGAATAACTGGGTTGCTATTCGCAGTACAAAATTACTAATCACCGCAGTACAATTTTTTTTAATTCATATTGACGTTGTACACATGTAATGATGTCGTGTTGTAACTTTTGTTTTTTTTAAATAATTTCTTGAGCGTAAACAGTAAAAAACACTCTGATTGTTACAAAACATTATAAACCCGTATTAATTGCGTCAATATGATTTTAATTGTGACTCTACGTAATTTGGACGACATTTTACGTTATGTTTGACTAAATTACAAACATTGGTACATATTCAGAACGTCGTACTGAATTCGTAGTTAAAAACGCCAATTTCGGTTGAAAAACGCTCTAATTGTAATAAAAGACGTTAAACCCTTTTTAATCGCATTTAAACGTTATAATTGTGACTCCACGTAAGTTAAAGACATTTTATGTTGTGTTTGACTAAATTACCAACATTGTTACACTTTCAGAATGTCGTACTGAAATCGCAGTTGAAAACATCAATTTCGGGTAAAAAAACGCTCGTACTATATATAGCCTAACCTTCCTTGGATTATTCATTTCTCTCTCCTCTCTCTCTCTTCCTTAAAAAGCTCTCTTCTGACTGCCGGAGCCGCCACCCGCCGCCGCCAACCACCGCCGGAAAATTTTTCCGGTGAGTTTTTGATTTTTTTTTTGCAACTTATAGATTTGGGTGTCGTGAGTATGAATTTGGTGTTAGTTTTTTGAAATTCAACATCATTTGAGCTAGATCTAGCATGGAAAATTTGGATGAAACTTGAAAATTTTGAAAAAAAATAGTACAGGGGCGAGCCCTGGTGCGGCTTGACCTGCAGAGAGGTGAGGAGCAGGGCGGCTCTAGTGGGAGTGGGGCGAGCACCGGTGCTGCTCGCCTGGAAGATACGCGAGGAGGAGCGCAGCTCGAACGACAGCAGGGCGAGGAGGAGCGGGGCTCGCGACTTCGGTTCTCCAACGACACAGGGACGCGAGCAGTAGCGCGGCTCGCCAGCGTCTTCCTAGAGCAGTAGCGCTGCTCGCCTTGGGGAAGTTGGAGCACCTGCGCGGCTCGCCTTGGAGCAACTAGAGCAGCTGCGCTGCTCTACCCGGTGGAAGGCGAGCCCCTAGTAGGCTCGAACTCATTTTTTTTAATTCTAATATTGTGAATGATTTTTAAATGTTTGAATTTGATTTTTTTTTAAATTCTAATATTGTGAATGATTTTTAAATGTTTGAATTTGTTTTTTTTTAATTCTAATGTTGTGAATCATTTTTAAATGTTTGAATTTGTTTTTTTTAAATTCTAATATTGTGAATGATTTATAAATGTTTGAATTTTTTTTTGAATTCTAATATTGTGAATGATTTATAAATGTTTGAATTTTTATGTTATGAATGAGGAATATAACTGTGTGATATTCATATGCAGTGATGGATCGACTGAAGAAAGCAGTGCAACATGTATATTCGAAGAAGAAGAAAGACCGGGGTACGGAGCAGCCTATGACGGCCTCGTACCGTCGTGCACGAGCTCCTGGTGCAGGGCCGAGTAATCCTGCCCCCCGCATGGAAGCAGCACGTCATTCATCGTTTCATCCGGGTCAATCTGTCAACGACCCGGCGTTTCGGATACCTGCACCTCTAAGTGAAAACGGTGGATGACTCGACGATGTACGAGCATATACCAAAGAGACGCATGCCAGTGTTGTCATCATCCAGTAGTGCTTGGTCTGATAGAACACTGTACAGCGCTAGCTACAACATCTCGGGCGAAGGAAGCCACCAGATTGCTCCCTTAGAAGCTCAGACGTCAGGCGGTGGTAGTTCATCACGTCCACCACGCCCATCACCCGCCCGTGCTGATGAGGACCATGTGATGACCGAGTGTTCGCCACATGTTGACGATGATGGTGATGGTGCTGATGATGATGACTCACCCGACGTGGATGAGGAGGAGGATGGTGAAGATGATGATGTCATGGATCAGGAGGATGACACTGACGAGGAAGCAGCGCTAGCGATGGTTCCAATCATTCCTATATTTGATCATTTAAATCATACAACGTTTTGTAAGTGTTAAATATTGGTCATTATGTAGGATCGTGGGGTTTTGAGTTTCAAATCCCGTAGGGTGATGCTTACTAGCTGGCCAAAAGATCAAGTTACCTGCAAAAGAGCAAGGAACATGCTTAAATATTCTGGTATACATCACCTACAGGATATTACGATGCCATACAACAATATGTCCCTCATCAGTGCTTTTGTGGAGAGGTGGCAGCCTGATACAAACTCATTCCATATGTCGTTCGGTGAGATGACGATTACCCTGCATGATGTGTGGATGATACTGCAAATCCCCATCGTTGGTTGTCCATTGATAGGGGATTCATCCACCCCTGGGTTGAAGGAGGTAATGGCTGATTGTCTTAATTTTGGGGGAAATGTTCAGAGTATGACAGAGACACTGTGGAATACCGGTGTTGTATCGATTGCGAGCTTGTTGCAGCACTGTAGGGATGAACATGAAGAGCCAATGAAGCAGGCATGTGGTTGGTTGTATCATCTGATCGGTACAACCATATTAGCTGGAAAATCAAATGATCGTCTGAGTCCACAGCTGTTTTGGTTAGTAGCTCCCATGAAGAAAGCTACCAAGCTTCATAAATATGCATGGGGAGATGGTACTCTTGCATGGATATATCGCCAGCTAGGGATAGCCTCTCGTGCCGGCTCCAGTGGGATAGGTGGTTCTATGACATTACTTGAGGTATGTTTCCTAATGTGCATCTAGTATACGATAACTCACTAAGTATTAATAATTGGTACTGCTTAATTATTCTAGTGTTTTTATATGCACAGTGTTGGATTTATGCGTACTTCCCTACATTAAGACCAGCGATTAGCCCAGACTGGCGTGCTAATGATGACAAACCTTGGGCTCTAAGATGGGTGAGATCTACCTCTCAAGTGCATGATCATCGTTCACTGCAAGGCTATCGTGAGCATCTAGATGCTTTGACTGCTCTAAATGTAAGTGTTTGTAGTTGCTAACACATTGAACCATTATTATTTTTGTCTTTCGTTGTTGGTTACATTTTACTATTATAACATTGTAGATTGATTGGTTGCCCTACGGTCGGGATAATGTTAATGTTCATGGAGGGCGTACATGATACAGAGGTAACATACAAGTTATGGGGTTGAATGAGCCGTACATGCCAGGGCGTTGTCTACGCCAGTTTGGTTACATTCAGGGTATCCCTGAACCTCCTATTAGACCCAACCCAAGGTCTGAAAAAAGAGGAAAAAACCAACCCTACACCTGTGTATACCCCCCCATGTATAGTTTGTGGGAAAACACACCTAAAGTGCTGGTTCCAGGGTATACGCGCACAAATGCGTGGTTGCATGCTTGCGACCCACTCTACCTAGATTGGTACACCAAGCACACACACCCGAAGATCCTAAACCCTGAGAGTTATGAGACTACACTGGTTCATCGTCCAGATCCCTGTCTAGTAAGTCATATTTTCATTGTACTTCATGACATATCACTTTTATTTTTTATGTGTACTTACCTGACCAAGTGTGTTACAGCTACTGTCTGAGGCAAGTGAGCTTGCACGTCCATACTACCAAGAGAACAGTGCATGAGACTGGTCATACTATCGTCAGGGGATGCCAGAAGAAGAACAAAGGGTTACAACTCATGATCTTGAGGATGTGTTCAGCTCTTTATACATATGGGATAGTTACCAGCGGCAGCATGGTGCACCCTAGTGGTTGTCATCTTGGGTAGATAGTATTGGCCATCCCAACCATATCTACACCATAATTCAAAGTTCTCGGTCGGGCCAAGATTTCCACATAACATGCGAGAGGTATTGGAAATCACGAAGGACTCCACGACCTGGTGTCATCACCCGGCGTAAATCATCTGGTTCAAAGAAATGCGGTTGTCCTTTTAGAATTAAGGGGTATTACACAAGCTATGGGTGTTTCTTGAATGTGGGTAACGGATGGCATAACCATGATCTCGCTGAGTGGGCAGAGGGTCATTTTGTGGGAAAACGCCTAACTGAGGAGGAGGAGATTATGATCGATCAGAGAAGCCGAGTCGGTGTGCCACCTTCTGCAATTTATTCAGAGCTCACAACAATCAACCCTGACACGTCAGCAACCAGGAAAGACATATACAACAGGATACAAAAAACAAAACTTGAAAAGAGAAATGGTCGTTCTATGGTGCAGACTTTGCTGGGTGAGCTAGACAAAAACAACAACTACTACGATTACACTACAGAACCAAGTAAGTCAACTTAGGATGTCTCAAATAACTGTAATCCTTTAGGTTTCATATTAATTTGATAGATAACATGATTCTGCATACTTTCACAATTTAGGGGATCAGACACGACTTGGGTCCATCTTCTTTGCACACCCTACCTCTAGATTACTGCTGCAAGCTTTCCCGTACGTCATATACATTGATGCTACCTATAAAACAAACATCGCAAAAATGCCTTTGGTTCAGTTCATCGGAGTGACGAGTATAGGCAAGAACTTCAGCATTGCCTTCACCTTTCTTGTATCAGAATCAACGGACATGTATGTGTGGG
The DNA here is from genome assembly GCA_023374045.1 of Limonium bicolor. NCBI lineage: Eukaryota > Viridiplantae > Streptophyta > Magnoliopsida > Caryophyllales > Plumbaginaceae > Limonium > Limonium bicolor. The sequence continues at coordinate 263,231,494 of CM041781.1, read as the reverse complement.
CACTTCAACAATTAAGGGAACTCCTCGGTCGGACTACAACCTCAACATTTCTCACTGACAGATGTCTGGCCCTAATGAATGCCTTAGAACAGGTATTTCCTGAATCTCATCATCTTCTATGTCGGTGGCACATAAGTAGGAACATTCAGGGGAAAGCCGAGACTTATGGGTGATAGAGGAAGGGCGGCGGCTGCAATCCGAATGTGGACTTCGGTTGTCTACTCAAGCACAGAGCAGGACTACAACGGGAGGCTCGAAAATTTCAAGTATACATATCGAAGCTATCCACGTTTCATTACGTTTGTTGCATCAGTCTGGGAGAAACACAAGGAAAAATTTGTGGAGGCTTGGGTCAAGAATGTTTTGCACTTCGGTAACACAACAACAAATAGGTACAATTGTTAGTCTTGTAATTTTTAAGATAATACAGTCATTGTTATAGATCTATAAAACTTACTTAAACATTTGATAGGGTGGAGAGCGCACATTCTTCTCTAAAGGCGAGATTAAGGAGTGCTAGACACACTTAGGATGTAATCTTTCCAAAGATTAACGATCATGTGAATACTAGCATCAGAGAGCTAAAAAAGGATTTCGAGTCAGCCAGGACAAAACACAGAAGAGAGCACATGAGGGTTCCAATTGCTGACCTTATCGGGAAGGTTAGTATCCTTTGCTTAGATGAGCTAGTAAAGGAGCTTGGAAGGGCGAATTATGTGCAAATGGACAGCTCAATCTGTGGATGTGACAAGGTAACCTCTCATGGATTACCTTGTACATGTAAATTAAACTACATGCTGGATAGTTGTATACTATGCTCAAAGAGGGATATACATCGTTTCTGGTATACCCTAAGCTGGGAGAAACATGAATCAACAATTGATATGCTATCCTACAAGGAGGCAGAACAAAATAGATGGTGAGATATAGCTTCTGAGGTAGCACAGTTAGATGATCCTACTCTGATGGCCAAATGTTACAGTCAAATCCAAAACTTCCTTCACCCAGATATGGTGTGCCAATTAGGAGAACCATTAGAACAGTTTGGGATTGGCAGACCTACCGGGACCTCAAGACCAAACCGACGGGAACCTTCGTCTTGGGAGCGTAACCGACCAAGGGCGAGCCAGTCCGAAGGAGCACCATCAAATAGAAGATCACGTAATATAGGATCATCAGATCCGAGTCGATTCATGCCCCTAAACAACTTCCCATACTACGAGAATTTCCCATCCAACTTATATCAGTATATCACTGGGTATATTGATGTTCGTGGAGATGGTAATTGTGATTTCAGGGTGATTGCTGATTACCTGTATTCAAACGAAGAGAGGTGGAAAGATATTCGTAGAGCATTGCACCATCACATAAAGAATACAGAACCATCGAATCATGTATACAGGACCATGTTTAACGAAGCACCGTACAACGACATGTTAAAAGCGCTTCATTAGAATAGGGAAGGGCCAGCACCTCCAGAGAAATGGATGACCACGGAAATGGGGATGGCGATCGCGACAAAGTACACTTCGATAGTAGTTTTCTACTCTACTGTCTGGGGGGTATGGCAAGTGCCACATACCTTCCGCTCGATAATTATACCGATCGTGATAGCCCAAGAGGAGAGATCCACATAGGAATTTGCCCCCAGGGTCATTTCGTAAGGTTCTGCATGGTTGATGACTCCCCACTCCCCCTGTCTATCCGCAGTGGTTCTTTTATAGAAATCCAAACACTGTTGGACCTTGGATTCATCAAATACAATCTAGGTTAGATAGTTGGAACAACGTTGTAACTTAGTTTTTCTTTATCTTAGTTGTTGTAACTTAGTTTTTCTTTAACTTAGTTGTTGTAACTTAGTTTTTCTTTAACTTAGTTGTTGCAACTTAGTTTTCCTATAAATTAGTTGTTGTAACTTAGTTTTTCTTTAACTTAGTTGTTTTAATCATATTGACTGAAATTTGGTCATTCAATTCTCTATTATTTCAAAAAACAGTGTCTCGCCGCAACATTCCAACTTATTCAACTAAGTTTAGTGAAAAAAAAAATTTATACTGCAAATAGTAAAGTATTTTACTATTCGCAGTACAGATTAATTTTAAGTCAAATTAATAATATAAACACATAAAAATGTAATCCAACACTTTTTTTTACAAAAAAAAAGATTCCTGTATTGATTACAACAAAAAAGTAACTAGTAAAATTCGCTACTAATCAACTACAAACTACTTCGGTAAATTTACTTTCAGATATCATTTTTGGAAGAAAAAAAACACAGCGACACATCATTACATGTGTACAACGTCAATATGAATTAAAAAAATTTTGTACTGCGGTGATTAGTAATTTTGTACTACGAATAGCAACCCCTTACATAAAATAATGAAATGTAACATTTAACAAAAGATTTTTAGTATTCATATAAACCTATATATATAAAAAAAATGGGTATATAGTATGGTTAGAAATCATATAATATTAAATGGTAAATGTTATACATGAATATAGTTATAAACTATAAGTTATTAAGTTTTGAATTCAAATGTAACTTTACAAGATTAATGAATTATATTATACAATGTATAATAATGAATTGTGAATGATACCATATGGTTTATTATCGCATGTATACATGCAACTATATGTTATATACTTATAAACATATAGATATGGTTTAAATGTACAAGTAATTATAACATGAATATATACACAAACATATATATATATATATATATATTTGAATATCATGGAGTATAATGGAATAAATCCTAACATTTGAAAATACTACGAACTACGACTCTTATAACGGAACCGACTTATTTAGTTAAACCCGAACCAACTAACTATTGTAATCCGGGGATGGACTGTCGGGGTTTTTAATGATATTCAGAAATACCAGATTTAGTTAGTCATGAGGATTGACTCGTAGTGATATTAATATTACAGATCGTACGTCGGACAAGGGCGCCGAACGAGCATAGGTTATTGCGCATCCTAGGTCTTGGTGTACGGTATGTTATCGGTGTGGTTTGACCATCTTGAGGGTTTCCTTGGGGTCAGACATTGTTTGTTTAAATTGCCAAGAGCGATATGTGTGATATATGTATGCATGAAATGTTGCGTGTTTATTTACTCGTCTTCTCGCATTAATTATTGTGTGCGAATGTCCTTCGGACTAATATTACGTCGACTATAGATCGACTTATATAAACATACATATACGAGTAAAAGAGTGATGTGGTTGTTACCTAATACAATACGTTGAGTATTATCATCACATTAACCTAAGTAAAATACTTAGGTATGAGACACGACTATATCGGTCTCTAGAGCATGGATCTCGAACATGAATACGACCTAGATTACTTCTAGGTATGCGTAAGACCCTTAGGGCAGCTATATAATGAATGAATACTCCATAACCTAAGATTATACTTTATGTAATTGATTAATATTTAATCACATAATGGAGTCTTGTTATACAATTATAAATCCAGTAGTCTCCGACTACTGATTACGCATTGTGATCACTTGAGTGTTTACCCGTATCGGGTTCTGGTCTAATTAAGTCCAAACGAGCCTATATAGATTGTTGACCAGAATGTACTGCTGTTGGTACACGACTACTGCCACCAATTAAATGACGCCTCATTAGGCAAAGAAGAAGTCCCGAGATCTTATATCTTTGGCCGGAATGTGCTACCGATGGTGCACACAGGACGACTGTCCATCAATGAATTAATTACGGGGTTGTCCTAACTTGACACCCACATATGATGAGATTGTAATATGATGAGGACCTTGGAGGTCGGCTGTGATAAATGATTACGAGTTCGTTCATATAAACGACTATGCGTTTTATCTCCTTGCTCTCGATGATTATTGTTATACAATGCGTTGCTTGTGAATTGTAGTGACTGCATTGTTTGTATTAATTGTTATTCAATCATGTATTTACAGTTATTATTATATTTGTAAATCGGTAAAGCATGTAATCAACCTAATGCTAAGACGGTTTAATGACTTAAGTGACCGATAGGGTCCAAGTAGTATGCCTAGCATACTCAGCGTTTCGCTGAGCCTATATGGCAATCATTTTCAGGACACTGGTCGTGTTGAAGCCGAAGTGCGGGACCAGGGTAGTTAAGGCTTTTGTTTTTGTTTACCGCACTGAGACTTCGGTTTGTATTACACTTAGACTTTGATTTGTACTACCACATTGTCGTATATATTCGGGAATGTTTAGATGCTCACTTGTTGTCGGTTATGACTTTGGACTTAGCATGATGTATAGGTGGGTATCTCATAGTCACTGCGGTTTGTTGTTATTATCGTTGTTTAGTTATTATATTTTGTTTCTGCTTCTTTACTCGCATGGGCGAGTAATGGCATGTGACACCCGAGTGAGGATTATTATTGTTTAACTTCCGCTGTGAGATGTTTTAATTATGCTACGAGAGAGATTATTATGTGTTTAACGAGAGGGGTGTTACAATTGCCACCACCACTCCAACCAAACCCACTGCCACCACCATTGAAGTAAAACCCACTAACACTGACGCCGACATAAAACCCCACATCATCGTCTTAAACCACTTCTACTCACTCACCAACTCAAAGCCAAATATCCTCTATCTAGGATACTACTGCTATCCTAATACCTGACATCATATAGCTTCAAAATTGACCCCTTAGCAGCCTAGTGTCCTAGTCACATTTGCTCACTGGCTGCTCTGCCTTATGGTCTTGTTTGTTTCCTCAGTCCGTCAAAGCCCTTTGCCTTCAGTCCACCCAAAAATACTACCAGAGTCAGTCTGCCCAAGAATACTGCCAGAGTCAGTACGACCAAGATATTTCTAGAGTTGTAGTGTTTTCTTCCAAAAAAATAAAAAAAATCAAAAATGAGAGAAAACCAAGTCGGAAAGGCCACAACCAGAGCTGTTAAAATTTGACTCAGTCTGAAAATCCATCCATTTTATCCAAACCTGAAACTTGACTGAAACCTGAACATATTTAAATACAATAAACCCGAAACCCGAATTGAGTAAAACCCAAAATGACCCGAACCCAAAATCAACCGAAAAATTTATAACCCAAAACCGACCCAAACTCGAAATGATCAGAAATAATAGTAATTAACTATATTAGCCAAACTCGAATAACATGAAATAATAGTTGACCATAAATTGTCCCAAACCTAAATGACCCAAATAAATATGACAACAAACTTGATTCAAACTTAGGAAATCTGAAGGAATTGTACTGACTTTTTTGTAATCTATATGTAGTATATTCTTATAAAAATTAGGTATATATATTTGCTTAATAAAAATTTCAAAAAATATTAACCATGACCCAAAATAACTGAAACCCGATTTTATCTGAAACTATTACTACCCGAACCTGATTTGACCCGAATGACCCGAACCTGAAATGTCCCGAAAGTTTAATGAGCCAAACAAAAATTGACCTGAAAAGATATGACCCAAAACCCGAACGGATAACCCGTTTGCCAGGTCTAGCTATAACCAAGCAAACAAGCAATGTCTCTTCAACTCACTCATAATCAGAAGACGACTCATGCTTCCATAATCACTTTCAATCAAAAGAAGACTCTTCCACTAACCATCAACTCAAACAACTAAAATGAAGTCGCATGACTATAATTAGCGCTTTACAACAAAGTTACAGTTCTATAATTGCTACTATATATGAGTGTGACTGAAGTCCAGCAATGTGGTCAATGCAAAACTATTCGACTTAGGCTAACTTACGCTGATGGGTACAAATGATTTGGTGCATATTCTTCACTACCAGAGTTGGCTTAATAAATAAGTTAATACCCAAGATACATAGTAAGTCCCAAACCTCATTCCCTAGCCCGCACCCACACTTTTTTAAGCTTTTCTAAGACCTTGTTTACCTTGGCGGTGTTTTCATAAAACTTTGGGAGACTACCCTGTTTTGCTCGATGATGTCAAAAAGGGGGAAAGCGATGAATCTCGTTATCAGTAAACCGAATTAATGTTTTGGGTGGTAGGAAAAATTTAATTGCACTTATGTATTTTGCTCTGCTTGATGGTGAAGTATACTATTATTTGTTTAAGCTTCGTTTAATTTTATTATGCTCATCTCTTATTGGTCTTGTTTTAAATGATGTGCTCAAACTAAAGGGGAATATTGGACTAAGGGGGACCAATCATTAAGGTTGGTTCTTCAAGGGTACTTTGCTTGGATATCTTTTTGGTTGTAGGTTAACATTTGCTCTGGGATCCACTCACGTGGTTTTGGCATCATACGCAAAAGAAGGAAATGTTGATTCCTGAAGGTGTTAGAGTTTTGCTGAAGATTACCAAAGCCTAGCTATCAGCATGAGTCAACCAGAGAATTGATGCAACAAAAAGAGAATGAGAGAGAGGGAGTCTAAGTTAACGAACAGTAACTCCTAGTGAAAAGAGAAGAAGTCAGTCAAAGCCTACCCACAAACAAAATGTCAAGATAGATAGAGTTTGTTTGTCAACCAGACTCTATCTGGCAAGTGGTTTGCATTCGTCTCATTTTATTTGGTGCTGAAATTATGGGGGAACTTTATTGGGATTAATTTCAGGGGGAATAATTATTGTGCTTGAAATCAGAGAGAACCTTGATAGAGTCGGTTCCCTCTATTTGTTTTCCTTGGCTTTGTTCTTTGGTGTTTCAAGTACCGCGAGATACTCTCTGAGTTTGTCATCATCAACAAAAAGAGGGAAATTGTTGGAACCCTGTGTTGTGCTGATAATGGCATCAAAGTAAGTCTGGATGACTGTTGGGCAAAACAGTGGTGAAACTATCTTGCTAACTATGGGCAGTGAACCCAATCATTGTAGTACAACAAGGTCGTATCCACAGGGACTTCGTAACTATCTAGCTAATTATAAGCTTAGTAAATGTGCAAGAGGATATATACAAAAGTGCATAAATGTAAATTATGGGTTTTGAGTTTTTGGGTTGTAATTGGAGAAATAAAGAAAAACAATAAACACTAAACTAACTATCTAGGATAGGTGTAGCCCGGGATGGATATTTGCACCCGTCCTCCCCTTACTACCGATTGTCGAACCTCGAACTCATAGCTAAACCACGGAAACGCTTAATTAATTAGCAACCTAATCTAGGCCTTCTAATCAAAACCAATTTAATCGAGACTTCTCATTCAGCTAAGCCCCGGGTCAATCGATAGCACTAAGCTCAAGTTCCACTAAAGTTGCAATGTAGTCTAATCTCAAAATCATCGAAATCAGAGTACACCGTTTTAGTCTCTAACAGTTTAGGTTTCTATCTTTGAATACCATTTTGATAGAATCCCACAATAATGCTAAACTAATCGGTAGGCCAAAACAACCAATTTAACACATAGAAGACAAATTGAGCAAAACCCTTAACAAATCCCCAAATCATGAGCAACACGTTTAGAAGTCATAAACACTCAATAATCATCTTCATTAAGCTCAAAGACTAAAATAAAGCACAAACACAAGTTCAAGATTCAACAATGGAGTTTAGGGATTTTGGGACAAAATCCCCAATCCCTAGCTACAAATGATTCTACACAGCCATAGGAGAGAAAATAAAAGAGTAAGGGATAGAAGTAGCCATTAATGGAGCTTGGAAGGAGGTGAGCTTCTCTTATCTTCTCCTCCCTTCTCTTCTCTTCTTCTTCTTCTCTTATCCTCTTATTTTCTCCTTTAGAATCGCCCTTCCTCTCTGTTTTTGGGGCGAAACTCGACTGAATGAAGAATGGGGAAGTTTTCCCCAAAATTCCCCGTTTTAAAACGCAGATCTGGGATAATTTTTGACCCGACCGACCTTGCAAGGTCGGTCCTAGGGTCGGTCGGAGTCAGTAGCGATTTTCGGGCGCGTTTTTAAGTTCGACCGACCTTGCAAGGTCGGTCCTAAGGTCGGTCGATTCCAGTAGCTTGCAAAAACGCAAATCTGGGCAAAATTTTGACCCGACCGACCTTGCAAGGTCGGTCCTAAGGTCGGTCAGAGTCAGACTAACTTCAAAACGTTGTATCTTCTTCGTTTTAACTCCGATTTTGGATCCGTTTACGCCCACGCGTTCCTCTCTTCGTCTACTTTACTCCTAGCTATGTTACTCCTCCTGTTTAAACAATAAATGTGTAAAACACCAATGAAACACAAAAATAGAGGAAAACAAGCTAGAGTGGAGAAATGAGCATGAAAAGTGTTGATTAAACATATGAAATACACCCCTAAAACATGCTCATTTGGACACTCATCACATCCCCACACTTACCTTTTTGCTTGTCCTCAAGCAAAACCAAGCACCCATGCAAGTAAGGAATGCTCAAGACTAACAAACACTAACATGAATTGTAGGATAAAAGAAGAAGCAAAAAGTGATTAAAACCTTTGAGGAGTGTGAACCATCTCTTAGTGGTGACATGGGTGTGCTTAGGGCAAAACAAAATCTAGAGTTTCGGGGTATGATCCAAAGTGCTTCAAAGTTCTAAAGATTAGGTGACTTGGAGAGCTTTTACCATGTCCAACTTCTCTCAAGAATGGGCATTGAGAAGAAAACAAAATGAAAAATAGATTTATGCATTTGTTTCACTTTTGCATAAGATATGAGAAGATAAAATTTTGGCATCATGCCTTTGCATTTAAGAACACTCAACTCTCATTGTTGGTTAACAATGGCGTCTCACAAGTCCCTTGAAGGATTTTCACAAAGAAGCACCCCTTAGCAATCCCTAAGAAAGAAGACAGAAGGAACCCCAAAGCAATAAAAATCCAACCATATAAGATCACTTGGCCACACCGCATGTAAAATGCTCCTCAAAAGCAATCAAAATGAAAAATTTAAGCATTTATCCCACAATTCATAACAGTATTTGTTCTTAATGAGAACAACTCAAACACAAGGGTCCAAGTTTTTTATTTTGGACAATCGCAAGATAAGCATGAAGTATTAAGCATTTAAGCACACAATTCACCGAAAAGGTCACTCCCCCACACTTAAATTGAACAATGTCCCCATTGTTCACCAATAAAAACCGGGGAAGGTTCCAGAAGACCTTTGCGGGAAGCAGACAAAAGGAAAATCACACGGTGTGGAGGGTGATTTTTCGGTATGAGGGGGGGTCTATCTAAATACGGACCAGCTGAGAAGCCTAGATCCTAGAAAGCGCCATTCTGTGGAGGGTGAAAACCCGTTATTCATGGCATCCCTCAAATACCTATTAAATCGTCCGTCTTTCCAGAAAGCATAGAATGGAGTGCAAGTGTGCACTACACCCGCTCTCGATGGGCTCCACGCGGACTTATGCCTCTATAAGGCGGAAATTGACTAGAGTCGCCACCTAGTTTGACCTAAGGAACTAGGAAGGGAGGATAAGGGTTCTAGGAACCGTTAACTGACTCTGAGATTGTGGCTTATGGATAGGACTTATCTGGTCATGTCAGAGATTCCATTGTGGGTTCGCACTGGGTTACACCCCTTAGAAGTGGCAACGACCACGACTTCGGCTTGGTGCCCGAGGAAACCTCGGTCTCCAATTGTCGGGATTACCTTCTTTCAAAACCTTTTTAGAGAGATTCAATTAAAGCCAAAGGATCGGACTGAGTGTGGATTGAGGAGTAGGTGATTTTGAAGAGTTTGAGGAGATAGGCTGGTCTCGAGCTATTGGCTCGTGGGAATAGTCAAAGGGTTGAGAGGTTTTGATTATTTTTGAGGGGATTGGATTTGTCTCGGCTTTTGCGAGGCTAAGGGGATTTTGGTCATTCTTGTGGAGTTAAGGGGTGTTCGGATCATTTGTTAGAGTTGATGAGTTTCCCGGGTTTGTTAGGTTCATCTTTTAGAAAGGTCGGATTTTTGAGGTGTTTTAAGAAATCGAATGGGTTGAAGAGGAATTCGGGTCTTAAGGATGATTGAGTATGGAAAAGGATATTTGGTTTGCGAGTATTCGGGTTTGAAGATGTTTCGAGTTTCTGGGAGTTTTCAAGAATTGGAAATCCTATGTAACTTAGAGTTGGTTCAGGGGAGGGTTGAGAAGTGTTTACGGGTCCTAGTGCTCTAAGGGAAGTGTTGGATTGGTTTTACTCAGAATTGTCTCTCTTAAAGTTTTTAAGACAGAAAAATCATTTTTTATTGTAAAAGGGCGGATAATCCCGAGGGATTACCCTATGTACCCCCTCGAACATGACACTTTATTAATGGAAAGTGCCAAGGCTCGAAAGATGGGGCAATGAATTTATGTCGAAAGATAGGATTCAGAGAGAAACACCATGAATGAGATGTTCTCGGTCGAACCCTAATAACGTCTCTAACTCCCGGGTTTTAAAACATTAAAAACCAAAAAACATTGTAATCGAGCGGAAGGGAGTTAGACGATTCTAAAATCCCGGCTGCAACTAGGAAGGTCGTTACTTCCCTAGCACCCCGCCTTGTAAAAAATCTAGGCTGCAATTAGGGGAGGTTTGTCACCCTAATGCCCCGCCTAAAGAGATCCAGACTGCGACAAGGGAGGTTATGACCCCAGTGCCCTGCCTCGGATTTTTATTTTGGGAAGGGAGACAAGCGATGTTCTAACCAAGGAAGAAATGTTTTGAAGGGGTTAGACATTACTTGTTCCCCGAAAACGGTTTATTTGAGTTAAATGACTGAGTTGGAAAACTTTTGAAGTTGTTCGGAATCCTCGATGAAGAAACACTGATTTGAGAAATGTTTTTAGGAGAAAACTTTCTGTATATGTAAGAAGAACTTTCTGCATTTGAGAAGAGTTTTCTGTGAGAAGAGTTTTTCCTTTAAAATTCCACAAAAATAATTTCTTTTTGAATAAAATGACGGTTTGAAATTCTTTCTTGGTTTTTGGATTTTGAAAGGAATTTACAAGTTAAAAGTGAATTGAAAGGCATCGGGTTTAACAAATGTGTTGGAATTGACTTGGTTTGACTTGTATTGGTAGATGAACCGGGTCAATGTTCGGGTTTGGTCAATGATTGGGTCAAGGTCAAGGTCGAGGTTTCCTGGTCAAAGGTCAACCTTTGGTTCAAGGTTTGATTCTTGTGGACTTAACTTGATTCTTGTGGTCTTAGGCTTGCTTGATTTCGTGGACTTGGGCTTTATAGACTTGGGCCTTATTTGAGACATGGGTCTTTTATGATTTTGGGCTTTCTTGGTTTTGGGCCTTGGGTATTTGGGCCGAGGGTATTTGGGCCGAGGGTATTTGGGCCGAGGGTATTTGGGCCGAGGGTATTTGGGCCGAGGGTATTTGGGCCGAGGGTATTTGGGCCGAGGGTATTTGGGCCGAGGGTATTTGGGCCGAGGGTATTTGGGCCGAGGGTATTTGGGCCGAGGGTATTTGGGCCGAGGGTATTTGGGCCGAGGGTATTTGGGCCGAGGGTATTGGGCTTGGATTGTGGGCCGAGTGTGGTTCTCCGGTTTGGGTTTAAGTGGGTTATGGGTCGGGTTGAGAGTTGGGTCGAGATGGGTTGTTGGGCCGAGATGATTTTGGGCTTCGAATTTTGGGCCGATTTCAGGGATGGGCTGAGTTTGGAGATGGGCTAAGTTTTGGGTCGGGTTTGAGGGGATTTGGGGCTAAGCTATATGATTGGGCCGGATTTGAATGTGTCGTTGGGCCACATCATATGATATTGGGCCGTGGTCTTGGGCATTGGGCCTCGGGTTTGGGCTCTGGATTTCAGACTTGGGCCATGGGTTTCGGGTTTGGGCCGAGATTGTCCTGGGCAGAGTTATGCAGAATTGGGCCAGGTCAAATAATGTGGTGTTGGGCCTTGGGCTTCGGTTTCTAGGCCTTGGAAGGCCTCAGTTTTGGATTGTAATGGTGGGATTTTTGGACGAGACTTGTGAGTTGAGGGCTTAGCCCTTTGGACCACACTAAGGGGTTGAGATTGAGTCAATGGGCTCTTGAAAACATGGGCCGACTTGTCCCCTTGGAGTGGGCCGGCAACAAACGTGTTTTTTTTTTTTGAAACAGAAGGAGAATTTGGAATTTGAAAAGTGATGAGGAAAAACTGAGAGACAACCCTGGTCATGACCTTTTCCTTTAATTGAGCTGGTAATCAGAGAGGATAATCTTGGATCAAAAGGAATAATAAGGTTTATCAATCAATTAATCTTGATTATGGGTTTGTTGAGGGTAAAGGAGGATTCCACCCACATAAAACGAATGAGAGACCCGTTAGGCATGGGGTGGTTTCACATCCTAAACTCTCCTAGATTAGCCTTAAGGGCTCGTTTTTTTTTTTGAAGTTTATGTTCTTATATACACATAAGGGTGGTTTGAGTGTTTTCTGAAGTTGTAGGAGACTGTTGCCCCACGAAACGAATGAGAGACCCGTTAGGTGTGGGGCGACAATGCTTCCTAAACTTTTCTGTTAGCTCAAAAGGCCCTAAAGGGAATAACTAGGGCTTAAGTAAACCACAAAGTCAGGCAGGCGACTGAAATTTCAGAAGAAGGACATCGAACATAAAGCATAGATACATACAGAGTGGCCAAGGCATGAACGAAATACAGATCATAATTGAGAAATAAGCATGAAGATACCGGATCATGAGCATGGCAACAGATTATAGGCACGGTTTGCTGGTGGAATCCGAGAAAAACCTCTTCTTAAGACAGATTTAAACTGTGTCTAGATGAGCACACCGAAGAGGTAATCAAATTAAGAGCAGATAAACTAAACCCCTATCGGTTTTCTGTTTTGAAGTTGGTGAATAAATTCATCCTCCGAAATACTATTTGAACTGAAAAGTGAGACAGTTTGATACTCATTCTACCAATTATCAGGCAAACAACAGGAGGCTTCGGCCCTAAAATCTCCCATTAATTCTCTCCCACTCTCTTAGAACTGTGAACCCAGAATTTCGGGACTCAAATTTGGTGGCAAGTATTTCAAACAGCAGATAAGTTGCAGTAGTAGGAGTTATGAATCAGAACCAAAGAATGCAGTCAAGCACATATCCAGATACTGAGAGCAGTTGGTTCTTATAGACTAAGTGTTCCCAGAAGCAAAACAGACATTCAATCTACAGGCACCAACATCAGGAGATAGACAACAGATAACGAGAGTTAGAACTTTATACCGAAGAGGAGTGTGCTAGGTTTCCTGCAAATGTACCGAGACAAACCAGAGACTAAACCAAACATCAGTCCAACAGATAAATCGGAAGGGGTAACAGTCAACCCACTACAAACACATTTGCCGTGCTCTAGATCGAGCCAAAAATATCATGAGAGCAGACCAGAACGTAACTGGAGATGGACCAGTTCACGAACCCAACCAAAATAACGAAAGGAAATAGATGGAGCTAAGACTGGATGCGGACCAGTTTACCAGTATCATGAAAGTTTAACGTTAATGGTGCATCTTCAACCCGTTCGTGGACCACAATATCCATACCAGGCCATAACACCACTCTTAATGCGGTAATAAAACCAAGTTTACCGAAACAGATTACAAAGGGTGCATGGGAATGAAGAACCGTAAGCCGAGGGTGGACGAAAGTTATAGTCGGGATGATTACCGAACCCACATCCATCCCCGGCGATCAAATGCATGTAGAAATCCAAGAGGAAAAACTAAGAGAAAGCAACAAAAACAGGTATAAATTTGAGATTGGACTTGAGTGTTTGACCCTCTGAAGCCAGGGACCTGCGAAACAAACGGTTCGAGGCCTGTTTCTGGGTTTACCGAAAGGAGAAGGAGAAGGTGTAGAGAGAAATAGAGGCGGGTTTCGAGTCGGAAAAAGATTTTCTCGACTGAACCCTAACCCTTTGCCGTCATCGAACTGAGCCCTCGGGCAAGATGAATCAGAAATGTCGAGACGAGAAGAACGAAGCTAAGATTACTGACATTGGAGAGATTTTGAGAGCAAAGGTGATGAAACCAACTTACGCTGTCGACGGTGGAGTGACTGGTTACGCCCGAATTCCGGTGGGATAGGGTGTTGTCGGAAGAAGGGCTTAAGGAGGGAGATGAATTCCCGGCGAAGGAGGACGACGAAGAGACAGTTGGGCTCGAGAGGAAGGAGACCGAAGAAAATTGGAGATGTTTCTATTCTTTCAAAATGAGAAAAAATGTTGGGGATCTGTGTCGGCTCAGTGGTAAAAAACGTGGGTATACTGTAGGGTTGTTAGAATGTTATATAATCGACGTTGACATGCGTTTGTTTAGGGTTTTATTTGGGTTATCGTGGGCCTTATCATGGAAAGAAGCATTGGACCCGAAACAGGGCCTGGGCCGCGAGCTATTGAAGAAGGAGAGAAAGAAAATGAGAGTTGGCATAAAAAAATAACACCTCCACCGAGTTTCGAACTCGGTACCATCGGTTTCCCCCCTGAACACCCTGACCAACTGAGCTATGACTGCATTCAGTATACAGACGCGAGGAAATAAGACAAATGTTATGTTGCCGGCCGGGGCAAAACAAGGGAAACATCCCCCTTTCTTGCTAAGTTTCAAAATCGTGAAATGCTTTAAAACAAAAGCAACAAAAAAAAAATGCATACAAAATGAAGCAGGCTAAAACGGATTACGATAAAAGGCTCGTGCTTCCTTTCCCATAGGAATGTGAGATTTAAATGTCGGGAAAAAGAAATTCCTTTAGTTGAAAACGGGGACGACCGCCTTGTTTCTGAAAGCATGTTCATTTTTTTTTAATTTGATTTTAAAATAAAACGGGTGAGAATTTTTGGTGTCTACACACGGGACACAAACAAACAGTATAGCACATAAGCTATCCCCAGATTTGCATATTCAAAATTAAAGAAGAGAGAATGAAAACTAAAAGGAACTAATACTCCCCTGAGATTGCTATTGCTATCAGTCTGTAGAACTCCCCCACACTTGAGCTTCAGCCTCAAGTAGCGTAGCTTGGTTGCGGTGTGGACTGGAAGTTGCACCCGCATAAAACACTAGAAGCAACCAAACTACAACTGGAGTTAAGGGTTAGCAAAAACAAAACCAAAGGAGAACGAAAACAAAAACAGGAAATAAAAATAGTGGAGTCGTTGTGGGCAAATATTAAAGGGTAAAACGAGTACTCCCCGATAAGATGCGGATGGAAGATAGGGTGCCCGCACAATTGCTAGTAGGAGGGGTCGTTGAGGTGCTACCTTCAATCGTTGGAGATGAAGGTCCTCTTGGAAAATTTCGCCAGAGGTTCCTTTGTAAGAGTTCCTAATTCCATCCCTTTGTTAGAGGGGCTTACCTGTTTCCAAAATATTCACAACACAAACGCCACCAATTGGGCGTAAAAGGGCAAGTCCAAAGAATGCCAAAATAGCCCATTATTGTAAACAATGAAAAATCTAAACTAACAGAATTTAAAAGACAAGACACGAAATGAAATCCGGGTTGCCTCCCGGTAAGCGGCCCTTCTTTAAGGTCTTTGGCTAGACCATACCACCGTGAAGTCATCCGGGATCGAATAGGAACGTTGAAGTCGGCTTCAACGGGTAGGTTGGGCGGGCATCATCTAGCAATGAAGAACGACCCGGATCAAAAGGAAATGTGGCCTCAACACTTAAGATGTGAAAGTGTAAACTCCATCGATCGTTCATCGGGTGGAAGTGTTGAGGTGGGTGATCCTTGGTACGAGGATCAAACTGTGGTGGAGCCTCCTCTTCAAATTCAAGGATGTAACCATCCTTATCTTCAGTGAGCGGTGCAGGGAGAACTCCGGAGCGGACTTTGTCTTCAATATTTGGTCCCAGATCAAATGGGAAGGTGGCCTTCACACTTAGCGGGTGTACGTTGAGCTTCCACCCAACTTCATTAGTGCACGGGTGGGGGCCTTGATCTTTCAAATGAAGATCAATGTTAGTGGGCTCCTCCTCCTCCTCAAATTCAAGGATGTAGACATCCTCGACCTCGGAGTGAGGCTCATAGGAAGAGTCGAGGTGGACATCAACTTCAGAGGGGGATGGCTCCTTGAAGTCGGTGGTGGTACTCTCATCTGAGGAGTCAGAGGGAGACAGTGTCTCCTCCTTCTCAAAGTTGAGGATGTGAGCATCCTCGTGATCTTGATGGAGCACAGAGAAGGCGGGGAAATATTGGTAGCTGACTTCAGAGGGAGAAAGATCCTTGAAGTCAGAGTGGAGACTCTCTTCTGATGAAGTGTCTTCATAGTCAAGCCGGGGGTGGAGTGGTGCTGGGCTTTCAGATTCGCACAGGGGAGGAGTTGGAGAGTAGCTCAAGTCCTCAGCAGGCTGTTCCACATCATGAACTGTTTCGCTCTCAAGTTGTTGCACAATCTGATCAATCTGAGCATGAACATTCATGTTGAAGGTATCTTGCTTCATGGTAAAAGTATCTTGCATAGTCGAGTTAGGCTTGCAAGAAGAGATAAGATCAGACATGAGCTCCTCCAAACTGGGTGAATCAACCTCTACTGTGATCACAGGACAGTGAGCGCTCTCGTGGTCTCCTCCACACTCTTGGCACTTAAGCCTCCAGTAGACATATGAGTTGAGGTCCTCCATAAGAGCTCTCAATTCTGCCATTGTTGTTGGACATTGGGGGCTCTCATGGTACTCTCTGCACCTTTGGCATACACTCCAATAATCGGTGTTTTGCTCGGTGTAGTCGCCATGCCAACCTTCTGCTGGGGGAGTGACAGATGGTTCGAAGTTTTCCATAAGAGTTCTCAATTCTGCCATTGTTGTTGGACATTGGGGGCTCTCGTGATATTCTCCGCACCTCTGACATACATCCCATTGATTGTAGTTCTCTGCGCCATAGGAGTAATGATAAGTGCCCAAATGAGCATGTTTATTAGGTGTATTTCACATATTATATTAGCACTTTTCTTGCTCATCTCTCCACTTGGATTAGTTTTCCTCTAGTTTATGTTTTATTGATTATCTCACAAATTTATTGGTTAAACATGAGGAAAACCCAGCTGGGAGCAAAAGTAGACAAAGAGACGAACGCGTAGGCGCAAACGGCTCGAAAAACGGAGCTCAAACGAAGAATCTAGAGCCGGTCAAAGTTCGCAAAAGGAAACGAGTCAAATAAACTCGTCTGTGGTGCGTCCGGGTTGTGTCCGCCCAAACAAAGCCGGACGTGAGCAAATGTCCGTGTCTTGTCCGGGTATTTTTGGCCGGACAGGAATGAGGCGTCCGTGGATTTAAGGCCGGACATGGGGCGGACGCAACAAGGACGCAGGGCTGTCCGTGGATTTATGGACGGACAGAAACACGGACGCGTGTAAATGTCCAGATCCAGATCCAGAAATTAACGCGACTGGTTTTCTTCTTCGCCGACTGTCTTCCCCAAGTTGCTTCTTCCTTTACGGCGCCTGCAACTTATCCATCTACTCCTTCAACAATATCAGGCGCCTGCCGACAATAAATCCTCACGCGTTGAGCCACCCCAATCCACTCCTCAAATTGCTCACGCGGTGTTCCCTCTGTCTTCTTCCTCTTCCTTTCTCCTATATAAACCCACGCTCCTTCTGCCTTCAAAGTGTCAATCCCTTCCACCAAAAACAATCCATCATCGATCCACTTCACCACACATCACACACACACACATCCATCCATTTCTCTTCTCCCGTCTTCTCCATTTTATTTTCTTTTCATTCCACCATATCCACCTCTAGTACGACGTATACAAAATAGCAGAACGAATGTAGGAGTGACTATAGATGATTTCTACTACTCTTGTTTCTGTTTATCTATTTAATATGTTAGGCTAGAATATATATACTCTGAGAATGGTTATTATGTGTTTGTATTAATTATGCAATATGTTTACTGGTTTTATTTAAATACAGTTTGTTGTGTTTTAAGGTCATCTCGCCTTTTTAATAAACCTCATGAATTTATTAAAAATGCTTCACAAATCTGTTTTTAATCTGATCGGTGAAAAAATAGATAGGTTAATTAAGCCGTAAAACTGTAGGAAACTTGTTTTCATCGGATAAGTAGTACTCAGTTGCAAGAATATTATTCCTTTTACAATGCCGTTTACTAGTACCTTGCTT
>CM041781.1:263182354-263212981 GCA_023374045.1 Limonium bicolor | reverse complement strand
GGGTACGGTCTGCTCTCGACCGAATTGGCGCATCGCTCTGAAGGGAAAGATAGTGATAAACCTTTCTAGGCCTAGCAATGTCAGCCCATCCTCCTGATGAGCTGATTGAACAGTTCCCCCTTGAACATCCCAGTCACGCAAAATCCAATTAATCTGCCAATCATAACAACGGTCCATAAAGTAAGCTCTCCATCCTGCTTCAGGCTTTTGTGCTCGCTTCCGGGCAGTCGGGAAAGTATCTATATTCACTACTTTATACACCTCCACCTTCTTCATCAGCCCAAGGTGATCGAACAACCATATTTGGAGAAGGAGCGGGCTTCCTAAGAAAAAGGTTTCCAAGGCTCGGACTCCTTCCAGCGGTCCAAAGCTCTCACCATCTCGGCCACGACCACCGTCCCGATACTTTTTCCTTCTTCTAAGGCCTTCAGCAGGTAGATTACTCGTGGGTTGATCCTCAAGTCTCTTTGTCGAAACAGATAAAGCCCCATGATGCAGAGGTCAAGCACTCGCCTTTTGGTGCTTTTGGGATAGTATGGTTGGTAGAATTGTTGCAGGAGATCTCGCAGGCGTATGCTCATGCTACCAAAACTTTCAACCTCCTCGATCCTTACCCCCAGAAAATCAGCTGCAAACTTCGGAGTATGCGATCGCTCGACGGGGATGGTGGGCATCTTTGATGGGGCTTGATCTTAAGCAGTGCATCCATCTCAGCGGCAAGATAATTAACTCTTGGAGGTTGAAGCGGTACAGATGGTCCGTCGAATCCCAATAAGTGACTGACTCGAACAAGGCTTCATAGTCAACGGCCACTCTACACATTCTGGCAAGTCCAGCCAGCAGCGGCTCGTCAGGGCCTTTCATCTGGGCGCAGTAGTCCCTGAGTTCCTTGGCAAAGGTCGACTCCTGGTGACGCTCCACTTGGTAGGGGGTCATTGGAGCTTGTCCTTCACTGGGTCTTTCCTCTGCCCTTTCTGTTCACTTTCCGAGGGCACTTCTTCTCTCCAGGCACTGGCACTAGTCTGTTCATCATTTTGTCCTGCAAAAAAGAGGAAATAAAATGGAAAAGAAAGGGAGAGAATATGATAAGTAAGAGTCGGGGAACGATTAAGCAATTACTAGTATGACTCGTTTATCCTTGGAAATGGAAATTAGTTTTGAAAACTAATTTTGAGAGAGGGTTTGAAAAGTCATTTTGAAAGTGGTTTTGCTAAAATCGGTTTTTGAAAAGGTTTTGAATCGGTTTTGATTTGATATCGGTTTTGATTTGAAGTAAAGGAGTTTAGGTTTCAAAACTTGAATGGTAGCAAGTAAAACAGTTTTGACACAATGAGAATTCCGAACGTTTTAAAACAGATTGATTTGAGAAAAGGGTTTGCACACATGTATTGCATAAAGTAAATCATGGCTATATTTGATGTGGAGTTGAGTGCGAATGATTAGGATAATCACCTTCCAGACTAACCACACGAGTCACGGCCGGTGATTATCACAACATACTCACTTTCGGGAAACTTGGGGAAGTACTGCATGGGAACCGGTCTCCCCGTCTGCACGGTCAGGTGTGTCTAAAGTCCAAATTATTCATTGACTACGTTGTGCCATGTATGGGTATCCGGTAAATACGGGATCCTCTATGGTCGTGTAGCGTGACATTGGGCTTTAGAGACACCCGTGGTGCAGCGGAATCATGGAGAACTGAGCCCATGCAATCTTCAGGGTAAGGCAAAGGTGGTCAGACAGGCGGCATACAAGGGGGTGACTACCCATAAGCCCATCTTAGACACCGGATAAGGCAGCTGGACACTGAAGGCTCATGGCTCACTATATGCTGGTTTAGACTCGGGTAATGGAGGATATTTTGGATCATGAGTTTCAAGGCGTTGGTCTTGGACCGTATTACCTCGTGGGTTAACTCCTTCTAGGAAGGACCCAACTCATGGGGAATCAACCGTGGACCGGCTGGGATCCCGTGACTCGTGGACAAATCGGGTGACACAGAGGAATGCATGTCCTATGCTACCCGATGAAACAATGGGTTGACTCCTTCTAGAAAGGCCCCATTTACAAAAGCAATAATATTAGTCATGCATGAAGAGCAGTAAACATAAGACAGTAAACACACAACAATACACAAAAGTGAAGCATGCATATCAAAGCACACATATGGCACTCAAGGCCGATCTCGAACTCTGAACTCTCATCCTAACTATCCTCTCAAACACACTCTAAGTGTGGAGTAGAGTAGTCCTAGCGGCTTTAGAAGAATCTCTTGAAGGTTTTGAAAGAAGTGGGGAAATCTCGACAATTTTGATGGAGTTCAGTCTTCCTTGAGTTTGAGAAAAACTTACTCAAGTTTTCCCCAGCAGAGTCGCCATTCTGTGGAGGGTGATTTTTCGGTATGGGGGGGGGCTATCTAAATATAGTCTGACTGAGAAGCCAAGACCTCAGAAAATGCCATTCTGTGGAGGGTGAGAACCCGTTATTCATGGCAGCCCTCAAATACCTACTACATCGTCCGTCTTTCCCAGAAAGCATAAAGGGGAATGCAAGTGTGCACTACACCCGCTCTCAATGGGCTCCACGCGGACTTATGCCTCTATAAGGCGGAATTGACTAGAGTCGCCACCTAGTTTGACCTATGATAACTAGGAAGGAAGAGAAGGAGGGTTCTAAGAACCGTTGGTTGACTCTGAAATTGCTGCCTATGGACAGGGCTTATCTGGTCATACTAGAGATTCTGTATGGGTTCGCACTGGGTTACACCCCTTAGAAGTGGCAACGACCACGACTTCGGATTGGTGCCCGAGGAAACCTCGGTCTCCAATTGTCGGGATTGCCTTCTTTCAAAACCTTTTTAGAGAGATTCATTAAAGCCAAAGGATAGGATCGAATGAGGAGTGAGGAAGATTTCGAAGAGTTGAAGAATAGGCTGGTCTTGGAGTTGGTCTGGCTGAAGTGCTTTTGAGAGGTTTTAATTATTCTGAGAGACTTGAGGTCGTTTTGGGCCCTCACGGGATTAAGAGGATGATGGGGGTTTTGAGGAGTAAAAGGGGCATTTTGGTCATTTTTGGTGGAGTCAAAGGGGTATTTGGACCATTTGGATGATTTGAGGAGTTTTTTGTGTTTGTGAAGTTCGGATTTCGAAATGGTCGGGTTTTTGAGGTGTTTTGGGAAGTTGAATATGTTGAGGTGCAATTCGGTTTTATGGATGGTCGGGTGGAAGAGGATATTTGGTTTGCAGGTATTCGGGTTCTGAAGATACTTCAGGTTTCTGGAAGTCTTCAGAATTGACTTAGAGTTGATTAAAAGGATTGAGAAGTGTTTATGGGTCCTAAAACTCTAATGGAGATGTTAGATTGGGGTATTCAGAATTGTCTCTCTTAAAGTCTTTAAAACTGAAAAAAAATCATTTTTTGTTGTAAAAGGGCGGATAATCCCGAGGGATTACCCTATGTACCCCCTCGAACACGACACTTAATTAATGGTAAGTACCGAGGCTCGAAAGATGGGGCAATGAATTTATGTCGAAAAATAGGATTCAGAGAGAAACACCATGAATGAGATGTTCTCGGTCGAACCCTAATAACGTCTCTAACTCCCGGGTTTTAAAAAAGTTAAAAACCGAAAACATTGAAATCGAACGGAAGGGAGTTAGACGATTCTAAAATCCCGGCTGCAACTAGGAAGGTCGTCACTTCCCTAGCACCCTGCCTTGTAAAAATCTAGGCTGCAATTAGGGGAGGTTTGTCACCCTAATGCCCCGCCTAAAGAGATCCAGACTGCGACAAGGGAGGTTATGACCCCAGTGCCCCGCCTCGGATTTTTATTTTTGGGAAGGAAGACAAGTGATGTCCTAACCATGGAGGAAAGTTTTGAAGGGGTTAGGCATTTCTTGCTCCCCGAAAACAATTTATTTGGATTTGAAAACTAAGTTAGAAAGTTTTTGAAAGATGTTCGGAATTCTCGGTAAAGAAACACTGGTTTTGAGAAATGTTTTTAGGAGAAAACTTTCTGTATATGTGAGAAGAACTTTCTGCAATAGCGAAGAGTTTTCTGTGATGTGAGAAGAGTTTTTCCTTTAAAATTCCACAAAAATGGTTTCTTTTTGAATAAAATGATGGTTTGAAATTCTTTTTTTTTTTTTTGGGTTTGAAGGGAATTTACAAGTTGAAAGTGAATTGAAAGGAATCGGGTGTTGGAGTTGATTTGGTTTGACTTGTATTGGAAGATGAATCAGGTCAATGTTCGGACTTGGTCAATGGTTAGGTCAAGGTTTTGGTCAAGGTCAAAGTTTTCTGGTCAAAGTCAACATTTGGTCAACTTTCAGGTCAATGGTCAACCTTTGGTTCAAGGTTGGATTCTTGTGGACTTAAACTTGATTTTTATAGTCTTAGGCTTGCTTGATTTTGTGGACTTAGGCTTTGTGGAGTTGGGCCTTATTTGAGACATGGGTCTTTTATGGTTTTGGGCCATGGTTAGGGCTTCGGACGTGGGCTTCGATTGTGGGCTTCGAATGTGGGCTTCGGATTTGGGCTTCGGATTTGGGCTTCGAATTTGGGCTTCGGATTTGGGCTTCGAATGTGGGCTTCGAATGTGGGCTTCAAATGTGGGCTTCGAATGTGGGCTTCGAATGTGGGCTTCGAATGTGGGCTTCGAATTTGGGCTTCGAATTTGGGCTTCGAATTTGGGCTTCGAATTTGGGCTTCGAATTTGGGCCTCGAATTTGGGCTTCGAATTTGGGCTTCGAATTTGGGCTTCGAATTTGGGCCAAGGGTGGTTTGGGCCGAGATTGGGTTCTGTTTGGGCCGTGGGTTTGGATAATGGGCCGAGGGTGTTTTGGGCTTTTGGGTATTCAACTTAGGCTAAGGTGGATATTGGGCCGGGTCAAGGTAATTGGGCCGGATTTGGGAAGTAGGGCCGTGAGTTTTGTGGACTTAAGGCTTCGGGCTTGGGGCCTTTTCTTTGGACTTGGGTTGTGGGCTTCTTGAGCGTGGGCCATGGATTTCGAGTTTTGGGCCACGAGTTTGGGTTCGGGCCGAGATGGTTTTGACTTCAAGTTTGGATTGGACTTAATGGGCCGGGTCAAGGCAATTGGGCCAGGCATAGACTTGGGCCGAGATGGTTTGGGCCGAGAGTGGTCATGGGCCAAGTGGACTTGGGGCCGGTTTTTTTTTTGTGGGCCGTAGGCTTGTATACGGGTTTTGGGCTGGATTGTGGGCCGAGGACTTTTGGGCTTGGGCTTTGTGGGCCGGGTTTGGGTAGTAGTTGGCCGGGCTTTGAGTTTGGGCTCGGTTTTGGGTTGATGGTGGGCTGATGGGCCGGTTTGGTTTGGGCCGAGATTGGGGTTTGGGCCGAGGTGGGCTGATGGGCCGGTTTGGTTTGGGCCGAGATTGGGTTTTGGTTGGACTTGACTTGATTTTGGGTTTGATTTAGGCCTTGGGCCCTGGATTTGGGCTTCGGGTTTGGGTTTAAGTGGGTTATGGGTCGAGTCTGGGCCTTGGGGTTTGAGTCTCGGGTTTTGGGCCTTGAGTTTGGGCCTTGGGCCGAGGTGGGCTGATGGGCCGGTTTGGTTTGGGCCGAGATTGGGTTTTGGTTGGACTTGACTTGATTTTGGGTTTTGATTTAGGCCTTGGGCCCTGGATTTGGGCTTCGGGTTTGGGTTTAAGTGGGTTATGGGCCGAGTCTGGGCCTTGGGGTTTGAGTCTCGGGTTTTGGGCCTTGAGTTTGGGCCTTGGGCTAGACTGAGAAGTGGGCCGGAAAGGGAAGTGGGCCGGGTTTGATGGAATCAGGCCCAGTTTTGGAGATTTGGGCTTTCTAAAAAAAAGAGTTTGAAACTAGGTTTAAGACATGTCTGAATGAGAAAAAGTTCGAATTTACAAATGGATTGGATTTTTGTTGACTGTACATTTTATTCTGAAATTAGGGGATGATTTGGAAAGTTTTAATGAGAAACGGGTATTCCTCGAATGGACCGTGTCTAGGACCCGTATGCATTGAGGATACCCAAACCTAGAGCTTTTCTAAAGTGGGCCTCAAGGGTCCACAAAGAGGGCAACCTAATGGGCTTTCTACGGTCACCTGTTTCAGCCCGTCGGGCTGTTTATGAACTGGGCCTGAAACGAAATTAAATTTGGGCCAAGGGTTATCCGGGCCCAAACAGGTCCAGCCCATAAGATGTAACAAAAAAGATGGACGTGAACTTTTAAAAGCTAAGGATCTGCAAATAACGCATATACAAACATGGAGTTTAAAAAGCAATCAAGGTGGATCTCATGCATGAATTTCGAAAGCCACTAAACAAATTATGTACACATAAAAGAGGTTCGGAGACTATACACGCAGAAACAAATCCTCAAAGCTGCTGAGTGCCAAGTCAGATTTACTTAACCCTAAACCCTCAATAGCGCACCAACAAAATGAAACCTAATGTGTGGGTTGCAAGTCAATTGTTATCCTCACACTATTCTTATCTTTCAATGATCAACTAAAGGGCTGCACGTGGGCAAAAGTGGAAATGATTCCCGAGATGGATAACTAAATAAAACACCACTCACAAGACCCAACAAAATACCAGTTTAAAATTTCTTGTTCAAGTTCGATAGCCGGATTTCATAGCTAAAACAAGTGCTAAGTTAGATCAAAGTCAGACGCAAAAAAGAAACATCAGAAACCTGTATCTTAAGCATGTTCAAATCCCAGCATCAGACATCAGAAGCACAAGTATATTCAAGCAATAACCAGGAACCGACATTTGCCATAGTTTTTACAGACACAGAGAAAGGCAACTAACATTCACACAGATGACACAGAAGCATTTCGGTTTGAGGAAGGGTGTACCAGGGAAATGAAGACTAAGCTTCCTGCAAGGTCAAACCCATGAACAGAGACAAATGGATTAGCATATACCTCTCGGTCAACAGAAACTTGGAGGAAATTAAACAGAATGTACAAAGCTTAGGGAATGAGGTTGGGGTTCTGTTCATGTGAGAACAAGCGTGAACAGCCTTGAGAGTTGGGAACAGATTCCTCCTGCTCAACTAGGAAACAAACATAAGTGAAACGTAAAATCGCATACGGAAGCATTATCATGAGTGGAAAAGAAAACGAACAGTGGGATACGCTTCTGGCCATAGAGGAGGATTGTTGAGTAGCAAACACAGGGCAGGTTAGAGAAGAACCCGACTCATGACTGGAAAGGGACCAGTCTGTCACCAGTTGCAGATTACTACTTACAGAAGCATATAGATAAGGAAACTACAAACTGGAGACGGACCAGTTTCCGATATTAATCGGTTGTTAGCAATATAAACATAAACATAGAAGAAAGGGGAAGTATACTGAGCCATTACCATACGTATTAAAAGCAAGTGACGCTAAAAACAAACAACTTAATATAATCGAAGCGATTGAAGTGCCGAAATGAGCAGAAACCGAACAGAGAGTTCGTGTCCAAGCATGCCATGTTCGTGGACTTCTGAGTCCATACCAGGCCGGATATTCGTCCGAGAAAATTAAAGTAGGGTGAGATGCAAAACCGAACAAGAACGACCGACAACCAGGACCAAGTGATTCTGGGTGTAGGTTACTTATACTCATCCATGGAACCCGAGACATGCAAAACGGAGATTCGCAGCTCTGATTCAGGAATTCAACAAGACGAAAGGGAATGGGAAATGTAGGAAGCGGGAATGATTCTCTGGGCGGAGCGAGACAAATAACGCGAGCTAAACGCAATTTAAAAAAAAGAAAGACAAAGGGAACTAAAACGTTGAAGATGACCCCGTAAGGGGCTCGAGATTGAAAACGTAATGAAGGGAGATGAATCGTAAAGAGAAAAATAAAAACCAGTTGCATGGAGAAATCGATGCCACTTACTCCGCTGATTCCGGAAAGGGATAGTGTCGAGTCCTTTCTTTTGAACGAGATGGTGTGGGGGTTAGTTCGAAGAGACGGGATGAGAACGGACAAAGGTGATGGCGAGTCGTGAGGTGGTTCCTGGCCGAAAAGAAGAAGAAGGTGGGGTGGTGATGGACTTCAGACAATGGAACGGCGTAGGTGGTGGTTTTCAGGTGCAAACGTGGAGTAGGTGATGGTGGTGGATGGGTTCGAAGAGCAACCAAAGAGACCGGGGAATTCTCGGGATTTCGAACAGAGCTGGGAAGACAAAAAGAATCAGAATCGGGGTTGGTGTCGGCTGGGTTTCAAAATGTGTGTCCGTAGGTTTTTTTTTATGAGTTGTTTTA
The DNA here is from genome assembly GCA_023374045.1 of Limonium bicolor. Lineage (NCBI taxonomy): Eukaryota > Viridiplantae > Streptophyta > Magnoliopsida > Caryophyllales > Plumbaginaceae > Limonium > Limonium bicolor. The sequence continues at coordinate 263,204,735 of CM041781.1, read as the reverse complement.
TAATGGAGAGAGTAGGGTTTTGGGGGCAGATGTTGGGCCAGGAGTTATTGGGGCTGATTTTAACTTCAGGTCCAAGTTAGGTGTATCTGGTCTGGATAAAACGAGATAGAAAAAGGGGAAGAAAGTGAGGCAAAACCGATCATGCCCTCCCTGAGTTTCGAACTCGGGTCCCCACGCCACTACCCAAGCGTTCTACCCGGCTATGCTGTGACAGATCTCAGCACATGAATGCAAGAAATAGACATTAAATCTCAAGACGAGTTGAATGGGAAAAGAAAAAAAAGAGAATGCTCTGTGTGCCCTGCTAGGAATCGAACCTGGGACGAGAGGGTAACTAAGCAAGTGTTTCAACCGACTGAGCTATGTCGGACTTCAGTGTACATGCGAGGGAAATAAAACAAAAGCTTAAACCTCGACTGGATAACTCTTCTAAAAACACGACGAATCCAAAAGAAAATAACAAATAATAATAAAGTATAAATCGATCGAACACGTAAAATAATACATGGTAAAATCAAAAACAGTGAAGTGTTTTAAAAAGCAACAAAATATGTATACGAAATGAAGTCGGTTAAAGACAGATTTCAATAAAAAGCTCGTGCTCCTTTTCCATAGGGATGTGAGGTTTAAATATCGGTAAAAAGAAATTCCTTTGGTCGAAAACGGGGACGACCGCCTTGTTTCTAGAAGTATGTTTATTTTTGTGTTTTGTTCCAAAATAAGATGGGTGAGAATTTTTGGTGTCTACACCAGCAACCCAAGTACGCGAAGACGGTATGAACCGCTCGCACTTGATGGGGGAACATCCCGGGAAATTTGCAATGGTACCCCACCCGCCGCAGCCCGTACCTAGAGTACTAGCTAGTGAGACAATGAAAAGAGGAACACCACGGAGATAACCCTCCTGATTGGGAAGACCCGATGTGGATGTTATGAGAACTATGTTAAGTGTAGAAAATAAGATTTTGTGTTTTGAGGTAATGTTTAGGACCGGGGGTCCTGTAGAGACATAAAGTCTACCATACGAGTACCAGATGAATACTAAACCAAGGTTGAGGAGATAATTCCCGTAGGACTAATGGGGCTAGCTTGCTATAAGCAGGGCAGCCCTGTCTTACATCCAGGAAAGCACTGATTAGTGCGCTTGGGGGAAAAGAGATAGAAATGACGAGTAATAAAAGAGATTTAAGAGATATGTAACAGACGGAATGGATGACCTTTTAGAAGTCTCACCCGAAGCGAGTAACTCTATCGCAATACTGAAGGTTCATGAAGGCCTGACGTGCATGAAGGGAGATCCTGAGAACTGTAGGACCAAGAACTCGCTAAGTTGCTATCATGCAACGCCTCGAGAGGGGAGTAAGACCTTACTACCATGGTAAATTGGCAAGAACGAGTGCGGGGTTGAGACTGTAGTAATTTAAGTAGAACTTCTGCAACAAGAGTAGAAACCCAGTTAGGGAATCGCACTGCACTGACACACCGTACAGGTGGCTCAGTCTACATGGCGCACTTGCCACAACAAGTGCCACATAACCAAAATATTAAATTTCAACCTGCCTTGCGCACTTGCTACTGCAAGTGCAGCGACGATAATATCCCTAAAGGACGTAGTAGTCCAGGCGGTTACCAATAAACACTAAACTTTATGTGAGTCCGTATGCAATAAAGCAGGACATAGCCTTCTTAATGGCAGGGGTATGAAACCCTTGGGTTTGAGGTCGATAAAACCTCGGGAAGACCTAGCCGGTCTAACCATTAAACCTGAAAAGAATATACCATTTAGTTGAATATAGAAAGGGAGTAAATGAGAATAACGGTGATTAGTGCCTACAAGCCTAAACCCAGAGCCGGTATGTACATTAAAACGTCAATCAATACCGGTGGGGAGTGTCGAGTCTTCAGACCAGCATAACCATATTTAGGGAGTGCGTGACACTTGTGGTTAAACCACTACCGTTGAACATTGCCAGAGGGCAAGAAGTGAGCTATACAAGCCAAGAATTTAAATAAAACTTATCCGACTAATTAGATGGGAATAATAGACAAATGCCGTTATGACAAACTATTTTGTAGTAGTAAGAAAAGATTAGGCAGGTGAAAACGTGCAATAAAGGGGCCGAGGTTATGCCCGCACCACACACACCGGGGGTGTTGTAAATCCGTTATGCTGCTAGACTTCCGTACGGAGGGCAGTGGATATTGGCTAAACAGTGAGATTGCCTGAGGACGGGAAATACCGTCACCTCAAAAAGGATGGAGGGAATACAAGTTGAATAAAAGTAAGGATTAAACAATGAGGAGCGATAAAGAACGGAACCCACTAAGTTGTGGGCATCCAATTATAATCTTAGGAGAAAATATAACAACCAACTAGAATTAAATTAATAGCAGGATCAACAATCATTTAACTATAAAGCCTGAATATTGTATGACATAGGTCTACGGAAGGATACCCTTAGTACCACCAAGATGACCCAAACTAGAAGAACAAAGGTGATCAATCACAAATACTGATTATTGTCAGGCAGGATAGGGACTACCGTGAGACAGGGGGAAACACAAGGTGTCAACCCTTATCATGGAGTCCGGAATACACCAGAGGGTGTAACCCAATAGATTGGGTGGAGTTTGAGAACTTAAAACTCATATCTGAAGGCGTTAACAGCCTAGGAGTGAACGGGAGAAATAGTAAGTAGTTACTGACCCCCACTCATAGATACCAGATGACGAGCATGTGGAAACCAGTATTAGGGCGATAAGTCACAAATACCTATCTTGGAGAAAGTAAGCAAAATATACATTAATAAGGAACCCAGAGAACCCTCTAGGGCCATTCTGACATTAAAGTTAAGAATTGGCAGCATAGTTATTTCTACATAAATTACCGGGGCTAAGAGTACGATAACCACCAGGTACAAACACTACGAGTGCACTAAACGACATGGGACGACCACACTCCTAGGAGCTTGTGGGCCTGACAACCTATATTAAGTTAGTTGGGTAAGTAGTAATGTATCAGTATGGTACCCCATGTATGTAAACAGTAGTGTGAGCACCCAGGAGGTAATCAACTCTGTGTCTAAGTCAGTGAATGGAATCCTGACTAGGTAAACCATGAAATGACGAGAGAGACTCAGCCCAACCAACAAGGTTGGGAAAATCAAAAATAGCTTGATAATAAAATGATATGAGATCACAACCCTTAGTGGATAAGTTAGAACACAAGCTTTAAAGATGTAAACAAGAAAGCTAAGGCCTATTTTATGGTAAAGGCGAGGTGAACCCACGAATGAGAAGAGAACCGGGGTATCTTAGGAAATTATGTTAGAGAAACCTTTGCAAGATAATAAATGCCACCCAGAAAAGGGGGCACCAAGAGAATTACATATTGCGCTAAGGGCGCCGCGATGATGTCGCATTAAACATAATAACCACATGCTCAAGCTATAAAAACGTTAGTATGTTAGTACCAATTAGGGCTGAACAGAAAACGAATGCCAAGCTAAAACCCACATTCATATCGTATGTTTACAACAGACGAAGGGCAAAGCGAGCATTACAAGAGATACTCTAAGCTGGAGATTAGATACTCCTTGCAAACCGCAATAGCGGATAACCGTCTAATCGACTGGTACATGGTGCGCAACAAGCGACCATTATAATAACTATTAAAAACAATTATGTTAGTATGAATCAGGCATGAAAGATTAGATAAACCAGTGGATTCCCCTAATCGAGAAGAGGGATGAACCATATGTGTGGGTACTAAAATACCAACACACTAGGGATTCGAGTTCACACCAGCAAGAGAGGACATATAAGATACCTATGGAATGAACTCATTCCTGAGGGAAATAACTTTGAATCATGAGGCGCCAGTTAGTTGCGCATATCAGACTCGTTTTGACATTTAAAGGAAATTATACAAGCACTAGTGCTAGAGCATAGCTCGACAACCCTTATACCGAAGGTTAGTTCGGTAGGGTGACATGAACCCTGGGAATATACCATGAACAGGTATAGAATACAGGAAGAATAAATAAAATAGAAAATTGAAATGATAAGCGTGTGTGACAAACAATACCACGCAGTGAATAATTTACTCCATTCCCATAATTATGGGAGGCCGTGTAGAACACACCACCACGTGGAGTTGAAACCGACATAAAACTACTACCTAAAAGAGGTAAACTAACCATAGAATAATTGGACATACTGCTTGCGGAGCGAGTGGGCCCATATTGCATAGGTTTGACATACCTAGCAGGTTTGGGGGAAAACAAATGATGTGTTTTTCATCTCCCGATCAAACCGTATATAAAAATACATACACCTAACTGAAATAGGCTGTATAGCCAGAGGGGCTAAAGCCCGACCCTAGAAAAAAGGGGGGTAATGAAATATGTAGCACATTAGTGCACGAATAAGTCCACTGGAATGGAACATCTTGAACTTATTACTACAAGATGATATATTCGTAGATTACGCGGGCGTAATCATTTTTAAGGGGGGTAGAGCGACTTCGCACGCCTTAAAATATACCGTACGTGGGAGTACGTAGCGCATGGTACCATGCTACAAACACTATTATTGTACGTAGAGTACAAGTGTTATGATTGTGTTATATTACTTGAGGTAATATTGTGATGTATTATGTGTATGAACATAAATATATTTTAGTTCGCATTAGTTATGGCGAATAAGAAAGGGAGTACAGGTAGATTTTCTTACCCTATTTCCAATTATTTACGCAAACATTGCGAACAATAGTCACATAACGCCTAACTTGTTAGCTCTGATGTGAGAATTCAAGTAGGACTATCTGTAGCTCTGATGAGAGATTTCGGATAGAAGGAGTAGAAAAACTCCGTACTATGTGATTTGTGACCGGTATGAAACCGATTGTTGAAATGCGATGAGTGAATCGGCATGCGACCGATGTGTAACCTAGTGAAAGAAAATACTCTAGGAGTGGTATGAATAATATAAGTCGAGGGAACTTGGAACACAAGGTGGTAAATATCAAGAGGAAACAAGATTTGAAATGAATAAAACAATTGATTGATTGAAATTGACGTGGAAGTTGAACTTGATCCTGGTCCGATCAAGCGAAACCGAACACAAATTGAGGTGAGAGATAGTTCAACACTGACGCTGACCACGTCGGGGTTGAATGACTCTCGAAACTTCCTACAAGTGGACACAGATATGAATAGAAATTGGAATCTAGGGCGTCACTTGAAGAGCCGTGGACCGTGGAGTCCTTCGTCATAAGACCGGTGTGTCTGCGAGTGACATCACCCAAAGAGCCGTGGACTGCAGAGCCCTTTGTCATTAGACCGGTATGTCTGTGGGTGATTAAGGAAATTAGGTGTTACTGTCCGAGGAGCCGTGGACCGCAGTGTCCTTCGTTATTAAACCGGTGTGGCCACGGGTAGTAGACGATGGTTAGCATGGGGTTGGGGATCGTCAAGTCCTGGTCTTCATGACTGCTCCCCTGTGATTTACTATCGTTAAAGATATGCATACACATACACGTGGAGTGGTGTAGAGGTATCCTCGCGAGATACTAGCATATGAATAGGGGTGCGTGGAGTACCCCTTATGAGACACCTTTGAGTACTTTACTGAGCTTTGCACCTTGTCTAGTGATGTGTATGAATGAGTTTTGCACCTTGTCTGGTGTTGTGTATGAATGAGTTTTGCACCTTGTCTAGTGCTGTGTATGAATGAGTTTTGCACCTTGTCTAGTGCTATGTATGAAAGAGCTTTGCACCTTGTTTAGTGTTGTTAATGAATGAATGTGTCATGATTATTGGCTATGTGGGATGAGATTAATGTTGTACCAAATGTGATACAAGTATACTAGGTCTGAACGTAGTGGGATGTATTTTCATAGTGATGATCTATCTGTGATTACTTAGTGGAACTGGACTCCCTAGGTGAACTGATTATGAATAAGGACTTCGGGACAAAGCCTTTTTAAGGGGGGTAGATTGAAATACCCCTAACCTTTAAAACATAATTAAATGATCTATTAATGATCTAAGATGGTTAATAAACATCTAAATATTATTGGGGAACAATCTAAAAGATCTCAACAAGGCAAAACATGCCTTAAGATCGGTAAAGTCAAAAATGTGCTTTAAAGCACCATAAAGATTGTATGACCCCAAATAGGATCCAAAGTGGATTCCTAAGTATTAAAATGAGACAAGGAACCCAACAAAACTGTCCTCAAAGAAAACTAAGCTCAGGAACACCCTGTGACACAAAAAGGTGCACTAAAACACCTTAAAGCACGTTTTTGTGAAATTGACTTCTAAATTAGTTTTTAATGGGCTTAAAGGTTATAATTACCTTTAAATATGATATTATATCAGATTATATCATATTAGGAATTTAATTCCAAATTTTACACATTTTTACAAATTTAATATTAAAATATTAATAAAACCCTAAAAGGGGGCCCACTTGAGTCAACATTGACTAAGATTGGTCAAGAGGTCAAAGTTGACCCCTTGGACCATAAGAGATCGGCAGCCACAAGCTAAGGAGGCTCCAATTCGCCACTTGTACACACCATGGACAGCACTCCAACATAACACCCTAAATTAAGGGTTACTTTTGCCTTTTGAGTAATTAATACACCATTAGCTCCATTATTTGACTCCTCCAGCTGGAAAACCGTGTGAGCCTTCCTTTCTTCTCCATTAGCCGACCTCTTGTTCCCTCTTATCTCCTAGATGAGTCACCTCTCATTAAAAAAGGAATAAACTAATCAAATTTGCTTTTTTAATCAAATAATACCCATTCTAATCACTCTCTCTCTCCTAGCTTCATTCCAACCGATGAAGCTGCTCCTCCAAGCTCTCCCAATCTCTCTCAACCGTGGCTCTTGAGGTAGGAAGGTAGATCCATCTTCTAAGCTTCTAAGTAATGGTTTAAGGCTTGTTTTTGGCTCTTTTTCTTCATCTCTTCACCATCTATGCTTAGATCTCATGGCTAATCAATTCCTATGGCTTATTCTCAGTGTTATAAGGTTAGAACATCAATCAAATTCGGTTGAAGCAAGATAAGAGACCAAAGTTTCTCAAAATCTCATTTTAAGGTAAAAACATACCATAAGCTTCCCTACTCTTCATCCGATTTTCATCCTCTGATTTTTATGTTTACACACTCATAATCTTCATATTTACATGTTAATCAGTTGGTTAGCCATTTGGAGCAAGGGTGGCCGAGATCCAAAGGAAATACCCTTCTTTAAGGCATTTTTCCAAGGTAAAACCTAATACCAAGGCAGCTTGTTATTGTCTAGCTATTTCCTATGTCAATATGGTGGATCTAACACCTTGTGGTGTGTTTGATTCAGGCCGAATCCACCTAGAAGCTCCCTTGCATTTTTAAGGTGATTTTTGCCTTAAATCTTACATTAATTGTTCCTTATGGTTAAGCTCAAGCTTGGAGTATAACCATATCTTATTTTGGTGTATGAAACATGTCTAAATGATGTGGTGAATTTTCCTTCAAGTGACCGAGTTCATACAAGGAGAAACCAAGGTATAAACACCTTAAAACTTATGATTTTATGAATTCTTAGTGTATATATTAAATATGCCGAGAGTGAACTTAATAATATGGGTTATATTAACCTAAAAATGGAAAAAAATGACTAAGATAAATTACGCTAGTCATTTAAGAGATTTAATTAACATAATGGTCAAATTATGACATTATGTGGAAAAAATAATTAAATCCAAGTGAGGTCGTGAGTATATACTATATTTTGAGACTTTAAAGTGTAATTTATTTTGCAAGTTCAAGGTTGTAATAAGGCCATGTCATTAGGCCATTTTAATTTAAGTTTATAAGCTTATTTAGTTAGATTTATGCTTATATAATCAATTTTGGGGCCAAACCATAATTACTGGAAAATATAAAGTCGTGGGCTTAATTTAGAGGAATTTAGGGCTCTTAAATGAATTTAATAAAAATTATAACATTTTATAAAGTTTTGTGTCAAAATAGTAAAAATAGAAAACTATAGGTTATATTTTGTAATTACCGAAAGGTTTGGGTCCAAGTTGGTATTAGAAGTCAAAGTTGACTATATAGGAGACTTTGACCAAGTTCGAAGAATTTAAGGAATTAAAATACTACCTTATAATAAGATAGTTATTAAATTGTAAAAGATTTATAAGTCTTGGGGTGATATTGTGATTTCCGAAAACTTGGGGTACTAAATGGAGTTTAGTACAAACCTTGGGTTATTAGGAATTTTTAGAAGTTGATTTGGTTAAATTTGGAGTTTATATGAATTATATGAGTATAATATAAGATATTTCATAAAATTGTTACAAATGGGTAACATATGTGGTGAAACCGAGATTTAGATAAAGTATAAGGTTAATAATGATATTTATAACCTTTTGGTATAGTTTGGTAATTTTTGGAATTATATATGATGTTTTAGGAAGGTATATGTATAATAATAGTGTTGGTGATATTAGAAACTATATGTTATTAAATGGGGTTATTTGGTGATTATAAGAAGTTAAGTGGTGGAAATTAAATTTAAATAGACCATGGGGTCTGTTCGGTTATTTTGAGAAAATATAACCATGGGTTATAATTATGTTAGGAATAAGGATTTAATATAAGGTATATACTATAAGTGTAACAAGGAAATATAATTTGGGGTTGATTTGTAAATTATGGAAGTTTGGTGGGAATTAATTCATACCGAGAGTTTTTAGTGCTGTATGGTATTTTATAACAATATATAACTATAGGTTATAATTGTTTTAATAACATAAATGTCAAAATACATGTTATATAACTATAATATAACATTATGTAAAATGTGTGGTGGATTTTGTAAATACTTAAGAAAGATAGGTGCTGTTGGGAATATTAATATTTTTGAATGAAATTTATAATATGGTTTTTAATGTTATAAGTGTTATAACATTTATAATATAAGAAGTATTCATTAAAAAGAATGAATATATATTATAAGACTTACCATGTAATGAATAGTTCATAATACATGTTTTTTTTTGATAGTTTCTGGTAAAGACCAGTTACAAGAAGGCAATACTGTGGTTAAAAAACCTTTCTCGCCTTGAGAGAATGCATGAAAACAACAAACTGTAAGAAAGCATAAATACTAGGGAAGCACAGATAGAGAAAGATTAAGAGTACAGAGTTGAAAATAGATTGCGTGAGGAGAGGATGATATGAGATGGGATTGTAAACTGATGTCTACACCATTCCCAACTGGCTCTTTTAATTCGGTGTGGCCTCCTTCCAATCTGGCGCCGCGCCATCAAAAATGTGCCTGTTTCGTAAATTCCATATTGTCCAGATTGTGTGAAGAAATGAGGTTAACCAAAGTCTTTTCTTTCGATGAGAGCTTGGCGTACCTAGCCATGCTTGATATAACGCAACTCCCGTTCGTGGAAAAATGAAACTGATGCCCCACCAATCTAGTATAGCCGCCCATAGTTTTCGAGTAGCTTTGCAGTGGATAAATAAATGGTTTGCAGTTTCCACCGCAGTATGGCAGAAGGAGCATCTCAACTTACTTAGTGGAATCAGATTCTTGGCAAAGAGTAAGTCTTTAGTCTGAAGTCTGTCATGGAGAAAAAACCATACGTTAACTCGATGCGAGGTGGTGCTAGCTTGCGCCAATATGCTCGACACCATGAGACTTCATCTGGGTATTTCAGATTGATCACTGCTTCATAGAAACTCTTGACCGTATAATTCCTATCGCTCGCATGGAACCATGACAGCCGGTCTTCTTCCTCTGCGTGTCCCCTATATGAGTTATCTATTAACCCAAGAAGCTGTTCTACTTGTATTCTTTCATATGTGAACAACTGTCGTCGCCACCTTAGTGTCCATCTCCAGGAGGAGCCATCCCAGAAACCCATGTGTGCAATAGTATCTTGCTTCTGTTCTGAAATTGTAAATAGCCTGGGAAATTGAGTTTTTAGCGGTAATGTATCAATCCAGACGTCCATCCAGAAGCGCACTCGTCTTCCATTCGACACTAGCCATTTAACACCAGTTTCCATGACTTGCGCATGGGATGCATTCCAAGATGATATTGACAGTATGCTCTTCCAGACTCCTGTTCTGCGCATCACTTGCCAGTGACTATCTGTAATTGGAAGTCTTACATCTGCATCATATACAGCACACATTACATTTTTCCATAACTTGCCATCATCATGCTGGAACTTCCACCACCATTTAAATAAGAGGGCTGCGTTTTTTGTTTCAATGTCTACTAGTCCAAGACCACCGTTTTGCTTGTTTTTCGATAGAGAGCTCCATGATATCAGTGGTAATCCTTTGCCGGTTCCCTTCCTCCATAAAAAATTCCTCTGTAGTTTGTTGATTTGGTTGAGCACACCCCGTGGAATCTTGAATAGGCTTAAATAATAGAGTGGGAGGCTCTCTAGTACTGATTTGATTAATATCAGCCGGCCGGCTCTGGAGAGGGAGGAGGATTTCCAACCTGCAAGCCGCCCAGCAATCTTGTCCAGAATCGGTTTCCAGGTGGTTTTCCTTTGAGGACTGGTACCAATATTGAGTCCGAGATATGTCATGGGGAAAGTACCAATTCTGCATCCGAGAATTTCTTCTACCAGACTGACTGTATGCGCATTTGGATTGACTATGTATGCTGCTGTCTTTGACCAGTTAACCTCCAATCCCGACATTTCTGCGAATATAGTTATACACATCTTCACCGTCTCTATTTCCTCCCGACTTGGCAGACAGAAAATCAGAGTATCGTCTGCATATTGTAGATGTGATACTAGAGTGCTATTCAGTCCCACGTGTATCCCTCGTCTACTACCATTTGCAATGGCTTCCTCTAGTAACCATCCTAGTCCTTCCACACTTAGAACGAATAGAAGGGGGGATAGCGGATCACCTTGCCGGACACCTCTCTTGGGTTTTAGTGGCTGAGATGGTACTCCATTAACAAGCACTGAGATTTGAGTAGTGGAGATGCATTCCTCTATCCAAGTTCTCCAGATGCTGTTGAAACCAAAGAAGAACAACATGCGGTCCACAAAAGTCCATGATAGACAATCAAACGCTTTGGCGAAATCAAGTTTCAGCAGTATGCCCGTTCGTCTCCTGCTCTTGAGCCATGTGATAACTTCACTTGTAATCAGTGGTCCTTCAAGTATATTTCTCCCTTTAATAAAAGCTGTTTGGGTGCCTTCAACTAACTTGTCCATTACTTGACTTAGGCGTGTGGAGAGAATTTTTGATATGATCTTGTATAGTGCTCCGATCATACTGATGGGTCGAAAATCGTCCATGCTTGAAGCGCCCGATACTTTTGGTATGAGTGTGACCCACGTCATATTACTCCCTGTCGGTAGTTTATTTGTGTCAAAAAAACTGAGGACAGCATTTGAGAATTCCTCACCAATGACGTTCCATACGCCTCTAATTATCGCAAAGTTGAGGCCGTCGAAACCGGGTGCCTTATTTCCATCAACAGACCATACTGCTGTCCTTATTTCTTCTAGCGTTGGTCGTGTTGTGAGCTCCGCTGCTTCTGTCTCTGATAAGCGCACCCGCCCAGAGAGGGGAGGAGTTGCTCCTGAGTGTGGTCGCTCCGCAAACAGTCGTATGAAAAATTGTCTTACTGCTGTGTGGATGCTTTTTGGATCGTAGATCATCCTCCCATCTACCTTGAGACAGGCAATTGTATTCCTCTTTCTATTGATTGATGCTTTGCGGTGAAAGTATGTCGTGTTTTGGTCGCCTTCTCTGATAAATTTCTCTCGTGACATTTGCCGCCAGTATCTTTCGGATTCTCTCATGATATGCCACACATCATCAACCAGGCTTGCTCTTCGCTCCAGTATACTCGCGTCAACCTCATTTGCTTCAGACCCCGTATCGAGTTGAGCTAACTCATTAAGGGTATTTTTTAGCTTCTGGTCAAGGTGACCGTATACGTTGGTATTCCATTGACGCAGTGGTGCTTTCATTTCCTTGAGTTTCATTCCTAACGGTTTACTCCCCAGTTTCCTCCATTCATTCTCAAAGAACTTCTTGAAATCTTTGTGTTGCAGCCATCCATTTAGAGCTCTGAAAGGTTTTGGTCCCCACTTGATTTCCCACAAGTTAATCTGCATGTATCGGTGGTCCGACAGTCTCCAAGGGTGAGCAGTGAGTGTTAGCCCTGGGAATGCTGCATGCCAGTCAACTTGAGCAAACACCCGATCTATCCTGCTCATGGATTTTTTGCTCCTCCAGGTGTACTTGGCACCCGTGAGGTCAATTTCTATTAGGTTCATTTGCTGTATCCAGTCCCGTAGATCCTCCATTCCTCTGGTGCGGATATGATCTTTACCCCGTTTTCGATCACTTCCGTTGATGACTTCATTCATATCTCCCGCTACTAGTATCGGTTGACCAAAATTTTGGTTTGTAATTTCTGTATACAGAACCCGTCGCGCTTCTGTTTGTGTTGGTGCATAGATGAATAGTACCACTCCCACAAAAGGGATATTTGGCCAGTTTAGTTCCAGTGCAGCCCAACGATTACCTTTATGTGTGCTGGATATTATAACAACGTGTGGATTCCACAGTATTATTAATCCACCAGATTGTCCTTCCGCAGGGATTTGTATAGAGTTGTCGTTGTTTAACTGTCCCCACGGCCCGTGTCTATCATTGAGCTGTTGATTTCGATGAGTTTCCATGATCGCTATTAGACTCGTACCGGATTCCCGAACTTCTTTGATGAACAGAGCCCATTTCTCTCTTCTGTTTACTCCTCTGAGATTCTGGAAACATATGCTGTTTGCCATGTCGCTGAGAGATCTGCCTTTTTTCAACCCGTTTGCTTCTTCTCAAGATATGTGTGTAATTTTGGAGCGTATCTTCTGGGTTTGGGAAATGGCAGTGTAGTTTCCTACCGAAGTCCAGGCATTTCTGAGCACTTTCTGTCACTGGGCTGGTTTGAAACAGATTGGTGAGTAGGGGAGTACGCTGGGGTGTATTTTCTGTTAGCCGAAACTCCAGTCTGACTGGCGGGGAAAGATTTTGGGTTTTAGTTTGTGGGCCAGTAAAGGTTGGACTTTGTGGTGACTGGGTTATGGCTGATGACGAGCTTGCAATTTGGTTTATACTGCGAGGGGGGGACCGGGGCAGATTATTGATTTGTGTTGGTGTTGGGGTGCGATCCAGATCATTTTCGGATTCAATGGTGCATGAGAGGTGGGGTGTTGGTTGGATTTCGATGGAGTTTTTTTGGGAGCTGTGATAGCCTAAAGGTGGGCTATGAGTGGGCAAAGAAAGGTTATTTGACAAGATTAAGCAACAACCGGAGGGAATTATGGAGCCGCTATTATTATCTGTATGATTATCCAATATTATATTGTTTGTACCATGATCCACCGAAGATGAGGATGTGTGCTTTTGTATTTGTTTGGTGTGCGTGTAGCTCTCCCCGAGAATTGAGGGAATATGGGCTGGTATTTTATCAATAATAATGAACTGGGAGAGAGTGCAACCGAGGTAAGTGGAAGTATAGGTAATTAAAGAATTTTGTATAATAATAGTGTTACCCATAATATGATCTTTGGACTGGCGCGGCCTTTCACGAGCAGCATTATGTCGGGAGTTGGGTATCACCGAAAGTTCCATCTGTCCTGGGGCGCAACAAGGGGAGTGACACGTCCGTTCTACTCTGGATTCTGGCATTGTGACATTGTGACGTGGCACCTGTAGCTCCTCATCTATCCTAGGTTCTGGCGAGCCACGGCTGTTCCCTCGGCGGTGCTGAGGCACGTCTGCCGGCCATAACTCGAAGATTCCAACGTTATAAGCAACCCCTTCCACATCTACCAAGACTTCCTCATTGATTATCGACATTTTCGTTGTTGTAAGTTGCGCATGGATCTCTAAGTACTTAGGTAGCCTTTGCAGGTCTGTGTTGGTCTCTGTGATTTCTCCTAGATGCTTGGTGATTGAGCGGACTGCGTTTTCTGACCATACATGTAAAGGGAGACCTCTAATGACTATGGAGGTGGAGCGACTCGTGCGTTGATCCGATGGTTGCCACAAAAGTTTCTCCCAGCCTAGGCTTTCTCCGATGTTAGAGTTTGTAAACTCTACTGCTTTGTCATGTGCATTGAAGATAACCAGATGCTTTGTCGAGGATAAACATACTATCTCATCGATGTGGTGTCCAAGAATGCACATCTCTGTTCGATTATTTCCATCGATGACTGTTTAGGCGAGATAATTATAGCCCCTCTGCCTAGTTTGGCCATCATTTCTAGCGATGAGTCAAGGCTGATTCGTCCTGCTGTGTATGTATTATCTTGGGCACGTGGCCTGTTATATGTTGGAGGAGGGGTTGTCCCTTGCCTGTGATGATGCTCTGGTTGATAGAAACCAGGTTGGGAGTGCTCGGATGAGTTACCGTGGGTGTCTTGATGCTTTGGGATCCATCTTTGTTGCACTGCCCTTGGATTATATAGCCTGTTAATTGCTGCCTGAGTTTGGATTCTGCTGCCATCTACCAACATTCCATTGGTTTCGATTATCGCCCGCTCGGCATCTGTTTTAGACTTGTATTCCACGAATCCGTATCGTGTTTGTGTGCGAATTCTCGGTGTCTTGGGAAGACGTATGCCCACCATTTGCCCAAAACTGTCGAATATTCTCCATATGGTGCCTACTCTCGAGGTTTGGCTTATGTTGTCGATGAAAACCGTGGCTCCGGGGACTGACTTTTGATCCATTGTATATTTCCGGTAATAGGAGGTATAGTGATTGCGGGCGGTTGTTTCGTGACGGTGGTGCTAGAAACAGTGACGGAGGCATGGCGGGGTGGCGGGGGTTAGACGAAGAGCATGCAGATGGTGGGTGCTAAGAGGAGAGAGGAGGGAGTACTATGTTCATAATACATGTATATAAATAAATATATGTTATGGTGACATGGTTCAATAACTATAAATTATCATAATTAAAATGATAATAGATGAAGAGGAAGGAATTATAAACATTGGATATGGAATTCTAATGTTAAGAAGTTTACATGGGATAATAAGGATTTATGTGATTCAAAAGTATTGTTTGCATATGAATTATACCACATTGGAAAAAAAAGAGAGACAAACCTTGGAAAAATAAATACTAAGGTGAGATGTATAGTGCATGACAAAGGATCATACATGCAATAAAGAAACAAACTATACGATATACAAATATACATTAAGTTACATGCGATAACAAAGTTCAACAATAAGTATATTAATATACAGGGCAAGACTACGCATGTAATAAAATGTTTACCAATCTCGAGTTAAGCCGAAAACCCGACAAACATTGACAGTTTATAACGGGGGATTAACCGGGAGGTATTAGTGACGGTACGGGGTACCGTATAGTTGTACTGTTATACGGGATGCTAACCAGTAGCATTATGTGTTGTTTAGACTGCTAGAGACGACACACAGAGCATAGGATCTTGCTGATTCATACTCCACCGTAATACAATCCAGGTGAACGGTATGTTATTTATGTGGCTTGATTGTCTCTGAGGATTTCCTCAGTTCAGACATTGTGTGAAAATCTGTGTTAAGATTGAATGTCTGCTTGTGTGAATTAATATGCTTGAGTTGTATATTAATGCTGCTTATTATTATTACTGTTGCACGATAACAGTACAGTTGGTATATATGAACACATTATAAAACGAACTAGCGGCAATGATGCTATCTTATAAGAAACGAAAGAAAAACTTTGTAGCATTAAGACAATAAGATATATAATTATCTGAGACTTATATACGGAGCATTGGCCTCTTTAACGCCGCTCTCGTATCTAACACTGGATCCCGAGTCGACATACTCAGGATTGGACTAACGACCTTACTCTGCTGTGTTAGGAAAAATAATAAAACAAATGCGATGGTATAGGTCAGTTTATCAAGAGGACGTGGCTCTTTCTGTGAACTGTGATCCATTAACGATACTAGGGTACCGTGTGGTAATCGTAAGTATCTGGATAAATTTCCAACGGACTACAGATGGTTCGTCGGTCAGAGACTCTACCGCTGGAGTGGCTACTGCCGTGTGTGACCCGCCATTTGAGATGGGTAACTTAGAGACACGTCGTTCTAATGAGACGTTGTCATTAGACATGACTGAACAATTACGAACGATTATATTAACTCGTACATTAGGCGAACATTATTTGGGCGTGCATGACAAAGACGAGAGTTCATACTCGTTTATAACTCTCATTGTTTCGCCTTTTTGTTCTTTGGTTGTGCTTTGTGGTTATGTATGGTATGTTGGTGGATTTGGTTGAACGAGCCATTGTGCTCATATTGTGTGTTGTGAACTGGTTGTGTCGAGTCGCCGTACGCATCAGTGGATTATGGTGGATTGTTTGGTCGGGTGAGTCGCTGAACTCAATTATGAATTATTAAGTGTTTGTTGGAATGGAGTCTTTGTACTCATGTAAGCGTTGTAACGCTTTCAGTGGTTATTACGTTGCGATGTGTGAAGCCGGGGGCTTGTTTGTTATTTGAGTTTACTGCAATATACATTGTTGTTTTACAGTTTTAACATCAAACTATTTGTATGGAAAGGAATTGCATGCTCTCGACCAAATAACTGAGTGGTCCGAGGGTGCGTGACAGTCAGGTAATAACATACTCAGCAGGGGCTGATTCCATACCACAAACAACCTTTTTTGCAGGTATGCAGCTTCCGGTGTCGGCAAAGAGAGTGACGCGCTGGGTAGTTTGATTACAGTTATTTGAACATGCACTGTTGCATTTTGATACGAACCTAGAAACGTGTATAGGTTTTGGATACTTAGTAAGCTCACTGTGAATGTATTTAATCTTGGTTTGGGAAGTTTAGATCTATCTCTTGTTGTCACTGTGGGAAAATGTTTCGTATTTAAGATTACCTCAGTAGGCACGTTATTACCCGTATGGGCGAGTAAGAACGGTGACACCAGTAGTACAATTGTTGAGATTACCGCTGCGATTACATTGTTAATTAAGTTGATTAGGAGCCGAATAGAGTAGGGGTGTTACAAGTCATGCAGACCGTAGCTTGGTATTGGTAATGAGGTCTGTCAACCACGTGGGTTGTTGGCATCTGTAGCACCCGGATGAAGTTGTGAATCCGCTGCTTAGACTTATCGTGATA
Source organism: Limonium bicolor (assembly GCA_023374045.1). Taxonomy (NCBI): domain Eukaryota; kingdom Viridiplantae; phylum Streptophyta; class Magnoliopsida; order Caryophyllales; family Plumbaginaceae; genus Limonium; species Limonium bicolor. Next base: position 263,187,510 of record CM041781.1, on the reverse strand, counting down.
TCGTTTGGTGCATTGTTAGTATTGTTGTTTGGTTATTCGGGGGTGTTACATTCTCAATCACTTCCAACCTTTGTTTACACTTCTTCGGAACTTTAAAGGTCACCAAACAACTCCTAAACATCATCTAAAACCAGTACCAATCAATCCCCCATGTTTTAAAGCCTAAAAAGTACTCACGGGTGAATTCTGGGGGTGATCCGAGACTTGGTCTGGACCTTAAGTCCTGGACCAATACTAAACTTGACTTTCGGCCACTTTTTCTACCTGGTCCTGGACTTGGTCCTGGACTTAAGTCCCGGACCAATTCCTGCATTCACTCTCGGGCCTTTTTTTGATGCGGTCCGGGACCTTATACAAGGGCTAGGTCCCGGACCCTGCTAAAAACTGCTATTAAGGTCATTTTTCAACTCCAAATCAACCCTTAATTCACTCCTAATCTTTCTATAAACTTTCCACAAGTTTCCTACATAATTAAACACCTCAAAACACTCCTTAAGCCACCTCAAATCATTGATCCAACTCTTGCTCAATTCTTGCTTAAGTTCTACATTCTCATTCTTTCATTTTTACACTTTGCACTCTTGTACGTTCTTAACTTCCTCTTGGTGGGTTACTACCTTCTACCAACTTCACCACATTACTTATTGACCATTACAATACCATTCTAGACAAAGACACTATCTACACCCAAGTCCATTCGCCACTCACATGCTAAACACTCTAGTTCACCACTAGCAAGGTTTATGACTTTTCCTACCACATTTGCTACAGTTTTTGCATACTCCCATCCAACTCTTATTCTCTAGTTCTTGGTGGGTTTAGTCCACTCATTTACACTTCTATTTTCTCCCAAGCACACTTAGGTTCACCAACCTCTCAACATCACCTTAAAAATCGATTTTCTACTAAAATTTCGCCATAACTCCATTGCTTTCCTAGCCTTGTCCAAAACTCACCTCATCATCAATTTTCATTCAAACCAATCCCAATCTAGCCACACCCACAAGGGGTCCTATCAGCACACATAGAAATCACAATTTACCAAAACTCCCACAAACAACAATACTAATATATATACTCTAATTACTTGGCTCTAAGGCCTTCAATCCAAACATTAATTCACAAATCCTCTCAAACTTCCACCAACTACATTCCTAGTACAATATTTTGGGTTCATTCATTACTTTACCCATTCCCATTATTCTAATGCATTAAAATTGGCATTAAGAAAGATTTCTTACTTTAAGCTCATACTTTCTTCTTTCCTTTTTCCAATCTCCTCTTGTTCTTCCTTTTTCAAATTTGGTCAAGTGGGCAATGGAGTTGCCAAACTCCATTCCTATCACCCAAAGGATACAAAATAAGTGTAATTAAAATACTAACCCTTGGAATAATACTAATTCATTGAAATGCTTAAAACACCAAATCTAGGGTGTACCTTTGGAGTCTTTTAAGAGGGGTTTTAACCCTTGGTTCAAGAAGGTGATCCCACCACCATTGGAAGGTTGGAATAATGCTCAAAAGAGAGAGAAAAACAGAGCATTACAATGGGGGCAAAATCGGCTACAAAGAGAGAAGAAGAAGAAAATGAGTTCTTTCTTTGAAATTTTTACCTTAATGGAAAGAGGAGACTCCAAGCTTTGATTTGGTACCATTTTCTCTTCAAATGTGCAAAACCCATGGAGATTAACTTCACTATTTTTGGATTTTGAAAAGAGAGGATGATACAGCTTGAAGAGAGGATGAAGAATATGTACTTATTTTTGTGTTTTGTGCTGTAGAAGGTGGAGTTGCCATGGGAGCGGGTTGGAGAACTCCAAAATCTCCCAAAACCAGAGAAAGAAGAAGAGCGAAAGCAGGAGGGGGGGGGGGGGTGGGTTCTCACGCAGGAAAAGAAAGGAATGGGAGGAGAGAGAGGGAAAAGGTGAGTATTTGTTACTTTTTGCTTTATTGCTTTATTGACTTTTCAACTCATGAATTAATTAACTTGTCAAGTGTGAGTGTGTGTGTGAGGGAGTTAACTAACTCTTAAAAACCAACCCCCACATAGTACAGAAGCTGGAGTGTTTTTCGTCTTTTACAGAAAACGCTCGTTAATTTGCCGGGTTTTAGCACTATTCACTAACCGGGCCCGTTTTCCGGAATTTTCTCGTTTCTTTAATTTTATTGGTTATTAAGCTTCCATTAATGCTTAATTATAGTTATTTAATGAACTATAATTTTTACGGGTTCATTTGACCACTCAAAGTCACGTTTTCAAGTTTTCTCGAAAAACATGCACTAAAGCTTTATTAGCGTTTTAACTCATTATTTGGATCCGTTTTCTTCGGGAATCATTCTCGTACATTAATTAGGCATGAATAAGCCTTAGTAATCCATATAATACTCTAACCGAGGTCTCGTACCTCCTATGGTTATATAACGCTTGTTTTAGCGTTTTTCGCTTTTTAAGCGTTTTCTCATTTCTTTTGGATTTATTTTCCTTACCAAAATTACTTAGGCACTATTAGGCCCTTAAATACCATATTAGAATAATTTAATCACCATATTTAAGTTCGGGGTATTTCACAGGTAGTCGAAACTAGCTGGATTCCTCTCTTCCAAATCTTTATGTAACTTAGCCTTTTAATCAATGACACAAGATCCAATCCTTAAGTTTAAGACTATGACAATTGACCGTCGGTTAGGTTCTCGTAATACCTAAAGTTCGTCTAGTCTTGTTCGAGTTCAGATGTATAAACTTTCAGTCATAAGAAGTCTGCATAAAATAAAACGTAGTGGTGTCGAGCAATACAGTTTACAAAATCATATGCATAAATCACAGATATCGCTCTTAGCAATTAAACACACAACGTCTGGACCTTAGGAAAATCCTTAGGACATTCAGACCACACAATTAACATACCGTACACCGTGACAGTTGCTAGTGCAACGATTCACGCCCTGTAGCTATCCCCGTAGTGTTGTTATACGTACATGCAAATACCGGGTAACGTTAATACGACTAGCGCTAACTATTACTCTATAGTTGATACAGAACTAATAGTTGTGGTATGCTAACCCCGTATGTTCCTTAATTTCTCCAGTTATTGAACAGTGGTTCGAGGTAGTTATCAGTTCGTTATTTTATGTAGCAACTACATGTGATAATGAATTTCTACCTTATAGTATATCTTCATCCCATAAACTATATACTCATAATTGTTTTCACTTATGCTCCAGAGTACATTTTAATTTCTTAATTAATTTAATCAACAATCACCCTTATAAATTCGGTATTTATATATTGAACACATTAACTTTTGTAAATTACTAAATAGCCACATAAATCTCGACTTGGCAATTATTTTCCTATAATTCCATTTTTACCCTAAAAACTTTATATAAGTTACATATTAACTTAAAACTATAGTTTTAATATCTAATTTCCTTAATAACCAAGTGGACACTTATATTTCTATTAATTTGCATCCGCCGCTATTTAAATTCCAGATTTACATATTAACTTTTATAAATTACAATTTCACCCCAAAACTTTTATAAACTTAATATTTTATGTCGTAAATCATTTTAGCCCAAAGTGTTTGGTCAACACTTTGACCGAAGTCTAATTTCATAATTAATACTTTAATATACTCAGAAAATCCTATGTAATTCGGTTTTACTGTAAATTTTCTAGAAATTACAAAATAGCCCCAAAACTTTATAAATTGTTATTTTAATACTTAAACACTTGTCTAAATTCCCCAAAATTCATAACATTAATCCTACCTTATATTATATCATAATTATGCCAATAACACCATTAACTCTCGGAAATCATTATATGTTCCCCAAACTTTTCAAAATTTACAATTTAGCCACATAACCGAATAAACTAGCCATTTAAATACTTGTAGCTATTTGTAATATACCCAAAACTTATAATATAAGTTAATGTATATATGTAGCTCAATAAAAACCCAATTTTAATCATTGGTACTCAGCCATAATAAAATTTACCATATGGTTTTCAAAACTTGGTTTATAACTTATGATAATTACATATAATGGCATATAAGCCATATAACACTTCTAAAAATTATGTTAATGACTTAGGATGATTATAAGCTCAAAATTAAGCATTTAACTCCTAGATAATTCAGCTAGAACATATAGGTATCATATTTAATCTTGTGACCCAAAAATTATATCTTAAGGTGATAATCTTGCCTTGTATGTTACAAGTTATTTTCTTGGTATTATGACATATAATTTTCGGCTGTAATTAAATTAAGGTGGGGTACAAAATTTTGTACAACAACTAAGAGCTTAAACCAAGCTTAAACTTACTAGATCTAATTATAGAAACTTACTCTTAAACCTTAAATGATTAAGGACTTGATTTCTCCTTGAATTCCCAAGCTTCCTTCATTGGAAATTGTAGATCCAACATTCGGTTATGAAAAGGAAGAGGTTTAGGAGTTAGATCTTTGTAGATCTTAGGTACCATTTACAATGTGCTTTCAAGGAATTACCTTAGGAATTTCTCCTTGAATTTTCGGTACACCTTAGGATGGATGGAGATCAACTTTCCTTCATGAAAATTTGATGAAGAAAACATTGGTTTAGAAGATAGAATTTTTGGACATAAGAGTAATTTATCTAAGATTTTCCAACATGAAATTACCTTAGATTAACCTTGATTACTCCTTGGATTGATGGTGAATCAAGACAACTCCTTGGAGTACAAATTGTTGGCGAATTCTTGTATGGTTGCCAGGATGATTCTTGCTTCAAGACTTGGTAGAATTAACTAGGAAAATTACACAAAAATTGCGTTAAAACTTAAGATACCATTAATGGACCCTTGAAGCATTAATGGAGGAGATGAAAGGAAGAAGAAAAAGAGAGGAAAGGAGGAGCTTACCAGCTCGGTTGGACAAGGATGAGAAGAGAATGAAGTGTCCGTATTGTATAAGGAAATGGTAATTGGAAATCTGATTTGGCTTTGTTTATTAGTCAACTTGGTTAGGCATGTAGGTAAGCTTTTAGTTAATTAATTTGATTTGATTATTGGCTCCATAAAGTCTCCATTATCAGCCATGCTTTCGGCCATATGAAGGAGAGAATGGATGGTTGATAAGTCAAGAATGTTAGGAAGCTAGGTAAGGTTA
>CM041781.1:263144030-263181854 GCA_023374045.1 Limonium bicolor | reverse complement strand
GGCGGCTGTGTGCTTATTCTGTTTCCATTGATCCACATTCCATTCGTCTCTAATATTGCTTGGTCTGCATGTTGCCATTTTTCATATTCTACAAAGGCGTAACATGTGTTTGTAACAATGCGTCTCTTCTTTGGACGGTAGAAACTTACTATTCTCTCGTACTGATTAAAGGTTTTCCATAATGTCCCCAGTGTAGTCCCCTCCCGTATGTTGTCCACAAAAACTGTGGCTGGGTGAACCTGCTGGTTTTGGTGATAGTTGTTCATCCCGCACATCCGGCATACAGGGCTCTCTTGGTTACCTGGGTGGCTTGTTTTGTGGTGCTGAGAGAGGATAAGTACACCACTCTCGAAGCTCTCTTCCAACGCAAAACCACCACCAACATCATCCCACCATTGGTGGAGAAGTTTGCTCAGCCTCTCATTCTCTTTACTCATGAAGAATTTTCCAACCTAGTTGGTGAACAAGGAGCACACTTGCTCCGCCTTCTTTATCTTCTTCAACCCAGCTGGAAGAATTTGATTCACTTTGATTTAACTAATTGTCAAAACTATCATACATTATTATAGCAGAATTTGGTTCACTGTTACAATAAAACATATTCACAATAGATAATTTACTATATGAGCTATATAACAATTCTTATAGCAGTAAATAGTTCAGTTTCATAACTACTTTGTCTCATATATTGAAAAGTGAATTATTGGTTTAAGAAAAGTGAATCTTATGTTTAGGAAAATTGAATCTTACCACAAACTTAGGCGAGAATAATATGAACCTTTCATTTATTGAAAAGTGTGTCTTTCGTTTAAGAAAAGTTAATCCAATGTTTAAGAAAAGTAAACCTTTCACATTAAATAGTGTAAATCCTTTGTTTTTGAAAAGGGAATCTTTTATATTGAGAAAATGAAGCTGTTGCAAGAACAATATGAACCTTTCGTTTAAGGTACACTAGTACAAAAAGGGCCTATTTCGGCGGTTGTAAAAGGTCTATTTCGGCGGTTCTAGAACCGCCGAAATGGAGACCGCCGAAATAGGGATGAGACCCTATCTCGGCGGTTGTATAACCGCCGAGATAGAACACCTATGGTGGCGGTTCCTAGCTACAACCGCCGCCATATGGTGTTGTTTTTTTGAAAAAAACACACCTATGGCGGCGGTTGTTAGCTAGGAACCGCCGCCATAGGTGGTTTTCAAAAAAAAACACACCTATGGCGGCGGTTCCTAGCTAACAACCGCCGCCATAGGTATTTTTTAAAAAAATAAAAAAAATAGCTGCATCGTCTTCTTTCTCGGGAGCGAGATGCAACAGTTTTGCATCTCTGTAGAGGCGCAAACGCAAGAGAATGAACAGTGGCACAGAGCATGTAAGCTTCTTGTTCGCCTTGCAAAATCACTGTGAGTGTGAAGAGATTGTAGTGGCGCAGACACTAGAAGAGAATAAAGAGAAACAAACACAAAGAAGAGAATAAATAGGCGCAAAGCATGTATGTTTCTTGTTCTCCAAAAAGAAAAATATAAGTTTGAGTATATTACCGGATCCAGAATGAACTACTTCAGCCCCGTCTTCAATCTAGTGAGTGAGATGCAGCGGTTTCAGTGATTTGTCACTACATAGGCGTAGACACAAGAAGAGAATGAAGAGATGTGTAGACAAAACAAAGAGAATGAAAGGCGCAGAGCATGTATGTAGCTTGTTCTCCAATGAGAAAAAGATAAGTTCGAGTATATTACCGGTTCTAGAATGAACTACTTCAACCCCGTTTCAATCTGGTGAGCGAGATACAGAGAGGAGCGTTTAGCAAGTACATTCGCCAGTTAGAGTTGCAAAATTACCGTGAGAGGAGAGAGATGAAGAGCAGTTGCGATATATATAATGAAATAAAGTCTATTTCGGCGGTTGTTAGCTAGGAACCGCCGAAATAGACTAAAATTTTCCCGCGGTCCGAATTTTTTGAAAAAAAAAACCGGGAAAACAGGCTTCCGAAAATTTTATGTCTAATAAAAGGCACCTATTTCGGCAGTTCCTAGCTAGGAACCGCCGAAATAGGCTGAAATTTTCCCGCGGTCCGAATTTTTTGAAAAAAAACCCGGGAAAACAGGCTTCCGAAAATTTTATGTCTAATAAAAGGCATCTATTTCGGCGGTTCCTAGCTAGGAACCGCGCGAAATAGGCTGAAATTTTCCCGCGGTCCGAATTTTTTGAAAAAAAACGGGAAAATAGGCTTCCAAAAATTTTAGTTTAAAAAAAGGCAAGGAACCGCCGAAATAGGCTGAAATTTTCCCGCCGATCGAATTTTTTGAAAAAAAAAAAAACGGGAAAATAGGCTTCCAAAAATTTTATGTCTAAAAAAAGGCACCTATTACGGCGGTTCCTAGCTAGGAACCGCCGAAATAGGTGCCCCAAAAATTCTATTTCAAAAAAAGGCACCTATTTCGGCGGTTCCTAGCTAGGAACCGCCGAAATAGGTGCCTTTTTTTAGATATAGAATTTTCGGGGCACCTATTTCAACGGTTGTTGTTACAACCGCCGAAATAGGGGCGCCGAAATAGGCGTTTTTTGTACTAGTGGTAAGTGAATCTTATGTTTGAGAAAAGTGAATCTTCCCACAAACTTATGCGAGAATATTACGAACCTTTCATTTTTTGAAAAGTGAATAATATGTTTAAGAAACGTGAACCGTATGTTTAAGAAAAGTGAACATTTCCCATCAAACAATGTGAATCCTTTGCTTTTGAAAAGTGAATCTTTTGTGTTAAGAAAAGTGAATCCTATGCGAGAACAACATGAACCTTTCGTATAAGAAAATTAAATCTTATATTTAAGAAAGTGAATCATTCACATTAAACAATGGGAATCCTTTGTTTTAGAAAAGTGAATATTTTGTTTTAAAAAATTAAATCTTATGCGAGATCAATACGAACATTTCATTTATTACAAATGAATCCTTTTGTTTCTGAAAAGTGAATCTTATTTGAGAAAAGAAGTACATTTTCTTGTTTTTAAAAAGTAAATTTTTTGTTTAAGAAAAGCGAATTTTTTGTTTAGGAAAAATGAATCTTACCACAAACTTATGCGAGAACAATATGAACCTTTCATTTATCGAAAATTGAATCTTTTGTTTAAGAAAATTGAATCTTATGTTTAAGAAAATGTGAATCTTGTGTTTAAAAAAAGTTAATCTTTCACATTAAACAATGTGAATCCGTTGTTTTTGAAAAGCGAATCTTCTGTTTAACGTATATCCCAAATCTCTAGGGATCATCCCGGTGATTGTCTTTGTGGCGATCGTCTTGGTGATCGTCTCTGTGGTGATCATCTTGGTGATCATCTCCCTTGAGGCTGTAAGTCGCGTTACAGAGAAGCAAGATGGGATCTTCTCACTCTGTGTGGTGATGACGATCATCTTCTCCACGATCAGTCCTCCTTCACATTAAAATTTTGGTTCGCATCAAATATTCCTTTCTGTTACGTGAAACTTGATGTGGGACTGATTCTTCTTAATTCAATTGCATTAGTAGAAGGCTCACATGTGGCATGAAGCCACCAAACAACCTGGTGCTTGCGTCGATATATTCACATTTTGTTAATGAATATATTAATTTTTAAAATACGTATTATGTACTAATTTCAAAAACAAAAAATTTAAAGTTTACCAATGTTATAGTTTTTTTTTTTGAAGAATCACGAATTATGATGAATAATGTATAGTTTTTTTGTTTCTACACTTATTTTTACACTTTGAAGTTTAATATATTTCCCTTATTTATATGTACTTACCCAACCAGAGTGTTACACATGAAACCTTGCGAGACTTCTTTTCTTCTTAATTGAATTGTACTAATAGCTATTTCATATTGCATGGAGCCACTTACCACCTTGGCACTATGTGACAACACGAGAATGTTAAAGAGGGAGAACTGATCGGCAAAGAGAGGGTGGAGGGGGAGGGAGAGGGAGAGGGAGAGATAGATAAGAGAAATCATGTATTTACTTAATAATCATCTCAACAACTTCAAGGATTACAGTAAATAATAGTAATTCTAGTAACTAACTAGTCGTAATCTAGGACAGGATAATTACAAAAGATAATATCTAAGAACTAGTAAATAATAAAATATCCTAACAAACTGAAAAGATAAACAAATTAGGAATTAATTATGCTAAACATAATCAGTCAAATAACTCAGGCCTTTCCTAACTCGGGTCAGCAGTGGAGCTGGTCGCATTCCCCCCCTTTAAAAGTGTCCTTGTCCTCAAAGTGTCTAAAGCATGAGGAGAGATGTCATGCATACCGTCATCCATTGGGGGATTCGAAGTCCTACCGAGCAGGACATTCAAAATCAGGTTCGGGCATGGGATCATCCCTTGGGTCGGACTCCCAAACTAACCACAAAAATTGTTGGTTTTTACAACGATGCCCCGGGACAAACCGTTCATCACAATTGTAACACATGCCTTTTTCCCTTCATGCCGAGGCTTCTACATGGGTAAGGTATTGGATTGGAGCACATGCGAGAACAAACGGAGCTGAAGCTGAAGGCGGAGGTGTGATTGTAGGCGCGGGTAGAGCCAATAGCTGGGGCTGTGACGCGAGTGACTGGTTGAAAGAGGAGCGCACAAGCGCACATGGCTGAATTCCTGCAATCTTCTCTTCTACCGAACGTGCAAGGCCGACAACGACCATGAGCGTTAGCAGACGCATTAGTAATACCTTATGGTGGATGTCGTCGCGAAGGCCCAACACATAACAATATAAAGCACTTGCCAACGGAAGGTGTGGATGGTGGGACTGAAATGCTTCAAATTCTTCCGTGTACTTGGCGATGGTGGGCATTACATTAGCTTGTAGAGAGAACCCTCCGTGCTTTCAAACGCGGATGGACCAAACGCTCTTGGATCATGCGTTTAAATTGTTCCCACGACATAAAAAGATGAGCTTGGTGCTGAATTGTAAACCAAACCAGCGCGGCACCTGACATGTACATGGCGGTGATGTAAGACTCTAATCATGGTGAATATGATGATACGCGAAAAGACGTTCAATCTAACATAGCCAGCCATGGACATTCTCCCTAGTAAAGAAAGGGATTTCCAATTTCGGAATCTTGATGTTGGAGTGTGGCGTTGATGACATTGACGTCCCCGTGGTTGGCCTTTGCAAGATAGGAGGATGGGACTCCATAAAAGAGAGGAACTGAAGAATTTCCGCCAACTGGGACTGCATATTCTCCTTCAAGTCAACCTAAGCCGCGACCAGAGCATTGATGGCATCGTAGGTCTTCTTAATATGATTTTCTAAAGCTTTAAAACGGTAGTCGTTCCATCCATAGTCATGGTGTAAAGGCCAACAAGAGTTGCTGATTATGTGCGGTAGTGTTTTTCATTTTTGTTTTGTGGTGTACGGAGGTAGGATATGGAAAAGGATGGATGGTGGTGTGAATTAGGAGAAAGAGAGGCGTGGGAGATTGAAGACGGCAAGTAGGGATGGAAATTTGGGAGGATATTGCTGGGTAGAGAGGAGAGGATGTCAATGAAAGCACCAATGTGACGATACCGATGTGACGACGCTAGAAGAACGAGAAGGTGAAGGAAGGGGAGAACTGATCGGCAAAGAGAGAAAGATAAGGGAAATCAATAATTTTCTTAATAATCATCTCAACACTTCAAGATTACAATAAATAATAGTATTTCTAGCAACTAACTAGTGGTAATCTAGGACAAGATAATAACAAAGAGAATATCTAAGAACTAGTAAATAAAAAAATAATGTAACAAACCATACATTTACGGAGGTCATTCTGTATCGGCGGCAAGATACAACAAGAATACATAATTTAAGAGAAAAACAACAGTATTTAACATTGTTTCTTTCACCAATGAAACAATAGGATATATAGTCTTGAGCTTTTGTTGAAAGGAAAAAAGGAATAAAAAGAAAGTAAATCCGTACCGTGGGACCAGCTATATTCGACCATGTGGCCGAAGGCGTAAAACTATTTAAGAAATGAATCTAACATTCTATTTTTTATCAAAGATATAATTTTTTAAAAAATTGATCAAGCTCAATACTGTAACATTTTTAATCAATAATATAAACCTTTTTATTAAGTATAGTGTTATATTTTTTAGTATGTTACTAAACCCATTTCATTTTTTTTGTCTCTACATTTTGCATAAGCTCTACATAGTCTTTAAATATTTTTGTTTTGGAACATGTTTAAACTATTATGAATTTTCTATTTTTATTCTAAATATATTTTTATTGTTCATATAATGGGGTGAAAAAATATTATAAATATTATCTGTAGATGTAAAAAAATAATATAACAATCGTACATATATTAGAAATTTTGTCTAATATTGATGTATATAATATCTAAGAAATCAAAATCTATTATGCTATGTACATTTAAGGGGAGTATTAATTTATAGATAATTTTATTTAGTTGATGTACTCAAGCATGACTTAAGATCTGTCCAGACCTTTAATTAGTGTAACTTACAAAACCTCCTCTAAACTTTTCATTAGTGTATTTGTTAAGAACCTTTGATGTTTGTATTTCCGTCTTGATAACGGGTCACTCAAAGGTTTGATGGATGAATTTAACTTGTACCATATAAAGACATGATATGAAATACAAAAAAGAAGAAGATAATGTGTCTATGAATGTGGGAGCTCATAACCTTCTAGGTTTTTGAGCCTATAGGATGCTTTTTCCATTCTAATGCTTACAATGTAAGGTCCCTCCCATTGTGGTTCCAACTTCTTTGGTTTATTGGCCTCTCTCAACACAAGATCACCCAGAGTAAAAGATGGTTCCTTTACACCTTGGTTGTAGTATATTTCCACTCTAGCATTATCCTTTTGTGATTTCGTCGCAGCGATCGTCCTTCACTCTTCTACAAATCCAGGTCATCTTGAACTTTTTGAATGTTTTCTTCTTCATTGTAGAATTATACCCACGGGATAACACTGTTACTTCAACGGGCACAATGGCCTCTAAGCCATATGTCAATCTGTAAGGGGTTTCGCTAGTCGGACCTTGTTCAGTTGTTCTATATGCCCAACTTGTGGTAGTATTTATGCCCATCTTCTTTTTTTATCATCAAGCTTCTTTTTTATTGCCTTCGCTATTTGAATATTAGTATTCTTAACTTGTCCATTTTCTTGCGGGTGTGCCACTGAGGCGAACCTAATGCCAATATTCCATTCTACACAAATGTCCGAAAGCTATTGCAATTAAACTAAGCACCATTATCTGTTATAATGATCCTTGGTAGTGCAATTCTGCATATTATGTTCTTCTAAACAAACACCTCGGATTTTTTTCTTGTTATTGATACTATGGGATTGGTCACTGCCCATTTCGTGAAGTTATCCACAACAACATACATTAACTTATATCTCACGAGAGATGCCTCTAGAAAGGGTCCTACTATGTCCAACCCCCATATGACAAAAGGGACCGTTGATGATATGGTTTTTAATTCTATTGGGGGCTTGTGAATTCTTGGGCCATGCTTCTGACATTTGGTGGTGGCTTTGATGTATTTCTTGCTTTGCTTTTGGAGTGGCCAAAAATACCCCAGACGTAATATCTTATGACTCATTCTCCTTGATGTTTCTCACATGTTCCATTGTGAACTTCTTCTATCAGAGATTGTGCTTCTTCCTGGTAACACACTTTAAAGCTGGTCTTTTAAAGGAACTTTTGTATAGCTGTCCATATTCCATGAAGTATGAGGCTGCCCTCCTTTCTACTGTCTTTGCTTCCTTGGCATCGCCTAGGAGGTCTCCATTTTTTATAAATTTTATGATTGGAGTCATTCAGGTTTCTTCTGGAATTCTTTCTTCGACTGCCATTATTTGTTTTCTTCGATCTACTTGAATTACCTTTTACCTCCATCCATATTTTGCTTGGGATTTTTTTCTGTTATACTGGCTAGCTTTGCGAGGATTTCTGCTTCCACATTTAGTTGGTGAGGAACATGTCGCAACTCGCGTTTGGTGAAGTGAGACTTCAATTCTTGCACCTTCGCCAAATATTTCTTGAGATTGTTTTCTTTCAGCTCATATATGCTTTCACTTTTGCTCGCAACAAGCTGGGAGTCTAAGTGGATTTCCATATCTCCATTTTTGGTATTTGTTAGTTTTTTAGAGAAAGAAATTTGTTACTTTAAGTTTGGGTTTTTCTAAATTGAAAATACGTGTTGCCCCCAGGGCTACCCACATCCAGACCTTGGATTACTTCATACTCCGCCTCATTGTATGTTACCTAAAATTCTAATCTGAAAGCATAATTCAGCTCCCTCCCGTCCGGGGTGTGTACTACCACCCCCGCGCCAACTTCTGATTTACATCGTGCCCATCTACATGGATTATGTATGGTTTTTGGCAGGTTTCTTCTTTTGAGAAAAACTGGTTTCTGTGATGAATTTCGCTAAAGCATATGCTTTTATCGTGGCCCGAGGTGCATAATGAATCTCGAATTGTGTGAGCTCAACATTCCAACTTACCATTCGGCCGAATGCGTTTGGATTATTGGCTATATGCTTGAGTGGTCAGTTTGCCGGACAGATATTATCCGGCGTCGGACTTCCTCCGAATGTGCCGGATGTATCATACCTGGCATTGTGCACGGCACATTCAACTTGGAAGACAATAATAGAGTCAAAGAATAAGGAATAAGAGAAGGGAAAAAATAGAACGAATGGTGTAAAAATAAAGACGAATTATATACGACTCTAATACTTTGCGAAAAAAAATAAAAATGGGAAATGAAGTTGAATGTGCCGGATAGCATGCCGGGTTTATCCTGTCCAGCATCGGACTTCCTTCAAAGGTGCCGGGTGTGTTTTACCCGGCATCACACGCGACACATTCAACAGATTATAGAAAAAAATGAACGAATGAATAAATAAAGAATAGGACGATTACCGATCTTAGGACTTGGACTAATTCCAAGTCCCCGGCAACGGCGCCATTTTGCTAACAAGATTATTGTAAGGATTAAAGGTATGTACAGGAAGAATAAAATAATAAAAAGAATGAAAATAATCCTATAACTCTATACGGGTAGCAAAAATCCCGGTCGGAATTTAGTGTAAAAAGAATGAAAAGACCCACATAATGGTTTTCATGATCCAGCCCTATTTTTCAAGGGTTTCTGAATGTAACCATGATTTTTCATTAAGAACGGGGAATTTAGGAGAAAAACAAAAGAAAAAACTCACGGTTGTTGCTTTTATTCTAAAGCAATTTTTGCAACCTCATAGAATAATGCTTCATCATTATGCCTTTGAGAGAAGACTTTTTTTCCTTCTTTCCTTTTTTACATAATCCTTACTTAAGATTTTCACCCAAAAGAATTTTCACCTATTTCGAAAAGAAAGTAAAAATATTACACAGAAGTAAATCAGAGATAAAAATAGAAGTAAGGTCATATACTCATGTTAATAAAGAGAATCAAGAAGATAAAATCGAAATCTAAAAGTCATTAGAAAGCTTATCTCTCGAGAGAACAACCATTTATTCTTCTATAATCTTACTTTGTCAAAGACATGCAAAAAGTTTAGTAACCCATTGATAAGACTTCAACTTATAACATATTAACTATACTAGAAATGCTTCTTTTTTATAATAACATAAATATATTGAAATAAAAGAATTTTTGAGGGGGGGACCCCTGCCCTACACTAGGCAGGAACACTATTCCCAGTGTTCAAGAACAGAAAAATAGATAAAGAATTTGAAAAAGAATTTAAAGAAAATTAAAAAGAAAGAATAATGAAAGGAAGGACTCCCTTGCGGTGAAAGAAGACCAGATGCGTGGGAGGGCCCGCCCTACACTTAGCCTTTTGGCTATTTGGCAGAGTGATGAGAGATCTGGGAAGAGATAGAGACTGATTTCGCATGCTCCCTCGGATTGACTTGAGTTTAAGACGGGAGTTGACCAGGATGTCTTGGTTGTGCCAGAAGTTGCTGCATTTGCAAGTGCAATGATTTATGCTCCTTGCGAATAGTCGAGATCTCTTCGTGAGCATCTTGGGCTTTGTTCATCAAGGTTGTCATCATATCGCGCAGTTCTGCCATCTCGGTTTCTGATGTTGATGTGGGTTGGGATGGTCGATTTGGGCCTCCATTGTAAGGAGTGTGCATGAATTGTCGTTGACCTCCCTGGTAACCGGCATGGTTATGGAAATTCTGAGGGGGTTCGCCCCCATTCTGCCAAGGCTGCTAAACCCTTGGTTGTTGCTCACGAAGTTCGCTTCCTCAGCATTCTAAAAGTCTTGCAATTCAGGGCTCTGGGTGTGTGGTCGTGCACTAAACACGTTCACCTGCTGAGGGAGAGTATTCATTGTCATTTGCTCCACAACCTTCTGCAGAGCACTTACCTTTGTCGACGTTTGAGCATTGCTCTCCAACAACTGCTCATGACTCTTCATTAATGTATCAAACTTGTTGTCACTCACTCCCACTTGGTATAAGCCTGCAGTACCACCCCTAGATCCATTGTGGCCCAATCTCGAATTTCTTCGCAAAGAGATTCAATCCCACTCAGGAATTGCTCTCCTGGTTGTTTCAGGATATTAGCACCAAGGGAGGATAGTATCATAGTTTTGTATTGGTTTACTAATCCTTTGTAGAACAACTGGGAAAGTTGTTCATTGGTGAGGCCGTGATGAGGACATGTCCGGAGCAACCCTTTGAATCTGTCCCAAGTCTCACAGATGTTCTCCGAGCCAGGTTGTTTGAAGTTGTAAATCTCGGTGATCATCTCCAGGGTGCGACTTGGGGTAGGAGTTTATCATAAATTTTGGTTGACATGTCATCCCATGTGGAAATAGTACTTGGGGTCAGGCTATGGTACCATTTGCTGGCAGCCCCTGTGAGGCTATGGGGGAAGAGGGAGTGTCTTGCATATTGTAGGACAGAGTCTGTGGTAGTTAGGCTATTGGTGTGTTGCAGAAATTTAGTTATGTGGAGCAAGGCCTCGTCCAGATTCGAACCATCGAACATGCCTAACTCCTTGACACATCGAATCTGATGATATGGCTTTAACTTTTGTCACTCATCGTAATCTGCTTGTGGAAGGTGAGGGATATTGATGGTGGGCTTTTGGCCTTGACTCGATGGCCTGTTGATGTTGCGGACAGTAGGGGTTGCCATTTCACCAGCGATATTATATTCGTTTTGTGTAGGGGGTGCGTTTTTCAGGTTTCTTTGTTGCCTCAAAGAACGAAGAAAGGTCCTCTCGATCTCGGGATCAAAGTTGGGTAAATCTTCAGGAAGACTATTTGATCGGAGATGCATTCACCAAAGATAACTTCAGGAGGAGCAAAAACAAAACATTATAATATTTGTAACAAATAAAAAATAAGACAGTTATGTAGGCACTTTATGAAAAATTAAAAGAAGAGTAAAATAAAATTCACGTGCCAGGTGAAATGCCGGACAAATATTATCCGGCGTCAGACTTCCTCCGAATGTGCCGGATGTATCGTACCCGACATTGTGCACGACACATTCTACTTGAAGACAATAATAGAGTCAAAGAATAAGGAATAAGAGAAGGGAGAAAAATAGAACGAATGGTGTAAAAAAAAAGACGAATTATATACGACTCTAATACTTTGTGAAAAAAAATAAAAATGGGAAATGAAGTTGAATGTGCCGGATAGCATGCCGAGTTTATCCTGTTCAGCATCAGACTTCCTTAAAAGGTGCCGGGTGTGTTTTACCCGGCATCACGCGCGGCACATTCAACAGATTCTAGAAAAAATGAACAAATGAATAAATAAAGAATAGGGTGATTTCCGATCTTAGGACTTGGACTAATCCCAAGTCCCCGACAATGGCACCATTTTGCTAACAAGAAATTTGCAGGGAAAAACTATATACAAAAATGAATAAAATATTAAAAGAATGAAAAGAATCCTGCAACTCTAATACGGGTAGCAAAAATCCCGGTCGGAATATAGCGTAAGCAAATTACGACCAAGAGTATCGAACCCAAGGGACTTAAGGGAAAATTAGTTCTAATCCTCAGTAACTACCTATTCTAAACAAGGGGGAAATGTAAATAACAATTTCAACTTAAAATAACTAAGAAAAATCCTAACTAAATGGTATTTACAATGATTAGTCCTAGATTCACGATTATTTCAACCAAGAACCCAAATGATCACATAATAGAATTACAAGACTCGAATTTAACCAAATAAATGAACGTGTCGGATGGCATGCCGGACACCAGATGCACAACACCTTCAAAGACCTTGAATGTGCCGGACACCAGACTCCCGACAGTCTACCTGGCGTGTTCAAGTGTTAATTGTATTTTCATGTTTCGGGTCTGACAACAGAAAACTCACTAACCATTGTTGAGTCGAACATATTTCATGCCACAAAACGAACAATGTAGTGGGAAAAAATGGATTAAACTCGAAAATCTCAAGTGTTGCTCCCACTGAAGCGCAGAAGACAATGGTAAAGATTCATTAAGATCTCCTCGTTCCAATCCTACTCTTGATTGATAAGTCTCAAGTAGAACCTAGCATAACAAGAATATGTGATCAATGTATCCAACTTGTGACTGATCAAAATCTTAATAAACGCTTGTATTTGTATTAGAATGATCATATTGTTTACAAGGAAGAAATCATCTCCAATCTAGAACAACAAGGATTCCTACTTCACCATTGCACAAACAAAAGAAGAGATACAATAAGGAGAAAGAAATTGATCATAGCCTTAACCGATAGAGATCTTCTCCTTTTCTTCGAAGATGGTGGAGCAGAACATCCTTGGACACCAACAAAGGAATGATGCGGAATTTGGCGTGTAGATGGAGTGTAGGGGTATGTTGGGATGTCTTGAAGTGTGGAGAATGTCTCCCTATTTATAAGCACAAACTTCCTCTTATGCCGGGTGTCGTGCCGGATCCATGTCATCCGGCACCTAATAAAACACGTGCATAACTGCCAACGGTCAAAACCGCCAAAGCCGTAAACCGATGCTTGTGCATGACAGGAGATGTCCGGCACCATACCCGACAGAGGTTGGAGTGGTAACGGTCATTAACTGCTGACATTTGATCAACAGTGGTGAATTTTGCTTGTGCCGGATAGAATGTACCCGGCACTGGATCCAGCATTCCTCCTACTTTGCTCTATGATGATGCCGTGAGTTGCCAACCCGGCATAGTGCCCGGCACTATTTGGTCAGAAGTTATTCCTTGCATAAAAATATACAAAATGTAAGTCTGAACATAAACAATAGACTTTATATATAATATAACATAAATGCTAGTTATTTAACCTTATTTAGACTAGTATACCTATAAATCTAGCATATAAAATATGATAAGTCTGCGGCTTATCAGTTAGTCCGGATGTAGATTTTGTATGATTGGAAGTATGGTCTTAACTTTCTGAAAGCTATCACATGTGCAAACATCACTTTTTTTATGTTTGTATACCTTGTTTCTGCCGAGGTTAAGATTTTTCCAGTGTAATAGATCGGAACCTCTTTTTTCCTTCTTCCATGACCAAAACTGCAGCCATCGCCCATTCAGAGACTGAAATATATAAGAATAAATCCTGGCCCGGGGCTGGTACTCCTAATTTGGGCAATTCTCTGAGCATATCTTTGATATTCTCAAAAGCCCTGATACATTCTTCTCCTGATCAAAACTGTTTGTTCTTTCTAAGTACATTGAAGAAGGGAATGGATTTTTTTGGAGTTTAGAACAAAACCTGCTTAGAGAGGTGAGTATTCCATTCAAGGCTTGTACATCCTTGATCTTCTTTGGATGTGATAATTCTAATACCGCTTGGGTCTTCTGTGGATCAACCTTTATTTCCTTTTTCCCCATGATGAAACCTATGAACTTTCCTTGAGTTACCCCAAAGACACATTTCTCTGGGTTTAGCTTGATTTGGTATTTGTCCAATATGTCAAATATTTCTTCCACTTCCTTTATATGTTGTTCTTTAGAATCTTCTTACAACAATATCGTCTACATAGGCTTCAATGTTTTGAGTTAGTTGCCGTTTTAACACTTTATCGGTCATTCTTTGGAAAGTTGTGTCGGCATTCTTTAAACCAAAGGGCATTACCTTGTAACAAAAAAGTTCCAGAGGAAGTAATGAATGAAGTTTTTTCTTCATCCATTTTATTCAACTTGATTTAGTTATATCCCAAGAATGCGTCCAGAAAACTTAGAACAGTACTTTGCGTTGTTGCTACAACAAATGTGTCTATTGGGGGAAGAGGATAAAAATCTTTCAGTAGGTTTTATTTAAATCTGTTAATTCTACACGCATCCACCATTTCCCGTTAGCTTTCTAGACCATTACTACATTGGCCACCCATTTTGGGTAAGCATCTTCCCTTATGAATCCTTCATGAAGGAGTTTATCTACTTTCATCCGGGCTGCTTCATCTCTTTCTCTTCCAATGTTTATTTTCCTTTGTCTTATTACCGGGTCTTCGGGTTGACACTTAGATTATACTGGATAACGCTTGTGTCTACTCTGGGCGTTACTTCGGGTTTCCACGCAAATGTCTCCCTTCTTTCCAAGAATCTCATTAAATGAATCTGTTTATTTTTATCAAGGCGTATCCAATCTTAAAATTTTAGAAGGGTCAAGCTTTAGGGGTACCTCTTTTGTCGGATCAGCTAATTAGTTGTAATCCTTCTATTCTCCTCTAAGTTTCAGGAGATAACTGTTTTTCACTATATTCCCGCTCTGGGACATTTGTTTTTACTATGTCGTCTTCAGGGAATCCTTCCATATCCTTACTTCACACACCCGAGTTGATTTCTGACTGCCTCTCACTACTATCATTTTTCCAGATCTGATGAGGTACTTCATTTTTAGGTAGTATGTGCTGCATATGGCTCTAAAGGCATAATTCCCCGGTCGTTCCAAGTACATGGTGTAACCTGAGAGTCCCCTCACGATGTACACAATGATTGTTTCAGTTCATTTTCATCTCCTTGCCCCAGGGTCATTGTGATGTCTATACTTCCAGAGCTTTGTAGCGATTCCTTCCATAAACCCCCATAAGATTGCGGTATATGGTTTTACCTTATCCTCCGGGATATCTAGCCTTCTAAAAGTTTCCAAGGAGATGATGTTTGCCCCCGCACCACTGTCGACTAAAATTCCGTCATTTTGTCATTGATTTGTACTCTGATTACCAACGGATCATTGTGCAGGTTAAAAACTCCCTCCACGTCATCTTCGGTGAAGTATACCGGGGGTGGGGTTTCTCTCTTTATAATTTTCCTTTCTGGTAATTCTTGATGTACTTCGTGAACATGCCTTTATCTTTCGTTTGCAGTGTAAGGACCTACTTTAGAGAACATACCTGTAATTTGCTCAGAAGGAAAGAAATTATGTTACAAGATAAGGAAGCTCTTCTTTTCCCCTCTT
Source organism: Limonium bicolor (assembly GCA_023374045.1). Classification (NCBI taxonomy): domain Eukaryota; kingdom Viridiplantae; phylum Streptophyta; class Magnoliopsida; order Caryophyllales; family Plumbaginaceae; genus Limonium; species Limonium bicolor. Next base: position 263,166,406 of record CM041781.1, on the reverse strand, counting down.
TATTGAAGAAAAAAATATTTTGTTTACATTTTGCAGAGGTAAGTACTTTTTGAAAAAGAAAAAAAGAGTTTTTATGTTTTCTTTTGTTGCATTACTTTTCCATCATTTATTTTACAATTACAAACCTGTTACGACCTCAAATGATTTGATGTGATCGATTTCGGGTGGATTTCTTCTTCCCTTTCTGTGGCCCGGGTGGAATAGTTGTTACCCGCGGGGTAGTTGTTGGTTGGATTTTTACTCCCTAAGTAAGGTTTCTTTTTCTTTCTTATCTCGTCAATTATGTTCAGTTCTATTGGTAGAGTAGCACAATTTGTTGTTTTGTGATTGTAATGTATGTGATATTCACAGAGTGCAACGGGTACCTCTCCTGGCAACGACTTTTTTGGTTGAGAGAGGTATCCGTCCTTGACGGCGGTAGCATGCCGCCCAGGATTTATCTCAATTGCTTTTGTCCCAAAGTATCCTTGATGAGGGATTGGTTGGCTTTTGGAGTATGACTTATACCTTGATCCTCCCCCTGAAGATGATCTGCTGTTTGAGAAGCTTCCCTCCGTAGGTTTCTTTTCTGTTGGAGCATGATTTTTGAAGTTGGCTATTAAATCCTTTGCCTTATTTTCAGTAGTTTTAGATTTTAAGAATTCATTGAGCCTCTTAGAGAGTTCTCCATGAGTTTTTGGTGTCTTTGTTGCAATCTTCCTAGCAAGCCTGGGGTATGCCAGTCCATTTCCGAAAGCCTTGATCAATATTTTCTCGTCTACATCATTGATCTCAGCTACTTGTTTATGGAATCTTTCACTATATTCTTTAATGGATTCTCCCTTCTTTTGCTTAATATCCATGAGCTTTATTGTTTCTATATTTATCTTTCTGCTTACATGGAAGTACTGCTGGAATTCTCCGATCAGCTGTTTGAAGCTTGTTATCGATTGTGGTTGTGGGAACCTGGTTGATATCCAACCAACGCTTTTTTAGAGAGCATTCCGGGTAAAAGATTGCACAAGGTTAGGGAGTGGATGCCTTGTGTGTTCATTGAGAACATGAATTATTTAGCATGTTGAGCTGGATCACTTGTTCCATCATATTTTTCAATTGATGGTGCGACACAATAAGGAGGAAGTCTAGCCTTCCTTCTTTTTTGGGAAAAGGGATACAAGCTCATGTCGATTGCGTCCCTTTCTTCCTCTTCTTTAGTGATCGTCTCAGGTAATGATTCTTTATGCTCGCTTCTCCTCTTTTCATTGTTTCCATCATAATCCTTTGTTTTCAAGATTTCAATGTCCTCGGCCATCTCTTCCCATTTCTTCTGATATTCTTCATCCCTTTGGATCAGTTCCTATTGCAACTGCTCATACCCTTTGACGATTCTCTTGTCTATGGTTCTTGTTATACTTCTCAACATTTCTTCTAGATCTTTCTTCGATATTGATTCTTGTTGTCCTCAGCACTTGTTCCTGCAGCTTTTCTTGTTTCTGGAGGCATTGTGAGAATCCTGCGTAAAACATATTTTTCCTGAATTAGTATATTTCTTAGTTTCTTTTAAAGAAAACCTCATATTATCTACTCGTGGTATCGTGGTTGCTATCTCTAAGTTGTTCGATTCCCACAGACGATGCTAAAATGTTGATGCTAATTTTGTGACCTCCATAACTCTATGATCTTTGGTAAGGTGTATGAGATCACTTACATGTGTGCTCTGTTTGGATCACTCTATTTTACAGTTTACACGAGATGAGAGAGAGAGAGAGAGTGAGCTTTTTGTCTAGAATCACAATGAGTTTATTATGTGGGGGATGATCCTCCATCTATAGACCTTTTACAACCCCTTTCTATGTGCCAGGCTGTCACCCCTAACACACTTTTCAGTCTTAAAACCTTTATGCTTGTTCCCAGTCCTGATTCCCTGGCCGAGCCTTTACAAACTTTACAGCGCACCCGGGCGTAAATGGCCGGTCACTTTTACTATAAACTATGGTATGCCCGGTGCCAATGCCAGGTCACTTTCTATTACAGAATATGGTATGCCCGGTCACTTTTCCTAGGCTTACTTTTGCCTCTTTCAATGTTGCTCAACGGTAAAGGTTGTTGAGTATGTTGAATTCAAAGGTAGTGGCAACCCTCGGGGAGTCTGTAGGTTACCATACGACATGAAGTCTTAGTTTTGCGACTGTCGAGGATGATATGCTCCTCGTGCAATGTAGTCATTTTTGTCAGTAATAGTTTTGCTAATGTGTTACCCGGTTGTTGTTGTGCATAGGGTATGAGGGGGTGCTGAAAATGTAGTTTTGAGTACAGGTGGAGTAATCTTGGTGGTTGTGGTGATTGTAATGGAATTTGAAGATGCTTCTGATACCACTGATAGTTTAGTTCAAGTTTTATGATGAGTTTTGAACAAATGGAGCTTTGTCAATATCAATTTGATTTTGTTCATAGATTACGGGATGTTAGAATAATTTGTCAGGATAGTTTGGTTGAGGCTTAGGATTGGTGGATGGGTTGGGAAATCTTGATATATGCAGATTATAACTTTTTACTGTTTTATCATGTTTTCTTTCTCTGGGTTCTCAGGTATCTTTGTATAAGTGGGTAGATATTGTCTTGTGACTTGTTAGCTAGTAAGGATAGCATGTTAAGTATAGGATGTTTATCAGACAACAATAGTTGGTAGCAACTATGGTATAAGTCGACTGGTTGGTTTTGGTGGGTGGTACTAGTATGGCTTAGGGATGGCAATGGGTCGGCATGTGCCCATTTCACCCGGTCACCTGACCTACTAAACCGGCTTAAAACCCTGTAAAAATAGGTGAAAACGGGTACGGATGCAGGTCTGGTGACGGGTGAAACAGGTGCAGGTCGGGTGACGGAAGCAGGTCGGGTGACAGGTGAACATTTTCCACTCACCACCTAACCCGCTCACCTACATGTATTATAATAAATTAAAAAAATACTGGCTAACAAGGAACATAACCCTCTTCACTCACGCTTCATTCTCTACACTCACACTTATTTCTCTTTCACGATAATTTTGCAAACCTCCGCGCCTCTCTCCATTCTCTTCCACAGTAAATTTGCAACCCTTTGCGCCTGCCTTCATTCTCTTCCATGGTAATTTTGCAACCCTCTGCCGCCTCTCTTATTTCTCTTCCTTTGCCCCTCTCTTCATCTCTTCCACGGTAATTGTGCAACCTCTCTTCATTCTCTTCCTCCGCGCCTCTTTTTATTCTCTTCCACGGTAAATGTGTAACTCTTCATTCTCTTCCACGGTAATTTCGCGACCCACTGCGCCTGCCTTCATACTCTTCCACGGTAATTTTGCAACCTTCTAACCTCTCTTCATTCTCTTCCTCTGCGCCTCTCTTCATTCTCTTCCATGGTAATTTTGTAACCCTCTGCGCGTCTGTTCATTCTCTTCACTCACGGTAATTTTGCAACCATATGCGCCCCTATTCATTTTCTTCACTCACGCTAATTTTGCAACCCTAACTAGTGAGCAAGGAACATTCATGCTCTGCGTCATTCTTCATGCTCTTCACCCTTGATATTTTTGCAACTCTAACTGACGAACAAGGAACATACATAATCTACGTCATTTTCTCTTCATTGATGGTAATTTTGCAACCCTAATCGGTGAACACGAAACATACATGCTATGTGTGAGCCTCGATTTCTGAACTACTATCCTATGTTGATTAGGGTGATCAGGATCTGATCGGGTTCTAGGTCCACTTATAACCTAAGATTAATAACTATGTCAGATAACACTAATTATTAAATCCTAAGTGAGCTCACTGGAACCTAATATGAGTCGCCACCTAATTTTAACCTAGATTAAATTAGGATAGGAGAGTTCGGGTTCGGGGGCTTAGTATTCGACTTTTTCGGGGTTCAAATTACTTTCACTACCCTTTGAAGTCGATTTTCCTCTACTTAGTTATTTACGGCATATTACGAGTCGTTTTAACCTAAGTGCGCAAACTTCCGATTTTCTTTTATTTTTATCATTTTTGACAGAAAATTAATGTGGAAATTAAAATTACCTAAACTAGGGTTTCAGGGGCAGAATTAGGTCATACTTTGTTTCCGTCCGTGGCCACGGACCTAACGTCCGAATCCACGGACCCTAGTTAACCTAAGTGAAAATAAAAGTCGAATTAAACAGAAACGCAATTTTGAAAAGTCCGGGGCCACGGACAGGGCATCCGTGGGCCCGGACATGTTTTATAAAACCCTAATGTTTTGAAAATTTTAAAGTCTAGCCACCGTCCGAGAGCGTCCATGCTTACGGACAGGGCGTCCAGGACCCCGGACATGGTGTCCGTGGGTGCGGACCACCCTCGGACGGTGGCATTGAGGCTGTTCCTGGCGGTGTTTTTATCTCAAAATTTATGGGTACGTAGCCTGAAAGATTCTAAGTACGTTAGTAATTGAAAGAATTCAATTTGAAGTCAAATTAAATACGAAACTTAACGAACAAGTAATTGGACAGAAGCTAAAAAAAGAGCAACTCGGAAGTTATAAAAGGTTAGTTTGCACTCAAAATTTGACAGAAGGCTAATGAAGTTGTGAGGAATCAAAAGAACAAGGTTCTATCCTGTTTTACCTTCGGGATTGATGAGACTCTACACATCGGGAATCTTTTGATGCTCCGTTGAGGTTGGTTCTGGATTGAGTTTGAATCCGGCTTCTGACTATTGATTGTGGGTGGTGTTCTTCACATTTTGGTGGTGTTTTATGGATGTTGGATGATGATTGATGTTGTGGGAGTTGGAAAAGTGTTTTGGTGTTGATTTCGGAAGGATTGTGATTTCGGGGCTCGGGTGTGTAAAAACATGGGAGAGCTTTGACGGTTGTGGATTCTGATTGCCTAGGGTTCTCAATGATGTCCTTATCTCAAAGGTTAAGGCTGTTTATATAGGCATCACTAAAGATAGAATAACTCGGTAAAAACCGAGATTCACCGAGGTTTTCGAATAAGTATCTTCTGGGATGATTTTGGCTATGAAATTTTAGCCACGTGTGGAGGAGGGTATTTCTGATTTTTATAAGGAGAAATTAGATTTTTTGGATGATTGAATATTTTTAAATTCAATTTCTCGTCAGATTCAATCAGAAATTACTAGAAAATTATTGGAACTGAAAAAATCAAAATTCCAAGACCATTATGCTCTAAATGTCCTTCTCTAGCATGTGTCAAAATTTCAAAGCATTCCGAGTTGATGTGAGTCATTTTCGGAGGAGAAAGAAAGCTTACGGGGAGGCGTAGGAGCCTTAAAAATTACGAAAATGCCCCTCAGGGTGTATAAGTTGTCCCTAACGCTCCGTTGTGCATCGATCGAACTGGGATTCTTCATCACTTGTCCAGAATGTTTAATAGTGTCTATGCCTTAAAGAGCCTATCTCGGAGTTAAATTTTTGGGTATAACACTATGCCTCTATTCACTCTCTTCACTCAAGGTAATTTTACAATCCTTACTGGCGAACAAGAAACAAAGAGCAAATGCAACGGGATAAAATGAGTGACAGATGATATATAACGAGTGACGGAGCGGATACGAGTGGAGCGGTTAAAGTCGGATGACGGGTGTGACGGTGCCGATGATATTCCAACCGATCCATTGTCACCCTGGTATCGCTGTTATGATAATCAACATTTGTTTGTTTTAAACACAGAACTTAAGAAGCTTCAAGGCGGCATTTGGTGGGCTACCACTCGAGTGTTACCCACCAGATCATTACTCCCTCGTCCTGAATTGACCGTCCTTTTACTATTTGGACATGTCGTTTGACTTCAATTTTTAACATATAAGATAAATTAATTTTGAAAATTTAAGTTTTGCATATGAATCCTTACATAATAAACTATATGTTACAAAATTTAGTTTTATAAAATTATTTTATCTTATATGCTTAATATTGAAGTGGAAAAACGTGCCATAAAACAACAGGAGGGTCAATTCAGGACGGAGGGAGTATATCGTTCAACCACATAATCAACACGTGTATTTTGTGCTTGCCGACTATCAAGACGTATCCATCGCCGAAATAGCCTCCACCCGCCGCGGGTATATTAAAATCCCATCTGGTTCCGGACGCTGTAAGCATATATAATTGCCAACACGTCGTGCCAAATCGATTCAAATCCGAAAAATCAGCTTAGGTGATTTCATTCATCAGAGAGAACCAAAAGAGATCTATAACAAAATACTACTATTAGCTAGCTAGCGTGCACTTCTCGGCTCTGGGCAATATTTTATGGCAATGACAAGAAGGAAGACTCGGCGGTTAGTGGCGAAGGTATTCCCCAACAGACCGACATTTCCTGTGAAGCCCGTCGTCAAAGCTCCGAGCTTGGAGACGATAATGGAAGACGAGACCGAGTTGAAGGATTAGAGGATGACAACGACTGCTGCTGCAGCGATAGCGCGGTGGCTGCCGATTGTAGGGTGTGTGTAGTACGAGATTCCACCGGTTTCCGCTGCATCGCCATGTCCGTACAAGTTTGTAGTCGGAGACGATAAGATTACGGTTTGGGAGATTTTGCTCAAGCAGAGAATAGAACAGAGTAGAGATATGCGAATAATTTCGCTGACGAAAGATAAGAGTTTGAGGTTAACATGTGTATTTCTTGCAGGATTCTTCGTTTATCGTTTACCGCGGCTTTTTATTGCCATTAAAGAGAGAGATGTGGATTACACAAGTACATGACATGTGATTGAATATTGATCAACAGCGTTAAAAACATTTATCAGAATTTTGTTTCCAATGGTTTAGTTACAGGTTCTTTTGTTTTTATTAGTGTATCGGGTCTGTTTCCAAAGATTGTGTTGAGAAATATCATGTTAATTGAAGAAAAATATCACAAGATAAAATTGTAAACTTAAAATAATAATGGTCGGGAATTTTTTTGTGAAAATGCCAATTTCGGAAATAAATTATAAAGCAGTGACAAACAAGTAGCCTTTTTGGCGATTTACCAAATACCATCGAAAGAGACCCGGCCAAAGGCCAATGGAAAAGATTTGGGATCTTCGGAGGTAAATCGGGCTGAGACGGTTGTAGGCTCTTTTTACATAAATCGCCTGGACTGAGACGGTTTCCGGCTTTTTGCCATAAACCGTACTGTAGCAGGGTGATTTTTTAGTAATATCCTTCCCTTATCCAGTATGGTTGAGGATGACGAAACAACAATTGTCTGAACATTATTGATGTAGCTTGGAACTGGTGATCACCATTGTCTAGGCTGCACTCGACCAAAAATTTGAAGTAAAATTCATGGTGTTTGTGATTGTAAGACTAACTCTTCTTCCATTAGTGGTTGGTACAAAATAAACACCATAGTCATCAAAAGATGATGTGTAATGTAGGTACAACAACCATGGAATGAACATTGTCGAATGGGAATGGGAAGGAGGAAGAATTCATGGTGTTTGTGATTGTAAGACTAACTCTTCTTCCATTAGTGGTTGGTACAAAATAAACACCATAGTCATCAAAAGATGATGTGTAATGTAGGTACAACAAACATGGAATGAACATTGTCGAATGGGAATGGGAAGGAGGAAGAATGTAAGTAGGAAATAACACTTACGTCCATAGAGAGGGAAGGAAAGAATTTACCACGTTGTGAGAAATATAGAGGAGGAGAGGGGTATTTATAAGGGACCATTGTGCTACGTGCAAAGTAGTGATTACTGAGTAACTGGATAATCTAAGATAATGAAAAAAATAAAGCGTAGGATAGAAATCTGATTGCTACTCATACACCGTGTATAAACTTTAGTTGAGTGTAGGGTCATCGGAGTCATCAAATGTCACCAGAATTTAAGTTTCTATTAGTATCTGCATCATTTCTAGTGCTTCAAAATTTTCTTAGTAGTTGTCCAACATCAACTGCACATCTTCATCATTATATATGCTCATTTGCCTCCAATAAGGTTCTGACCACCTGAATAGCAAATCGCAATACACAATTGAATTAATACACACATCATCACTAAGAAAACAATCGACTTCAAGTTCCAACTCTTCGAATGTAAGGTTGTCTCGTAGGTCACGTTGAAAAACGCAAGATGAGGAAGTTGGTTCAAAACAAAAACCCTGTCTATCGAAAGAGGGCTCGTAATCAATAAAAATTCTACATAGAAGGCTCATGACAAATTTAATAACTTGATACGTATGGTTTAATGGATTTGAGTAGTTGTTCAGGCAACTATGAAGATATTGCGAAACTATATGGGGTGTTTTCTGACTCAAATTTATGTCTTCTAGTGGGCATCATTATTATCTCTGCCCCCATGTAGGGTCACATCCTACGAATTAATTTCAGTCTCTCCTTTTTTTGCAAGGACAATAATAGATGTTTAAATTCTAATCTCTGTCCATGGAGTGTTTTCTAACTCAAATTTATGTCTTCTAGTGGGCATCATTATTATCTCTGTCCCATGTGTGTGTCACATCTTACGAATTAATTTCAGCCTTTCCTTTTTTGTAAGGACCATAATAGGTGCTTAAATTTAAATCTCTGTCCATTGAGTGTTTTCTCACTCAAATTTATGTCTTCTAGTGGGCATCATTATTATCTCTGCCCCGTGTAGGGTCACATTCAATGAATTACTCTTAGCCTCTCCTTTTCTGCAAGGATAATAATAGATGCTTAAATTCAAATCTCTGTCCATGGAATGTTTTCTTACTCAAATTTATGTCTTCTAGTGGGCATCATTATTATCTCTGCCCCATGTGGTGTCACATCCTACGAATTAATTTTAGCCTCTCCTTTCTTACAGGGGACTCATCAATTGCTCATCATCTTAGTTTTTAATATATATAGAAGTGGTTGTGGCAAACATCAATTGCACCTCATCTCATCATATTGCTCTCTTTGCTATATTGCTCTCCTGAGTCTACCATAATACAAACTTCGTTTCTCCTCCTGACTTCACACCCTCGAGCCCACACCACTCCCTAATTTCTTTGAAACAGTTAACAAATACATGGCATATCCTTGTCTAATCTTAGTGAATGCTGAGGTTTCTCTACTTCAGTTGGAATCAGCACACCAAGACCTTCCATCTTCGAGTTACTAATGATTTCACCATCAAAATGCTGAAGCAATATGTCACAAAGGCCATTTGTCAATTGGACTATGGTTACGATGTCACAAGAATGACTTATCGAAATTTGTTTTCAAGGAATTCATTAGTGTTTTTAGCGCTTCAGTTGAATGCCAATTAAGACATTCAATCAATGTTTGCAAACTACAAGTGTAGTTGGGACATCTCCCAGAGCATGGAGATTCATGTGGAAATGGATGGCGATGATGATGAAGATCATGACCTTTACGAGCCTGGAGAAGACTAAAATCTGACCTCGTATGATGAAGTAGAGCTAATACCTGAATAATTTCTTTATCAACCAGATGCCAATGAAGGAAGCAGTCAACAAACTCTGGATGCCCCTTTTTATCATCACGTGGATTGGAATGCCATCAACGCAATGAATACGAATGTTGAACGGCGTGGTGTTCCAAACTGGCATTCTGGAGAAGATTTCAGCCTACAGTGGGAGTTAGATGACAAGGAAAGTCTGGTGAGTGCTGTTAAGGACTTTCACATTCAAAATAATATCGATTTTTGCATTGTAAGGAGCTTGAGCAAGGCTTATGTTTTCCAATGTGTCAATGGGGACGAATGCTCATTTTACTTAAAAGGGGTGTTTTTATCTGGTGAGACCGAATGGAAGATAACAAGATAAAGGCCACACTCCTGTGCTCCTCAAGCCGATGAACAAGATCATCCAAAAATGAACTATGATTTCATTGCAGGTGCCATTCTTCCTCAAATCACCCGTAACCCAGGTATGAGTGTTCTAGATGTCATAGAACAAGTCTGTGGCTAGTACAATAGTTTTGTTTCATACCAGAAGCTTGGTTGGCAAGGTGCGAAGCGATAAGAAAAGTTGTAATAAGGCCATGTCATTAGGCCATTTTAATTTAAGTTTAAAGCTTATTTAGTTTAATGTATGCTTATATAATTAAGTTTGGGGTCAAATGGTAATTACTAGTAAAATATAAAGTTGTGGGCTTAATTTAGAGGAATTTAGGGTTTTTAAATGAATTTAATAAAAATTATAACATTTTATAAAGTTTTGGGTCAAAATTGTAAAAATAGAAAACTATAGGGTATAATTGGTAATTACCGAAAGTTTGGTTCCAATTTGGTATTAGAAGTCAAAGTTGACTATATAGGAGACTTTGACCAAGTTTGGAGAATTTAAGAAATTAAAATACTACCTTATAAAAAGATAGTTATTAAATTGTAAAAGATTTATAAGAGATGGGGCTATATTGTGATTTCCGAAAACTTGGGGTACTAAATAGAATTTAGAACAGACCTTAGGTTATTAGGAATTTTTAGAAGTTTATTTGGTTAAATTTGGAGTTTATATGAATTATATAAGTATAATATATGATATTTTATAACATTGTTACAATGGGTAACATATGTGTATAAACCGAGAATTATAGAAAGTATAAGGTTAGAAATGATATTTATAACCTTTTGGTATAGCTTGGTAATTTTTGGAGTTATATATAAGGTTTTATAAAGATATATGTATAATATATAGTTTTAATGACATTAGAAAACTATGTATTATAAATTGGGATTAATTTGTAATATATGGAAGTTTAGTGGGGAATAATAAAAACCGAGAGTTTAATGGGTTATTGGTAATTTGTAACAATTTATAACTATAGGTTATAATTGTTTTAATGACATGAATGTCATAATATATGTTATATAACTATAATATAACACTATATAAAATATGTGGTGGATTTTGTAAATATTTAAGAAACTAGGTGCTGTTCGGAAATATGGGCATTTTTAAATAAAAAATTATAATATGGTTTCTAATGTTATAAAGGGTGTAACATTTATGATATAAGAAATATTCATTAAAAGAGAATGAATATATTATAAAGATTTACCATATAATAAAGATACCCATAATATATATATATATATATAAATAAATATATGTTATGGAGTGGAAAAATATAATATGGTTTAATAACCATGTATTATCATAATTAAAATGATATAAGATAAAGAGAAAAGAATTACAAACATTGGATATGGAAATTCTAATGTTAGGAGTATACACGAAATAATAAGGATTGATATATAATCCAAAGTATTTTTACATAAGAATTATACTCCTTTGAACTTGGAAAAACAAACCTTAGGAAAATAAATACAAAGATGAAATGTATAAGGTATGATAAGAATTATACATGCAATATAGAAACAAACTATATAATGTACAAGTGCATATTAAATTACATGCGATAACAAAGTTTAAACTTTAAGTATATTATTATACAAAGACGAGACTACGCATGTAATATAACGTTTTCCAACCCTGAGTTAAAGCTGAAAACCCGACAAACGTTGACAGTTAATGACGGGAGATTAACCGGAAGGTATTAGTGACGGTACGGGGTACCGTAGAGTTATGTTGTTATACGGGATTCTAATTAGTAGCGTTGTGTATTGTTAGACGGTTAGAGACGACACGGGGAGCATCGGATCTAGCTAATTCATACTCCACGGTTATACATTCAGGGTGAACGGTATGTTGTTACGTGTCTCTGATTGTCTCTGAGGGCTTCCTCAGTTCAGACTTTTGTGTGATCTGTGATAAGATTGTTTGTCTGGATGTGTGAATAAATATGCATGAACTGTATATTTATATCTGCTTATTATTTACTGTTGCTGCGTTAACAGTATTGGTTCGTATATATGAACCTATATATATAAAACGAACTAGCGGCTATGGTGCTATCTTATATGTAAATATAAGGATCGTCAGAAAAACGTTGTAGCACTAGGATAATATGATAATAAGATATACATATTATCCAAGACTTTAATACGGAGCATTGGCCTTTCTAACGCCGCTCTCGTATCTAACACTGGTCCCGAGTTTACAGCTGGAGTGGCTATTGCCGTGGGTGACCCGCCATAGTATATGAGTAATTTAGAGACGCGTCGTTTTAACGAGACGTTGTCACTAGGTATAACTGAACACTTATTACAGTTGAGTCTTGTACATCGGCGAACAATATTGGTTTCTATGCCGAGGACGGGAGTTAATACTTGTTTTTTATTCTCGTTGTTTTGTCTTGTTGTTCATTGGTTATACTGTGTGGATTACATTATGTGTATTGATGGTTGTGCTTTTATGGATATCACTGTTAAATGTTTTACAGTTTAAATATTAAAACGGTATTGCATGTAACGAATCTCATGCTCTCGACCAATTAATTGAGGGGTTTGAGGAGGCATGACGGGGCATGTGATAACATACTCAGCAGGGGCTGATTCCATACCACAAACCATTTTTATTTCAGGAGACTAGCTGGTGGGTTGACGCAAGGCGCGACAGTTGTATTTTACTTTTGGCTAGACTTGGTACGGTCTAAGACTACTGTTATTTCGGACTCGGGTTTGTAAACCGAGGTGTATGTTTGATTAGACGCTCACGTGTACGGTTTTGTAATAAACGGTTGTTGTTGGATATGTTTTAGATCGTTTAAACACTACTATCTATCTCTTGTGGTCACTGCGGGAATACGTTTCGTATGTTGATTATCATGTAACTAGTTATCACCCGTATGGGCGAGTGATAACAGTGACACCATTAGAACGACAGTCTGTTATTTACCGCTGCGATTTATTTACTAAGTACGACGTTTATATTATGATTAGGAGCCAGATTAGTAGGGGTGTTACAACACATCTGTATGGTAAGTTCAAAAGTAAGATTTTGATAACGGCAGCACAAGATGGGAACAACAAAATTATACCTATTGCATTCGCTATTGTCGAGTCTGAAGATTTGGCGTCTTGGAAGTACTTCCTAGACAAGGTGAGGTTGCATGTCATAGGTCAAAGAACCGATGACTCAATAATTACAGATCGTGCCCTTGCTATCATCTGCATTATGGAGTCAGACGATTATTGGAGACCCCCAATGGGTCACCATTTCTACTGCATAAGATATATTGCATCGAACTTTAACACTCGGTTCCACAGCAAAAAGTTTAGAAGTGCCTGATCAACACAGGTATCCTATATTATTCATTACTATGCTTCACTAATTTACGTAATTGTTTTCAATCTTTAACATTGAGTTATTATCTCGTATTTAGCATACAAATTCAGAAGGTATCACGTTCAGAGAAGATATAATCACCTTCTATCCCAGAATACCGACATAGAATGTTTCTTCACTGACCTACCATTTGAGAAGTGGTCACGGGCATACGATGACGGCGGGAGGTGGGGGCACATGACAACAAACTTGGTTGAGTTCATAAATGGAGTACTCAAAGCATACGATTGTTGCCTATCACCGCCATTTTCAACAGCATGATGTACAAGCTGGTAACTTATTTCAACGACAACCTGGACTTATAATATGGCTAGTAAATAGCGGGTACAACATTATATACAAACCATGAAACTTCCAAGATAGAGGAAAACAGAAGACTATCAAATAGTCACAATGTAAATCGCTATAATGAGGTCGACTAAGTGTATGGCGTCGAAGATTTTGGGTCGGTGGCTATGAGAAGAAACAAGGGGAAGTACAAGGTTGATTTCGGTGACCTGAGCTGTGAGTGCAGGGAGTGGCAAGCGTTCAAGTACCCATGCTATCACTTGATGGCCGTGTGTTGCAGAACAGGCATGCCGTGGGAAAAATATGTACATCCTGTGTACAAGATGCAAACCATGATTAAGGCATATGGTGGTGACCCTTTTACACCACTAGGTAACGAACACAACTGGCCAACATATATAGGGGTGAAGGTGGTACCGTAACCCGATGTAATTCGTACTGTCAGGGAAAGGCCAAAGTATTCAAGGATTCGGAATGAAATAGATGACAACAATGAACCGATAGCAGAACGTAGACGTTGTCGTCATTGTTTGCAAACATGTCATAACAAGAAGAATTGTCCCAAATAGAGGATACAACTAATTGTAGTTTTTTAGTGTTACATAATTAACATTGCTCCTACATAGACAGGTTGTGCCTTTATCAAGCACACAAAAAAATGTATGTTTTGTCTAAAGTTGAATGAAGTGTGTTTTCTTTCCAAAGTATAAATATGTACTTTATTTAATGAATTACTTACAATTGTATAAAAAAATTATGTGGTTATACCAAAAAAATGTTTTAAAAGAAGATATAAAACGCTGACTTTGGAGCCATTTTAATGCAGCGGTGTGGGTCTAGTATGGGATTAAGCGGTTATACAAAATACATATGAGAGAAGTATAGGTGTTTGACTGCCATTTTACATACTTTCATTTATTTCGGGAGACCATTTAATCATCGAGCAAGCTCACCAAACATTGGAAAAAACGTTAACTGTAATGCCATTTTAATGAGGTCGTCTTGGTCCCGTATGAGTTTTAACTACAATGAATATAACATAGGACACGACTATAAGTGTTAGACTGTGATATTACAGAATTTTATTGACTTAGAAGAACGTAAGCGCCGGAAAACCTTGTCGCAAATTTTGAAAACTGGAAAATTTCTCTCTCTGGTGATGTTTAAATGAAGTCATGTGGATCTCATTATGATTCCGAATCGCTAGACCAATGACATAGGTTCAAAGTATAACTGTTCAACTATCAACTTAAAAAATTCCATCTAGTTTGGAAACCGTTTAAGCATCGCACCAATGGTCCAAACATTGAAAAAAAAATCTAGATGGATATGGCAAAGAAACCACCCTTCCGGAGGGCGGTTTCTGGCAAAAAAGCCGGAAGCCACTTCAATCCAGGGCGGTTTCTGGCAAAAAAAAAACCCGGAAGCCGCCTCAGTCCAGAGCGGTATCTGGCAGACCGTCCTGCAGCAAGGCTACTTCTTTGCCACTACTTGGTACATCCACGTAATTTTCTGGAAAAATAACCACCGCGTGTAATTTTTTCCTAAGGCTGCGTTCGGAGATGGTGTTATTACGGTTGTTTTGGGGTGGTCCCCGCGTGGGTCCCACGTGGGTCCTACCGTTCTACTCCAATAATATACTGCCACATATAAAACAATCACAAAACAGCCAGACCAAAACAACCACAAAACAACCATACCGAACGGTGCCAAAATCAGCATATTTACAAATTTGGTCCAAATACGAGTACCTTCATGAAGAAGATAGACATAAGTTTAGTAAACTCAAAATCATAATTTCTATCTAGACTCGAGAATATTTGGGGATAATAAAATGAATGTCAAATTTTCCTAGTAGGTTCAAGTGAAGCAAGTGAGTTGGATTCTAATGAATAGCAAACCAAGAATAGGAGGTTTGGTCCCCGGTAGTCACCAGCTCACAGAAGTCAGAGTAACTGAAATTGTTTTGTCGAGGTTGATCATACAAAAATGTACCAGCTTAGTCAGCCAAATGACTCAGACCGGCAGTTCGGCTGGCGAAAGGATTCAATTCTGGGATAGCAACTCGTCCCTGAACATTCTGGCTTTAATTATGACCATTAGATTGTTTGTTTTATTAATAGATGGTTCAGATTGAAATAATTTTTGTAATTTTAATTTATAGATAGTTGGTTACAGTTTTACTCTAGATAAGGGGGTTAATTGTTATTTTTTAATTAGTAAAATCTGGACAAAACTGGAAATGGAGGAGCCGCCGTGGAGTTTGAGAATTCTCAGAGGGGGAACTCTTGCCAGAATTGAAGATTTCTCCCTCCACCTCGTTTAGCAGTGAAACAGATTTTGGAACGTATAGGCATAGCAGTGAAATAGATTTTGGAACGCCGGAATTGAATCCTTTCCGGTGAAGCAATATGTTCTGTTGAGAAACTGATTTCGGGAGTCAGCAGTTGAAGAAAAATGAATTTGCACAAACATATTTGACAAGATTGATATCCAGAATTTTTTCACCGGAGAATTGTATCCAGTAGCTAATAGATATGCACTTGAAATGAATTACCATCGGGTATAATTTCTGGTAAACTGATAATGAATTTAATTTTGTATACCTGTAATCTGCTGTTAATGTGAAGAATCTTCAGACAAGGAGAAAACAATTTTGTGTATATTTTGATCAAGTGCTTGGTGTTACATCAAGTCATCCGAGTATTCTAGTACACTGATGTGGGTGTATTATATATCGTATGCTAGAAAACTAGTCCAATACTTTTAATGATTATAATGTATTCCCCAAACCAACACATTATTTGGGTTAAACACAGGTAATAATAGAACAAGAGTTTGGTGTTTCATTCCGGAAAGTGTGGTAATTAAGTTTAGTGCTTGACTGTGTTCGCAAACAAGTGTTATTTTGATTTTTATTGGTATTTTCTATATATTATATTCTATATATTGTGTGGGTACGTTTTTTAACAAGTGTTAGGTGTTTAACTCATACGTCCATGGTATTATGTTACACTGATATCAGTGTATAATATATCGCTAGAAAACTATATCACATGTGGTTTTTTGACAATGTTGTGATAGTATTATTTTGACTGTAACCAGGTACTTTGTACATACTAATATGGTTTAATAACTACTTATGCAAAAAAAAAAAATTATCAATACACAATGGTGTTTTAAAATTTTGGTTATGGCACTTATACCATACACAGTACACATTCAAATCGGCAATACACTTGTTAAAGTTATACCATACACCTTTAAAGTTTAAAACAGTGACGACATTTAACCAAACTTAACAATCAAGCCATACACACCCCATATCCACTTCACATCCAAATATGACAATAATGCCATACACACTCCATAACCAAATATGTCATACACCTGTTATGGTTTAAGCCAAATAATGCAATTATGCCAGACACATACACTCCATACACCTGTTACACATTAAAATACAATAAAAGCTACCAGATCAAATGGAAATTATAGTCATTGACATAATGTTCAGATCAATGTCACGGCAATTATGCCATACACACTCCATAACCATAAAAAAAGTGCTTACCAACATCGTATAGATAAATATAGAACAATGTTTACACAAGTTGCTACCTAGATTAAAATAGAATATTTGGGTATGTAGACATATTAATTGAAGGAACAACAGAAAAACAAGTAACGACCATACTCAATAACAGTTCAGAAAGCTCAATGAAACTCTACACTCCAGCTAATCTAACTATCTCCTATTCTTGCATTGTTCTCGCCGATCTTTATTTACACCTCCTGGAAGTTTTGAAGATTCTAACTCAGCTCTCCAACCATCAGCCAATTTATTCCTATTGTACAAGACAACGCAAGCACAAAGCTGTTTTTTGAAGGAGAGCAATGAACTTGATTTTATCCAATTCAGTGTTCAGTGCTTCCCGTTTCGCATCATACTGGGGTCCGATTTCAAGTTCATAATTATTTGATGAATTTTGGTTCTTGAGCATCGTGATCTAGACATTGGTTCCTTTTTCTCCAAGACATTCTCCAGCTACAAAACCATTTCAAAACAATCAAACAATTTAGTTCGCTAAACAAAACCTAACATAATAAAACATAATAAAACCACACAATCCTTAAGCAAAAAAAAACATAACTACACATTATAACATATTAGTTGTATCAGTCATAAGTAACAGCACCACACATTAGAAAATACCTTACCATTGTGGGCAGATGTACCGTAACATAAATAAACAAGCACAAAACATATACAGGAAGAAGTACCCGTTATAAATAGATATATGTACCAGCTTTGAGGTAAATTAAGTACTAGCCTCGTGCATAAAGTAGTACCACACCTTCATACTATAAAATACTGTCAACACCGACCTCAATAACCATAACGCAAAACATTTTTGCATTGTAATGCAACACCACCATTCAGAAACAATAGATGTTTCAATGCAATAACAAGAATATGATTAAAAGAATACATTTACAAGCAATGAAAAAAACACCACAATACACAAACAATAAATATTACCTGCAACATCAATATTATAGTTTTGAAAGCAATAATCTTATTACAACAAGTAACATCCCCACGAATTAGAAAATACCTTACCATTATGGACAGATGTACCAGTAACATAGTTAACACAAGCACCAAACATATACAGGAAGAAGTACCCGTCATAGATAGATATATGTATCAGCTTTGAGGTAAAATAAGTACTAGCCTCGTGCATAGAGTTGTACCACACCTTCATACTATAAAATACGGAAAATTTTCGCTGAAATACCATTTGTCAAAAAAAATTACTTGCGGTGGCTTTTTTACAAATGGTATTTCGGCGAAAATTTTCCTATAAAATACTCTCAGCACCAACGTAAATAACCAGAATGCAAAACATTACCATTCAGAAACAATAGATGTTTCAATGCAATGACTATAATATGAATAAAATAATACATTTACAAGTAATGAAAAAAAAACACCACAATATGCAAACAATATATATTACCTGCAACATCAATATTATAGTTTTAAGAGCAATCATCTTGTTACAACAAGTAACAGCCCCACGCATTAGAAAATACCTTACCAATGTGGATAGATGTACCATTAACATAGTTAAACAAGCACCAAACATGTACAGGAAGAAGTACCCGTCATAGATAGATATATGTACCAGCTTTGTGCACTACAAGAAAAAACAGATTTAGCTACCAATGATTTGCTACCACACATATATTGGTAGCTACTTTCAAAAATTGCTACTGATTTTAATGGTACTAACATAGTGGTGTCTATTTTGCTACAAACAATGACAATGGTAGCTAGATTTTTTAAACGGTAGCCAAATCGCTATCACCTGACAAGACAGCTACCATTAGTAGTAGCTATTTTTGATTTCATCTTGGTTCTTTTTGTAAGAACAATTTAGCTACCAATGTTGGTAGCTAAATTACGGAATAGCTACTGCAAGATGTGGCTAATTCAATCATGGTAGCTATTGTGCCACTATTAAAGCAGCGGTAGCGAAAAATATTATAACTAGTAGCTAAGTTGCCTCTAAAAGTTGCTACTACCAAATAGATAAGCTAAGTTAATAAAATTGCTACTAACACTGATCACGGTTGCCATTCTGCTACTGTTTGGGCGTCGGTAGCGAATATTTTTAGCAAGCATAAAAATTGTTACTATCTTTAAGTATGAAATTGTTACCGACTAATGATGCTAATGAGATTATGACTAATATTGTGCTACATTATAAAAAATGATAGCTAATATTTTTAAGTGATAGCAACATTATAATTCTCTTATAATTTAAATGTGTGATACGTATATAATTCAATTTCGAAATTGCTACTGACTAATAATGCTAATAAACTTTAGTTGATATTATGCTAGAATACAACAAATGAATGCGGTATCAAAATTATTATTCTTATAACTTAAACTTGTGATTACTACATAGTTTGAAATACTAACCTATACTACTACTGCCATAGTGGACATGTTATCTTTTTATATAAATTTTTAAATTTTTTAAATTTTTCAATATAGTATATTGGTTAGCTTTTAGCTATCAAAATTTTGAAAAAGAACATAATTAAATAAAAATTGTCTAATTCGTGAAAAAAATTAAACTATATACTACTACTAGAATTTTTTTATCATATAGATATATTTAACATAATATATTTTTGATATTATAATATTTTTAAGTCTCAAAGTATCACATATTAATACATTCTTAAATAGAGTAAAAGTATTAATTATTTAAATTAGTACATATTTTGATTAAAATTTACAAAATTAATATAAAATAGTAGTAATAATAATTTAATTAGTTAAGTGTTATATATATATGTGTGTGTGTGTTTATATATATTTAATTTAATACAGTTTTTATTACTATATGATACTTTTATTTACAAAAACCACATAAACTAATAAAACATAAAAAATTAAAACTAATAACAATTTAAATTAGTTGACGTGTAGGTTAAAATTTGCAAAGTATATATATATGTATGTGTGTGTATACATTTATAAAATGTTAAAAAGTATACAAAATTATAATAAAACGTACATAAATATACGATATTAATATTTTTAATTTACAAAACAACACACAAATTAATAGGATTTTGAAAAATAGTAAAGTTAAAACAATTTAAATTAGTCAAGATTATACAATTTATACATCTATTAAAATTTATAAAAATATTATATTATACAAATTTACAAAAACAAAAATATTATTTAAAAGTTTTAATTTTCATGTAATGATGTGTATTATATAGTATTTTTAACACTATATAATCTTAATTATATAAGTAACTTTACATAACATATTATCTTTTTTGTATAATTTCTGACATTTCAAAGATTTTTAAAAGATATATATGTATAGTTTTTAATTTTTTATAATTTTAAGCCAATAATATACTTAAATTTTTATTAGCTTTATTATTTTGGTTGCATTAAATTAATTTGTTATATTATATAATCGGTCATATATCTATTTATTAATTTTAATATATCCCTGGTTTGATCATGTCTCGGCAAAAACTTCCATTTATATTTACAGTATCAAACATTCAATATATACACGTAGTATCTATATATGATGTGAGTAACTATCATGGCACAATGGTTAAGACATTCTATATTCATCCCAAACATCAGGGGATCGATTCTTGCTCTATGCACATTTTAACACACTAGTTTGAATTAAATATGTCATTGGTATGGAGGTCTATTTATACTCATACGTTGTAAGGTTCGATCCTAGATGTGTACACATAATAAGTCAAGTTACGCGGGCACATGGCTCTCACTTCTTGTGGGATTTGAATGGTGGTGGTGCCCATTGTTCAGTAGTAGTGTAGAGCTAGCTATATATACCATTCTAGTATGGATTTTGTTATTGATATACTAGTAGCAACTTTGATACTGCTTTGCTAGTAGCCATTTTGCTACCAATATTTTAGTAGCGATTTTGTTACTGCTACACTAGTAACGATTTCGCAACTGTTATACTCAAAGCCATTTTGCTACTGTTACACTGGTAGCCATTGGCTACTACATTCTAAAACGGTAGCAAATCTAGCTATAGGAAAAGTAGTAGCGAGGCCAAAGCGAAATCGCTACCGCATTCCAAAACGGTAGCTATTTTTAATTTAGCCACTAGGACCTTTGCTACCACTGTATATTAGTAGCTAAATCATAAAATGCGGTAGCCCGTTGTGTTTAGCTACCAAAACTGATGATTTAGCTACTGATATATAGTGGTAGCTAAATCTGATTTTTCTTGTAGTGTGTGGTAAAATAAGTACTAGCCTCGTGCATAGAGTTGTACCACACCTTCATACTATAAAATACTGTCAACACCAACGTAAATAACCAGAACGCAAAACATTTTTGCATTGTAATGCAACACCACCATTCAGAAACAATAGATGTTTCAATGCAATAACAAGAATATGAATAAAAGACTACATTTACAAGCAATAAAAAAAACACCACAATACACAAACAGTATATATTACCTGCAACATCAATATTATAGTTTTGAAAGCAATCATCTTATTACAAGTAACAGCCCCACACAATAGAAATTACCATACAATTATTGACAGATGTACCAAAAACATAGTTAAACAAACACCAAACATATACAGAAAAGTACCAGTCATAGATAGATATATGTACCAGCTTTGAGGTAAACTAAGTACTAGCCTTGTGCATAGAGTTGTACCACACAGTCATACTATAAAATACCGTCAACACCGACATAAATGACCAGAACATAAAAGATTTTTACATTTTAATGCAACACCACCATTCAGAAACAATAGATGTTTCAATGCAATGACTATAATATGAATAAAATAATACATTTACTAGTAATGAAAAAAAACACCACAATACGCAAACAATATATATTACCTGCAACATCAATATTAGAGTTTTAAGAGCAATCATCTTGTTACAACAAGTAACAGCCCCACGCATTAGAAAATACCTTACCAATGTGGATAGATGTACCAGTAACATAGTTAAACAAGCACCAAACATATACAGGAAGAAGTACCCGTCATTGATAGATATATGTACCAGCTTTGTGGTAAAATAAGTACTAGCCTCGTGCATAGAGTTGTACCACACCTTCATACTATAAAATACTGTCAACACCAACGTAAATAACCAGAACGCAAAACATTTTTGCATTGTAATGCAACACCACCATTCAGAAACAATAGATGTTTCAATGCAATAACAAGAATATGAATAAAAGACTACATTTACAAGCAATAAAAAAACACCACAATACACAAACAATATATATTACCTGCAACATCAATATTATAGTTTTGAAAGCAATCATCTTATTACAAGT
>CM041781.1:262913534-263143530 GCA_023374045.1 Limonium bicolor | reverse complement strand
AAGACCACCATTCTCTTAGTCTCATCAAGCTCTTCAACCTTGTCTTCTCAAAATTCCAAGAGCTCCATTTCGGTGCCAAGAGGAATCTCCATGGGAGGAGCTTGAGCTCATCTTTTCACATATTATTGTTCTCCTTTGCTTCTAGGTAAGGAAACTCAAAGAAAAACTCCATTTCCTTCATGTTTGTATGTTGTCCGAAAAACACCATTAATGGTGCCTTTACCTTACTTGTTCTAGCTTCATTTGAATCTTCCAAGGGCTTGGTGGAGTCCTCTCTTGCTACATATCCAAACTCTCTTTCATATCCAAGGTAAAACAATCATCTAAATGTTCTAAGACAATATATGAATCTAGGGTTTGCAATGAGATGAAGCATAAAGCTTGTATACTCATTTCATTATTTGTATATTGTTTAGAGGTTGACAAGCAATCAAACATCCTTACCAATTTTAATCAGGGAAACAAGAAAGAAGTTTGTGAGGAAAAGAGGTAAATATGCTAACCTAATGTAGTTTAATGTCTTAGGAGAAATGAGCTTATATTGCTTATTAAAAACTACTTAAGGAGCTAATGGTAAATGACTTAGGAAAATACTCTCAAGGGCTTATTAAAAGGCATATGTATTGTTGTATGTATTTGCAGGTCAAAGGCAAATATAATGTGGGAAATTCAGTGTTTATGGTTTATGCATCTTAAGGGCCTAAGAGCCATGCTATTTAAGGGTCTAAGTGCCAAGCAATTTAAATTATGCACTATATTGTGATGTAGTGTTAAATGAGTGAAGTTTTGTGTACAAGAATGTTTTTAATGGATTTTAGTGTTCTTGGATGTTTAATGGTGAAAACAATGTGTTTTGGCTTAGTAGTGTTCTAGGAGAGTCCATGTAAAAATTTAGGTAATGTACAAGAAGTTTTAAGTGTTTAAATGAGATTTGGTGAACTAGGAAGTGTTAGAAATGTCTAGGTGTTTTACTAGAGAAGAAATAATGTCTTGGGTGTTTTAGGAAACAAAAAGGACTTAGACATCAACTAGGAGTTTAGGTTGGTAAGAAAAGATGCTTGGGAAATGATGTTATGGTGAGGAGAAAACATTTTGGGATAGTGGTTATCATAGGTGAGAAACACCATTTAGAAACCTTGTAAGAAATGTTATAAGTGTTGGTGAATTTTATGAGAAAATTGAGTAACAAGTTAGACAAGGAACTAGGTGTGTTTAAGATGATATTTTGGCATTAGAATATACCTAAGACCATTTGGGAAGTCCATACATATAATGGGTAAGGAGAACCATTGCAACAAGACTTAGGAAATGTCAAAATGTAAAATCTGTAGCAGTGGTCCGGGACTTAGGTCTTGGGTAATGTCCCGGACCATGCATTAAAAGAGGCCGAGAGTTTTCTGAGGCATTGTGGTCCGGAACTTAGTTTTGTACAAAGACCCGGACCACCCCCTGTTTTACCCCCGAGAGAATTTCCCTACATTGGTCCGGGACTTAGGACCTGTATGGAGTCCCGGACCACTACCTGAAATCAGCCCGAGAGTTTTACAATGACACGGTCCGGGACCTTAGTTGGGGACCAAGTCCCGGACCACTTGAAAAGTTGAGTTTAAGGTTAAATAATGATGCCTAATGATGGGGATTAGTAAGTAATGATGTTATAAGTTTGTCTAAGGCATGTTAGGTGTGTATAATGACAATTTAGAAGGTGAAAAGTTATAATAAAATGTGAAAGTAAAATAACTAGAAATGTAAAGTAATAAGTTATCGACGGACTAGTACATTAAATTAACCAACGTTACTAAATGTGTATAGGATTCTCCAAAGGTGGAAACCAGTCGAAGCAAGGACCAAGGTATGGTTTTCTTGCAGTCTGTTGCCTACCGGTTTACACCGGCTTGTGTGTTGTTTGTTTTTCTGTGTGTTTATGACCTTGTAAGACTTAAGTCATGTAATGAGTTTACAGTTTTTAATATTACTATGTTGTTAAGTGCGACTCATTTCCCTTGTGTGTCTAACAAGACTTAACCACTTGTACGTGATTGTTTGTTGAGTTCGATGTTGAACTTCTAACAAGTGCTAACTGGGGAGTGAGGAGTCCGGTAGTTCCGGCCACACGTGTGAGTATGGGAGTCGATGTCATAACCGGTTCGATTCTCTTTGTATGTTATGGTTGTTTTCCATTTTGGTTTTCATCCTTCCCTTTAGCTTATCCAAGGCTATTTTACCGACTCACGTCGGGCCACAGGGGCATACTATGTTTTGTTCGGTGTGCTTGGATCACTATATCCGATGCACCTTTGTGTTAAGTTATTCGTTCAATCTAACAGGACGGTAATGAGTTATGTAACGAGCTTAGCATGAGTTTGGCAACATACTCTAGGCTCTCAATGGGATCTAATTGTGTTGGTTCGCTTCCTAAAAGGATTCGTTCTTGTATGTTATGTGTGATGTTGTTATGCAATACTCTTGCTATGGTATATATGTTGTGTGTTTAAAATGAATGCCATGTCATCATGACAATTAGTTGCGCGTATCCCGGTAGCCGATGGGCTGCGCGTTAACCATACCAGCCAAGGGTTGCTGACCCCCTCGGGGGCTCCATATTGATATTGCAGGATGAGGATTGAGGAAGCGGAATGGCTGTAGATTCTAGGCTGCAGATACTTTTGGTTATTTTGGATGTTGAGCCTGGGATGCGCCTGTGCTCCCGTGGCGTTATATTTTGAACACCGTCGTTATTACAGTGGCGTTGTACACAGTGGAAGTTTACAGTTACATGTTACAGTGACGGTTTGTATTAAATACTCGGTATGTTGGTTATGTATATATGGATGTTAGTACCTAATGCTCGGGAGTCTGATCATCAGACCGGTACGCTTGTATTTATTCTGCCTTGTTAACCACGTGGGTGGTTAACAACGTTGTAGCACCGAATCGTTTAGTTATTATTTAGTTGTTTATTTCCGCTGCGATTTCAATTATTGTTAAGTGCGTAGTAGGGGTGTTACAACAATGACTGGGTTCACTGCCCATAATTTGCAGGACAGTTTAATCACTATTTTGCTCGGCTAGCAGACACCCAATCCAGGAAGCCGGCTTCTTTAGACCTCCAGGTGCCATCAGCGGAAACCCTAATAGGTTCCCTTCGCCTCGAACAAAACACTCGTGACTAAGTACTCATCCCTTTGATGCCCTGTCCAATCAGTCTCACTCGACAACCTAACATTACCACTTTAGGAATCCATGCTTACCAACTTGCATGCCTCTTTGATATGCCATTAATGCCCCAAGACAATAAGTGTCATTTCTACAATAAGGATGGGCAGACGAGTAGAGAGAACAAGTTTTGCCCCTGATAAAGCAACCTAGCTAGGGTGACGTCTGCCCCATCTCGTGGCATGCTCTGTGTCATCAGCCCGACAAGTGAGCAAATGACAAGCCATGAGACACACCAACTCCTTCATCATCTTCCTTATAAATAGAAATAAATACCATATTTATGGGATACAGTCGGTAGAGACATAACATCGAATTCCCAAACCTCCGTTGTTGCTCCATTTGTACTCATTCGATTCTAATAAGAACCTCTATCAAAACCCCTCGTGGACTAGGTCATTTACGACCGAACCACGTAAATCTTGTTGTCATCTTCCTTACTCATTATCGCACTCATAACACCATTGTAACCATAAAAAGAAGTACCCTTAATCCTAAATCCACATGTTACACTCTAACATATAGAATACCAGCACCTAATAGAGATAGTCCAAGCATACAACACATATTATACTCTTAATAGTTTCTTTTATTGTAAAAGCAATTTGGACAGATTAACACAGGATTTAAGATTTTCTTTCATAGTAGCGTTGTTATAATGGGTCACAAGTCTCTTCTAGTGACTAGTTAGACTTGATCAATGAAGTAGCCTGATCCATGTTAATGAGATTCTTGCCATGTTCGAAGGAAACGACCAAACCTTGTTCTGCCCAGTGAAAATTATGTTCTTAAATTCACTAATATGTTGATGATTGTCTACTCCACTGAAGTCATTATTAAGCACAATGTTGATATTTCTTTTCCTCACGTTCTTAGCAACGATAAGACGTCACCAAGGCTGACTCTAATACGATGAATGATAGTAAAGCTTATACCAACAACATTTCACCATGATCACCTCCTTTACAAGGTACTTATAGGTAAGAACGATAATGTCTAGTGGGTGACCGCTATATCCATTCCACCTTATATAAATAAACAAATAATAAAAAATAAATGGTTGAAAAATCGGCGACCGACCTGATTGGATAGTTAGGTGATGGATGAGTTGGATTCTGGTCATTACCTGACCCATCACCCATCTATCACCCGTTTATAGTTTGACCCTAAATTTCCTAGAAAATTACAGGTAGACCCTTAAACTTTTCTATGAATTACATTCAAGTTCATGGAATTTTCAAATGAGTTATACTTAGACCCAAAAAAATGACTATAAATTTACAATTAAACCTTCAATGTATTCCAATTACTAAAAATATTTTCACTTGTTTATTTTTTGATCCGCAATCCCCAGGGGAGATGGATGCGGGTGTTGTGTCGGGTTTGAATGATGTGTGATGAAACCAAGTAATGGATACAGGTAATGCTCCTTTAGACCTTATACCTCCAATTTGGTGCACAATGTCATAAGAATTTAGAGGTATTAGATGGTTGTTGCTGATCTTGATGATGAAGCATTGTTTTCTATCGAAAAACAGTGTCCAAAATTTAGACTCTTGAATTTTGAAGTGACAGGTTGCCAAAGAGTAACAAACAGAGGGATATTGGTGAAGTGTTTAATTCTAAAGACAATGTATGTAGGAAGAAGGATAGAGTTCAAAGGGATATCATGGTCGTATTCTATTGTACCCCTTCGTGCTTTGAAAAGGATTAACATCTTTACGGTTTTTTCTTGGTTTCTGCAACAGAACATCCATTGGATCTACTAGTTGTGACACCTGTCATTTCAATGTCCAATAGGATAATCTAATTCTCCCTTAGCACCTGATGCCTGATGGTGGCTTTACCTGTAAAGTTCTTGTCGTATGCATTACACAATATACTGGTGGTGTCTCGTACAGTAACACAATATGTGCAGTTGGATGACAAAATCAGGAAGCGTCACGATTTTTGGTAAATAATATGTCATTGGTTATGCGTATTTTAACTAATGCTTAATATTTAAGATATTCTCAGTTAACATCTATAGATTTTTCATCTTATTAGTCAGGTACCGCATTTGATTATGAAGCTATTAAAGGTAAGTAATACATATTATATATACCTTGTCAGAGTATTATGCTCAACAGAAATGTCTGTTCATTTATAAGACCATAGCTTATTCAACATAGTAATTTCTTCTTAACAAGTGCTGGAAAAAAAGTTAGCTTCTTGAGATTCTCCAGGTAATTTACTTCACGTACGATTTAGAATATGGGGCAAGCTTGTCTTTTCACTATATGTACACTACGATTCCCTTGTATGGACTTGCTCCGTTTCTCTTGATCGATCTCTAATCGGAAGTCATGTTCATCTTCCCCACCCCTCTCCTTGTTTTTCTCTCTAAAATAAATTCCTAACTTTCCTTTGAATAACAGCAGCAATCATCACGGTTCTCCCTGGACAACCCTCACAATTCTCCTCCCAAAAACAAAGAAAACAACAAACCGAATAGAGAGAGATTTTGTGTTAGGAAAAAAAAAGGAATAGTGGGAGACCGATGCAGAGATCCGGTGTGACCGGTACTGAAAGACTAAGGGAAAAAAATAAACCCATAGTGTAAAAGTGTAACTTTGTATTGATTAATGTAACACCCCCGATTAACCAAACAGTAGTCCGAACGATACGCCAAACGATGTTACAACGAGTCTAAACAGCGGAGTCACAGTTCCAACCGGGTGTCACAGACGCCAACCACCCACGTGGTTGACACAACAACACTATCAACACTAAGCTGCGGTCTGAACGACTGGAATTAAAACCATAATCAAGTCCAAGTACAAACTGAAATTACAACCGAGTACCGAGGGTCTACATCATAAGTCTTGCTTAAATAACACAACCCGAATCATACAACAAAGGTCTAGTGATACATAATCTCAACTCATACATTAAAACATACTACTCAAAATCCTGCCCATGTGGACTACCCCTATGGTAGTCCCCTGCCTACTCTCCGCTGCTTCCTGTTTCATACCTGTAAAAAATAAAGGACTCAACAAAACTATGCTGAGTATGACATGTGTAGCCCGCATGTTACCGGGCCACACGACTACTTGGTCGAATATGATTAAGTCCAATTTGCATGCGATAGTAAAGCAATAACACACAATATACAACATCAACATGGCAACACCCAACATGTTAAGCATAGAGTTAACAACAAGCACTACAAGCATGTAAACCATTCGAGTTTATAAGAGGATTCGAATAGTGATGATCCTCACAGTGGGATCATTCAACGTTAAGTGTTTTCATTTCTTTTCCCTTTGTTTCCCTCATGTGTGCTTCTCTTTCTCTTTCTTGCACCAGGTCTGGGGATGTAGGTTAGTTCCCGTGACCATATAGAATAGGTGCCTATTTCTTACTTCTTTATGGATTAATTGTGAGTTCTCTTATTACCGCACGTTAGAGGACGTCTCCTCCATAGTTCATACCTCCATCCCCGGCGTCGTACGTCGAGAAAGAGGGGTCATCTTTAGACCCCAGGTTATGCTCTCCAATTAGCTGATCCTCCAATCCCGACGTCATGTCGAGAAAGAGGGGTCATCTCTAGACCCCAGGTCATGCTTCCCAAATTGCCAATCTTCCAATCCCGGCGTCGTACGTCGAGAAAGAGGGGTCGTCTTTGGACCCCAAGATGTGCCTCACGATGGTCGGTGAAGGATCTGATGCAGATACCAACTCCCGAGTATTCAATACCGCGCGGCCCGAGATGTTGTCTTCCCGGGTTATCTTCATGTTCCACCAGTTGATGTTTACTCTTTATTATCATTAATGAATAGACACCATAGTGGGTGTCATGGTACTTCCTCCATGGTTAGGGAGGAGTTCCCCTTAATAGAATGTTCTTTGTTTTCATAGTTCACATTATCTCATCTCAAATTCCATAAACGAGAAGGGACTAAACTACTGTGTGCGCGCAAATAATATGCAACAATGATATAGCAAGCATATAACACGATAATCAAGCAATCCAATTTCAAGATTTAGTCTTAGGGTCTTTTTCACACAGAGCACACAGCAAACAAGTCGTGTAACATGGCAACATACGAACCACACATGTCCATACCTTATTCGAAAGCACGAGTTGTCTTACACTCGAAGTCTCGGTCGGAGTTCGCTACGGACCTAGCGTTAATTAAAACAATGTGTCAGTTTATCATTTCATGTGACGACACTTTATATCGTGTGTTATTCCCTAGGTATATTGTTAAATGTTTAGTTTATATTAACCCTTAAAAACTTCACGTGTATTAATTCTAGGCTTATCTTACTCCTAGGACATTCATATCTTTGTTCTACACGTTAACTAAGCCCTCTTTCCTTATTTAATGTTTTAAAACGTTTTATGCGCTAATGATGTAACAAGTTTATATAACATAGATATAACTTGTCTAATGTGTATTCCCTCATTAGATAAATAGATGAGAAGTGTTTTAACCCTTGTTTAATGGTAATATAGACCATAGAGTATCCCTAAACCCATTTATACAGCAGTCCAAAAGTTTCCAAGTTTGAAACACAAACACATTATCTAACGTCACCTTTAAGGTAATAATTGATGCTTAACCTTCTCCACATGTTTCACTAACCTAGTTATGTTTATTAGCTATCATTCGGGTTCATTATTAAACTTGAATCCCACTTATAATACCCTTGTAACAGAACTATAATATCAATGAAAACTGAAACCACAAACTACACATTCTTTCTTGGTTATGGTTGTTAGTTAGTTTAGTTTATGTTTATTTCTTTCCTGCAGTGCTTACACAACTAATCATGGGTGTTAATCCCTGGCTTATACTCAAGACTATACTCTTGAAACACTCACACCGCATCTGTAGTTAACTACACAGAAACATACACAAAAGAAAGACAATCAGGAACACTGAAATTGAAACCCATGAAACCGATGCCTTCTCCTTGATCCATTTCTGTTTAAGTGAAAATCCTTTCCTTCAAATCTCTCCCCTACGTATACCTTAACTAGTTAAGTGTTTCCTCTCTGTTTTAAACTCGAAAATGTCACCAATAACATTCACCCCTTCTTCTGTACAGAACTGAAAATAAACTTCTAGAAACAACATAAAAACAGAAAACAGAAATGGATATGACTTTCTGTATTTTCCCCCGGCTTAGCTACACTTGGTTTATGTGTTAACAGGATCTTAACCTAAGACTACTCCCAAAACCACATGGACAACTCCTTTGAACATCCTTATACACAGCTTAAAAACTGCAACAGAAGAAAAAACAACATCTATAACTTGGGACTGGTGGACTGATAACCCTCTTTGTTTTTCTTCTCTGTTCTGAACCTATCTTTGTTTCCTTCTAAGTATTTGCACCTAGTTAAGTGTGTGAGTATAGATTTAAACTCTTGGACAGACCCAGGCCATAAGACCACGTTTCTGAGAAGAACTGCTACACAGAACCTAAAAGGAACAAGGCTGAAACTGATGAAATCCTTTCTGTTGTGGTCTTTCTGGTTCATTCTAGTCTGACCTTCAAATTTCTTCCCAAATCATATAGTCTCGTTGTAAGATGTATTAGGAATTTCTTATCTTCATTTTAAACCCATACAACACTCAAACCCCACCTGTGACAGATACCCACGACAGTCTTTCAGAATCTGAATCTGAAAAACTAATATACTTTTCCTGTTGTTGCTTCCTTTCTGTTCTTTCAGTTTCTTTTCTGTTTCTTCCCAACTTGCTCAACTACTTAGTGAAGTGTTTAGTTACAGTTCTAGCTATATTCTAAACTCCGAAGCAACCCAATAAACCCCCTTGTAGCTCCTGAACTAATTACACATCGAAACACTAACTGTTCAGAATTTGGAATCAAGCTGTTACACCATCTTCTGTTTTTTTTCTTTCTTTTACAGGTCTATTTTTCTTCAATTTCCTTTTGTTTCAACTTGGTTTAGCTACTGATTAGGTGGTTTTACCGACATAAATTTCCAAACAGACCCAGGGCAAGTGTTACTAAAGTTACTGAAACTCATCTTTACTGAAACACTGAAAGCTGCTACCCACTTAACCACATTTATACAGAACCTAAGAATCTCAGAAACTGTAACAGGTTATCTTTTCTGTTATTGTTTCTTCTGTTGTTACTTCTGTTTCTTTCCTAGGCTGACTCACAACTCCTACCTCCTTACTAACTCAAATAGTGTAGTGTATGATCCTGCTCTTAAGTCCGAAACAGACCCAAACTAATATTAGCAACACTACTGAGATACCCTACCACTGAAACCAAGGAAACTGAAATTTAAACACTACTGAAGTACTTCCTTCTATGTTGTCTCACGGTTGACTTATTCAGGTTGGGTTTATA
Source organism: Limonium bicolor (assembly GCA_023374045.1). Classification (NCBI taxonomy): domain Eukaryota; kingdom Viridiplantae; phylum Streptophyta; class Magnoliopsida; order Caryophyllales; family Plumbaginaceae; genus Limonium; species Limonium bicolor. The sequence goes on along the minus strand of CM041781.1, from coordinate 263,133,933 downwards.
ACTTAGTAGGGTGGAGTAGTAGTGTATTAGGTTCTTCTGCAACCCAATGAAATCAGTATAACCCTCTGGTTTTAGTTACACAAAAAGAGAAAACAGGAGTTATACATCTGTATGCCAGGGTTTGACAGAAAGTTTTTTTTTTCGTTTTGAGCAGCAGGTTGCAACAGTTTTAGTATTTCAGTAGCTTCTCACCTTGTCTAGGAGTTAGTTTTCTCTTTGGATTTCTCCTCAGTTGTGTTTGGCCGTGTGATACAGGACTCCAGACCTCAGCTTTTGGTTCTGTTACAGCAAGGAGTTAACAGGGAGTTTAGATCACGACTTGACAGAGGAATTACTTAGATAAGGCTGTTCATGGTTTACCTGGAACTGATGTTCACACCAGAATGCTAGCTCTTTATCAGTTCCCTTTCTTTCTCTCTTCTCTTTTTTTTGAAGGAAATGCAGCAGTTGCAAGGAGACTTATTATTCTGGAAGTCACGGTTTGATCAGGAAGGGAGGAGATCAGGAGGACAGGAATAAAAACAGAAACCAAAGGAAGAGGATGCAAGGAGGATGGCTCAGGTCCTTACCGTGAATGAAAATATTTTTTTGAATGCTCTGGGCTTCTCCTTAGTAATGTCCCAGCACAGCTTCTAAGACCATCTCCAGCAGCTTCCATGCGTGAAGAAAAGGGAAACAGAGAGGTCAACAACCATGGTTGCTTTTTTTTTAACCGAAGTAGTGAAGGAAGAAGATGGAGAAGTTGATCGTAGGTTACCTTGCTCTTCGTTTCAAACTTTCAGAACTGGAGCCACGGTCTACAGACAGGGAGGGAGTAAAGAAGCATGGACTATTAATGCAGGTGTTGGTCACTACCGGTTTCCAGAGGCGGGAGTTTGGAAGAGAAGACAGCGCCTGATACATTTTACCGGTTTTTACTGAAACCAAGAGGGAATAAGCTCTGCCTGGGATCTCAAGTTACAAGGAAGTATGGCATAAAAGATTTGTTTAACGAGGCTGGAGTTCCAAGGGAATGTCTCCTCGGTTGATAAGGGAATTCTAAGGTATGGCCTTGATTGACTTGCCTTGGTGACTGGGATCGGTCTTTTATTTCTTTTGTTTGCTCCAGTTGATTGAGCCTGCACGCACTTCTTGGAACAAAGGGAAGTGGAACTAAACATGCCCATGTTTTAGATCAATGGCATGGCAGGCGTGAGCAGGGGTGAGTGTGCAGAAGGAAACAAAAACTGAGAATCACCCTGCACCAGATTGTCGATAGATGACTGAGAAAAGGAAATCGGTAAGCAGGATGGGAGGAGAAGGGATGCGGTATTACAGAGGCAGATTTGTTTCTCTATTATCTGTAGTTACTTAGTGGGTGTTTACTAGTTTAAATTCGTGAGTATCATTACCGAATCCGAGCATAGCTCAACCGGTTAAAGCGTTCACTAGGCATACGAGAGGTACGGGGTTCGAACCTCAGCGGGGGCGTATCTGCTTCTTTTTATTTTATAAGCTATGCACATGTCCATTTTTAGATATGAACTATATATTATATCATGTTATTATGATTAATATATTTTTTTGTAACAAAGTTATGCGACGTTATTATTACTTATTTACAACGTTACAATATCGTAACGTTACGTACGTGTACTTTTTGTATTCGTACATATATACATATATTAGATTTAATTGTTCGTACGTTATTTTATGTCCGAATTATAAAACGCGTTATGATTTTATGCGTTTAATGTTCAGGGGTATTTCAACTTACCCCCCTTAAAAGAGACTTCGTCCCGAAGTCTTACTTCCTTAACTATATTTTCCACTCCTAGCAATCTTAGGGATCCAGTCCCGCATTCATTCATGACACCCAAAGAATTAAGTCCATAACTATAATGCTCAGTGCTTCTAAGCATCATGCCACATCAGTGGCTTCATACAAGTTCTCATAGTAGACCAAGAAGCTAGCAATGTATATCACATGCTAAAGTGAAAATCAAGGTACACCACATTCATTCATAAAGAGCATATAACATGTCAAAGTGCAACCCACGACACACAACATTCATTCATACAGAGCGAACATATACATACATAACCTTCTCACACACAAGTCTACCAACCATCAACATGTGGTTGTAGGATTACAACACAATGACACACGCAAAACATCCAAAACGAAACGTGCTTACCCCCCTTAAAAAAGGGGTACGCCCTCGTACCCTATACTAAACCGAAGTATCGGTGAAAAGATGGGGGTACATATCTCTCATTTTATCCTCCAGCTCCCATGTGGCTTCCTCTATATCCTAGTTCGACCATAACACTTTCACAAGTCTAATTGACTTGTTCCGGGTCTCCCGGGTCTTAGTGTCTAGAATTCTTTGAGGGGTCTCCACTGATCTCAATGTGGGCTCTAGGATTAGCCTCTCGGGCGTAGTACATGTGAGGGTCAGACATGTATTTCTTTAGCTGAGAGAAGTGGAATATATCATAGACTTCCCAACTCTGAGGGTAGATCAAGTCAATAAGCAACTGGGCCCACACGCTCCCTAATACTGTAGGGGCCTACGAATTTCGGGCTCAACTTTCCTTTTTGCCCAAATCTGAAAATTCCTTTCATGGCGATACCGCAAGAACACCTGGTCGCCCACGGCGAACTCCAGGTCTCGACGTCTGTTATCTGCGTATGCTTTCTGTCTATCCTGTGCGGCTTTATGTTCTTTCTGATCTGCTGAACCTCTGCCTGAACCTGCTGCAAATAGTCTGGGCCTATGATAAAAACTTCGCTGGACTCGTCCCAGCACAACGGTGTACGGCAAGGTCTGCCATATAACGCCTGAAAAGGTGGCATCTTGATTGAGGCGTGTAACTGTTATTATATGCAAACTCGATGAGGTGCAACTTATCCAACCAACTGCCCTGGAAGTCCAAGGCACATGCTCTGCATGTCCTCTAGGGTTTGGATGGTTCTCTCCGTCTGACCATCGGTCTGCGGGTGAAAAGCAGTGCTAAGCTTCAGCTCGGTGCCTAACGCTTCTCGTGAAGCCCTCCAATATCTCGAAAGGAATCTCGTGTCCCTATCCGACACTATGGTCCTTGGCACTCCATGGTGTCTTAAAATCTCCTTGTCAAAAAGCTCGGCTAGTTTCGACACCTTCCATGTGTCCTTCATTGGAATGAATCTTGCTACCTTGGTAAGGCGATCAACAATTACCCATATCATATTCAGTCCTCTCGGGTCGGTGGCAGTCCAACTACAAAATCCATCGATAGATCATAGAATTTCCATTCTGGGATAGGCATTGGCTGCACTGTGCCTCCAGGTTTTGGTGTTCAAATTTTATTTTCTGACAGGTGAGGCATCTGATAACGAAGTTCAAGACGTCATTCTTCATGCCAACCCACCAAAAGTATCGCTTCATGTCTTTGTACATTTTTGAAGCTCCAGGGTGAATAGAAGTAGTAGAAGAATGAGACTTTCATGATGCGTTCCTTGAGCTCTGCGCTCTCGTGGGGAATACATAATCTGCCATTCACATGAATCAGGCCATCCTCATAAGCTGGTAGTCATATTTCTTCTTATCTAATGTGCCATTGACTAACTTCTGTCTAATATCAGCCATTACTCTGTCGTTCTGCTGAGCATTACGCACTTCTTCGACTAGGCTGGTGCCTGCTATGAGTGTATGCAATGTGTGAGCTATGCAGCTAAGTGCATCGACAACTACATTGGCTTTGCCCTCCTTATACTGAAGGTTAATATCATAGTCCTTGAGGAACTCCTTCCATCTGCGTTGTCTCATATTCAGTTCTTTTTGGGTGAACACATACTTTAAGCTTTTGTGGTCGGAGTAGATGGTGATCTGTGAACCATAGAGATAATGGCGCCAAATTTTGAGTGCAAACACGACTGCTCCTAGCTCAAGATCATGTGTGGGGTAGTGCTCCTCGTGCTTCTTCAGCTGTCGGGAGGCATAGGCGACAACCTTCCCATGCTGCATGAGAACACATCCCATACCCATACCGGATGCATCACAGTAGACTTCGTATCCATTGGTACCTTTAGGAATCGTGAGGATGGGGGCTGAGGTCAATGTGTCTTTCAACTTCTGAAATGCTGCCTCACAGTCTCCTGTCCACGTGAAAGGGGTATCCTTCTTGATGAGGTTTGTCATTGGCTTTGCGATGTGGGAGAAGTCCTTAACAAACCGTCGGTAGTAGCCTGCTAGTCCAAGGAAACTTCTTATATCTGTCACAGACTTCAGTCTCGGCCATGTGCGTACTGCCTTCACTTTGGCTGGATCAACTGCTATCCCGGCAACAGAAATGATATGTCCAAGAAATGCTACCTGATCTAACCAGAATTCACACTTAGAAAATTTGGCGTATAGCTGGTTGGTTCTTAGAATCTCGAGTACCTGCCTGAGATGGTGGTGGTGTTCTTCCTTGGTTCTCGAATATACCAGTATATCATCAATAAATACCACAACTGTCTTGTCCAACTGATCTCTGAAAACTCGGTGCATCAATCCATAAACTTTGCTGGAGCATTTGTCAGTCAAACGGCATAACGGTGAATTCATAGTGGCCGTATCGGGTCCTAAATGGTCTTTTCGATGTCGCTCTCCTTCACTGGATCTGATGGTATCCTGATCTGAGGTCAATCTTCGAAAATACTGTCGCTCCTCTGAGCTGTCGAACAGATCATCTATGCGTGGTAAAGGGTAGCGGTTCTTCACTGTCACTACATTCAGCTCTCGATAATCAATGTATAGCCGGAGGCTGCCGTCTTTCTTCTTGACAAATAATACGGGTGCGACCCAAGGGGATACGCTGGGCATATGAATCCCTTATCCAACAACTCCTTCAATTGCTTTAACTCAGCCATTTCTGCCAGGGCCATTCTGTACAGGGCTTTGGCAATAGGTCCTGTCCCGAGTACTAAGTCAATAGTGAACTCAACCTCTCGTGGTGGTGGCATACCGGGAAGCTCCTTAGGAAGAGGTCTGGAAACTCCCCACCACTGGTACATCAGGGCTAAACTCTGGGTCTTGTTGGATGTCCTGTACATAACAGAGGTACACCTCCTGCTGCTTCTGAATCTCCTTGGCCATGGTCATGGATGAAATGACTTTCACAGACGGCTATCGGGGGTGCTGGCGGTAAGATACAGTAACGCCGGACGGGCTCTTTAGCAGTAATCTATGCTCGACACACAATATACGACCTCGGTGTTTCTCTAACCAATTCATGCCCACGATGACGTCAAAACCCAGGCCTCTGAACTCTATCAGGTCCAACGGGAAATCCTTCTCTCGGATTCTGATGGTGGCTCCTCGAAAATACCGGGTACATCGAACTCTTTCTTTTGAAGGTAGTGTCACACTGAAGTCTAGCAACTCCACGGGCTTGAGGTGCAATCGCTCGGCTAACGTCGAGGATACAAAAGTGTGTGAGGCTCTAGAGTCAAATAATACTGAGGCTGGGACTCCATTCACCGGGAAGGTACCAGTGATAATATGGCCACTGTCGCCGGCCTGAGCCTGCGTGATAATGCTCAGGGTACCCTCTCTCCAGGGTTCAACACCTATTTCCAAAAATAATGTGTATAAGTACAATTAGTGACGGTATAAGAAGAGTAGTAGGTAATCATCCTTTCTTTATTCATCTTTCCAACATTACACTTTCATTTCCATTACACAACTTAATGCAAAAGATACATGGCTCAATATTTCCTAAAGGTTAGGTTTAGACATCCAGGCTTCATATGGGTAGCGTTTATCACGGTTGAGGGTGCTGTGTTTGGCTTGATTCTCTTAATCCCGTGGTATAGCATTCTCGATGGTCCGCCCATGATCAACACGTCACCGGATTTTAGCCAGATCTTCATAGCTCGGTCAATCCTCTTTTCTTCCCCATAGAGGAACTCAGCATCATCTCCGATGGACACAGACACTATGGGTATCCCCTGGTCTAGGGTCTCCTGCGTCTCGTCCTTGTCTTGGTGTAATCCAAGTCGGCCTTCCCTCTCGTAGAAGTTAAAGACTGATGCAGATGTCAGCTTGTAGGTCGGGTACTGGTTGTACTTCACGTTGCTGCGCAACGCGTAGGGTTGCCGTAATTAGGGATAGAAAGTCCTCGGGAATTGGTGGTGCATGTGCTCCGTCGGTGTGATAGCTCTTCGTATATGGGTTCCAAATCTTACTTAGGCACATCATTATGAGTTTCATCATCTTCCCCCCAGGGTATGTCGGTGTGTAGAACCCACCTGGTCCCACTCCGAACTTACGACATCTTCGAATAATGGCTACTTGGGCTTCAGGTGTTAGGTATCCCGGTAGTAGAATCATCCTGGGCTGGATAACTTGGCAGTCTTCACTTGGGTAGTAGGGATTCTCAAGGCTGTACCCGTCGGGTTTGAGGTTTGGATTTATTGGGAAGCACATGTCAAAGGTTTCTACTGCATTTAAGGGTAGTCTAGTTCTTTAGTTGTACTAGTAATTTAGCAAGTTTCACGCATGGTCATACAGCTTGGCATACAAGAACTTAGACATGATTTTCAAACATTTAGGGTTTCAAGGTTTACCTGCAGCTGTGGGTGAGTCTGGTCCCTCGGTGCGGTCCATGATGTGCAGCACCGCCTTCCCTGGCCTCGAGGTAGATGCCTTCTGGGAGTCTCGGGATCCCGCTCCGTGCGTAGGCTGGGTGTGCTGGGCTCCACGCTGGCCTCTGGGTCCCGATCTCTGGTCACCTCTCGCACCAAAGCCGGGCCTGTAATTCTTGCTCTGAGGATTCGCGAAGCACTCAAAGGCCCTGTGCCCGCTCTTCTTGCAGTAAAAGCACTCTATCTGGTTGCCCTGACAGTCAACTCCGGGGTGGTTCTTCGAGCATTGTCTACAAATATATCGGCGCTCGGTCCACTTGCTCGGACCGGCTCCAGTCCCTGAACAGGTTACTTGGTTATTCAACAATAAGTCATAATAACAGTAACGATATTTAAGTGCTAGAGTTTGTTTCATTTTACCCCTGGGTGGGTATGAGCGGAACGGCTTAGTCGCAGTAGCCGGGTGGCTCAACTGAAGTCTCTCTGTAGGCTTATTCCCCTGGTATTTCGCTCGCTTCCTGGTCGGGTAGTACTTGTCCCTTCTCACGCCCTTCTGTGTGCTGTCCTCTGAGTCACCGTCCTTCACCTTCCTTTTCCTAGCGAATTCCTCATCCCGCATCTGGACGGTGATCTCGACCTGGGACACTACATGATAACAGTCCTGTGCAAAATAGGGTTTAGTAAACTCTTCACAATATAACATTTAATACAAATTCATAGTTCAAGTTCAACCTGGATCGTGGCGTAACGACTGGGCCCCATGCCATATCTGATGCGGTGATTCAGTCCACCATAGAAACGCTCCACTAAGATCTCATCTGAATATCCCAAGCCTGGAAGTACACGAAGTAGAGTAGTGAACACCGAGTAGTATTTGTCTACGGTCATCCCCTTGGTCTGCCTCAGGGTGTCTAGCTCAACTCGCTTCTTGGTCCGGAGGTGGGCGGGGTAGTACTTAGCCCTCAGCAACGCAGTGTAAGCATCCCATCCAAAAGTGGGGTGGGCTAGGTGAGCATCCTTCACAAGCTTCCACCAATCGCTCGCTGACTCTCGTAGGTAATAGGCTGCGAGTCTGACATTTGCCTCTGCCGGAACATTCAAAGTGTCGAAGGCGGTCTCTAGGATGATGATGTAGTTCTCTAAGTAGGTGGGGTCCTTCTCTCCTCGGAATTCAGCTGGTCGAAGGTCTGGCTAAGTTCTTCACCCAGTTTGTCTCCCTGGGTAGGTGAGGGGGTGGTGCCGGTGGTGCCTGCTGGGCTCCTGGCTAGAAACCCATGTGACCTAGAGCTGCTGCTACTATCTCAGCTATGGTCTGCCCTGCAGCTACGCAATCCTGCTCCATTTGGCCACGGCCTCGTCCTCGACCTCGTCGTCCAGACATCAGAAAATGTCGTTGTTAGTTTATAACATTCACAAGAACTTATTGCAAGTTATTATCGCCCTTGCTGGCGGTTTAAATTGGTAAAGTCGTGCCTCACATTACTCACCCTTAACCCCGTTTCCCAAATTTAGATTTTCCTATTCTCGGTACTCCTCTGTTCCAGTCATCAGAGCGCAACTACGCTCTGATACCACTTTCTGTAACACCCCCGATTAACCAAACAGTAGTCTGAACGATACGCCAAACGATGTTACGACGAGTCTAAACAGCGGAGTCACAGTTCCAACCGGGTGTCACAGACGCCAACCACCCACATGGTTGACACAACAACACTATCAACACTAAGCTGCAGTCTGAACGACTGGAATTAAAACCATAATCAAGTCCAAGTACAAACTGAAATTACAACCGAGTACCGAGGGTCTACATCATAAGTCTTGCTTAAATAACACAACCCGAATCATACAACAAAGGTCTAGTGATACATAATCTCAACCCATACATTAAAACATACTACTCAAAATCCTGCCCATGTGGACTACCCCTATGGTAGTCACCTTACCTACTCTCCGCCTACTTCCTGTTTCATACCTGTAAAAAATAAAGGACTCAGCAAAATTATGCTGAGTATGAACGTGTGTAGCCCGCATGTTACCGGGCCACACGACTACTTGGTCGAATATGATTAAGTCCAATTTGCATGCGATAGTAAAGCAATAACACACAATATACAACATCAACATGGCAACACCCAACATGTTAAGCATAGAGTTAACAACAAGCACTACAAGCATGTAAACCATTCGAGTTTATAAGAGGATTTGAATAGTGATGATCCTCACAGTGGGATCATTCAACGTTGAGTGTTTTCATTTCTTTTCCCTTTGTTTCCCTCATGTGTGCTTCCCTTTCTCTTTCTTGCACCAGGTCTGGGGATGTAGGTTAGTTCCTGTGACCATATAGAATAGGTGCCTATCTTTTCTTACTTCTTTATGGATTATTTGTGAGTTCTCTTATTACCGCACGTTAGAGGACGTCTCCTCCATAGTTCATACCTCCATTCCCGGCGTCGTACGTCGAGAAAGAGGGGTCATCTTTAGACCCCAGGTTATGCTCTCCAATTAGCTGATCCTCCAATCTCGACGTCATGTCGAGAAAGAGGGGTCATCTCTAGACCCCAGGTCATGCTTCCCAAATTGCCAATCTTCCAATCCTGGCGTCGTACGTCGAGAAAGAGGGGTCGTCTTTGGACCCCAAGATGTGCCTCACGATGGTCGGTCGAAGGATCTGATGCAGATACCAACTCCCAAGTATTCAATACCGCGCGGCCCGAGATGTTGTCTTCTCGGGTTATCTTCATGTTCCACCAGTTGATGTTTACTCTTTATTATCATTAATGAATAGACACCATAGTAGGTGTCATGGTACTTCCTCCATGGTTAGGGAGGAGTTCCCCTTAATAGAATTTTCTTTGTTTTCATAGTTCACATTATCTCATCTCAAATTCCATAAACGAGAAGGGACTAAACTACTGTTTGCGCGCAAATAATATGCAACAATGATATAGCAAGCATATAACACGATAAGCAAGCAATCCAATTTCATGATTTAGTCTTAGGGTCTTTTTCACACAGAGCACACAGCAAACAAGCCCTGTAACACGGAAACATACGAACCACACATGTCCATACCTTATTCGAAAGCACGAGTTATCTTACACTCAAAGTCCCGGTCGGAGTTCACTACAGACCTAGCGTTAATTAAAACAATGTGTCAGTTTATCATTTCATGTGACGACACTTTATATCGTGTGTTATTCCCTAGGTATATTGTTAAATGTTTAGTTTATATTAACCCTTAAAAACTTCACGTGTATTAATTCTAGGCTTATCTTACTCCTAGGACATTCATATCTTTGTTCTACACGTTAACTAAGCCCTCTTTCCTTAGTTAATGTTTTAAAACGTTTTATGCGCTAATGATGTAACAAGTTTATATAACATAGATATAACTTGTCTAATGTGTATTCCCTCCTTAGATAAATAGATGAGAAATGTTTTAACCCTTGTTTAATGGTAATATAGACCAGAGAGTATCCCTAAACCCATTTATACAGAAGTCCAAAAGTTTCCAAGTTTGAAACACAAACACATTATCTAATGTCACCTTTAAGGTAATAATTGATGCTTAACCTTCTCCACATGTTTCGCTAACCTAGTTATGTTTATTAGCTATCATTCGGGTTCATTATTAAACTTGAATCCCACTTATAATACCCTTGTAACAGAACTATAATATCAATGAAAACTGAAACCACAAACTACACATTCTTTCTTGGTTATGGTTGTTAGTTAGTTTAGTTTATGTTTATTTCTTTCCTACAGTGCTTACACAACTAATCATGGGTGTTAATCCCTGGCTTATACTCAAGACTATACTCTTGAAACACTCACACCGCATCTGCAGTTAACTACACAGAAACAGACACAAAAGAAAGACAATCAGGAACACTGAAATTGAAACCCATGAAACTGATGCCTTCTCCTTGATCCATTTCTGTTTAAGTGAAAATCCTTTCCTTCAAATCTCTCCCCAACGTATACCTTAACTAGTTAAGTGTTTCCTCTCTGTTTTAAACTCGAAAATGTCACCAATAACATTCACCCCTTCTTCTGTACTAAACAGAAAACAAACTTCGAGAAACAACATAAAAACTGAAAACAGAAATGGATATGACTTTCTGTATTTTCCCCCGGCTTAGCTACACTTGGTTTATGTGTTAACAGGATCTTAACCTAAGACTACTCCCAAAACCACATGGACAACTCCTTTGAACATCCTTATACAGAGCTTAACGAAACTGAAACTGCAACAGAAGAAAAACAACATCTGTAACTTGGGACTGGTGGACTGATAACCCTCTTTGTTTTTCTTCTCTATTCTGAACCTATCTTTTGTTTCCTTCTAAGTATTTGCACCTAGTTAAGTGTGTGAGTATAGATTTAAACTCTTGGACAGACCCAGGCCATAAGACCACGTTTCTGAGAAGAACTGCTACACAGAACCTAAAAGGAACAAGGCTGAAACTGATGAAATCCTTTTTGTTGTTGTCTTTCTGGTTCTTTATAGTCTGATCTTCAAATTTCTTTCCAAATCATATAGTCTCCTTGTAAGATGTATTAGGAATTTCTTATCTTCATTTTAAACCCATACAACACTCAAACCCCACCTATGATAGATACCCACGACAGTCTTTCAGAATCTGAATCTGAAAAACTAATATACTTTTCCTGTTGTTGCTTCCTTTCTGTTCTTTCTGTTTCTTTTCTGTTTCTTCCCAACTTGCTCAACTACATAGTTAAGTGTTTAGTTACAGTTCTAGCTATATTCTAAACTTAGAAGCAACCCAATAAACCCCCATGTAGCTCCTGAACTAATTACAACGAAACACTAACTGTTCAGAATTTGGAATCAAGCTGTTACACCATCTTCTGTTTTTTTTTCTTTCTTTTACAGGTCTATTTTTCTTCAATTTTCTTTTGTTTCAACTTGGTTTAGCTACTTATTAGGTGGTTTTACCTTGACATAAATTTCCAAACAGACCCAGGGCAAGTGTTGCTAAAGTTACTGGAACTCATCTTTACTGAAACACTGAAAGCTGCTACCCACTTAACCACATTTATACAGAACCTAAGAATCTCAGAAACTGTAACAGGTTATCTTTTCTGTTATTGTTTCTTCTGTTGTTACTTCTGTTTCTTTTCTAGGCTGACTCACAACTCCTACCTCCTTACTAACTCAAATAGTGCAGTGTATGATCCTTCTCTTAAGTCCGAAACAGACCCAAACTAATATTAGCAACACTACTGAGATACCCTACCACTGAAACCAAGGAAACTGAAATTTAAACACTACTGAAGTACTTCCTTCTATGTTGTTTCACGGTTGACTTATTCAGGTTGGGTTTATAACTTAGTAGGGTGGAGTAGTAGTGTATTAGGTTCTTCTGCAACCCAATGAAATCAGTATAACCCTCTGGTTTTAGTTACACAAAAAGAGAAAACAGGAGTTATACATCTGTATGCCAGGGTTCGACAGAAAGTTTTTTTTTTTGTTTTGAGCAGCAGGTTGCAACAGTTTTAGTATTTCAGTAGCTTCTCATCTTGTCTAGGAGTTAGTTTTCTCCTTGGATTTCTCCTCAGTTGTGTTTGGCCGTGTGATACAGGACTCCAGGCCTCAGCTTTTGGTTCTGTTACAACAAGGAGTTAACAGGGAGTTTAGATCATGACTTGACAGAGGAATTACTTAGATAAGGCTGTTCATGGTTTACCTGGAACTGATGTTCACACCAGAATGCTGGCTCTTTATCAGTTCCCTTTCTTTCTCTCTTCTCTTTTTTTTGAAGGAGATGCAACAGTTGCATGGAGACTTGTTATTCTGGAAGTCACGGTTTGAACAGGAAGGGAGGAGATCAGGAGTACACGATTAAAAACAGAAACCAAAGGAAGAGGATGTAAGGAGGATGGGTCAGGTCCTTACTGTGAATGAAAATATATTTTTTTGAATGCTGTGGGATTCTCCTTAGTAATGTCCCAGCACAGCTTCTAAGACCATCTCCAGCAGCTTCCATGCGTGAAGAAAAAGGAAACAGAGAGGTCAACAACCATGGTTGCTTCTTTTTTTTTTAACCGAAGTAGTGAAGGAAGAAGATGGAGAAGTTGATCATAGCTTACCTTGCTCTTCGTTTCAAACTTTCAGAACTGGAGCCACGGTCTACAGACAGGGAGGGAGTAAGGAAGCATGGACTATTAATGCAGGTGTTGGTCACTACCGGTTTCCAGAGGCGTGAGAGTTTGGAAGAGAAGACAGCGCCTGATACATTTTACCGGTTTTTACTGAAACCAAGAGGGAATAAGCTCTGCCTGGGATCTCAAGTTACAAGGAAGTATGGCATGAAAGATTTGTTTAACGAGGCTGGAGTTCCAAGGGAATGTCTCCTCTGTTGATAAGGGAATTCTTAAGGTATGGCCTTGATTGACTTGCCTTGGTGACTGGGATCGGTCTTTTATTTCTTTTGTTTGCTCCAGTTGATCGAGCCTGCACGCACTTCTTGGAACAAAGGGAAGTGGAACTAAACATGCCCATGTTTTAGATCAATGGCATGGCAGGCGTGAGCAGGGGTGAGTGTGCAGAAGGAAACAAAAACTGAGAATCACCCTGCACCAGATCGTCGATAGATGACTGAGAAAAAGAAATCGGTAAGCAGGATGGGAGGAGAAGGGATGCGGTATTACAGAGGCAAATTTGTTTCTCTTTTATCTGTAGTTACTTAGTGGGTTTATTACTAGTTTAAATTCGTGAGTATCATTACCGAATTCGAGCATAGCTCAACCAGTTAAAGTGTTCACTAGGCATACGAGAGGTATGGGGTTCGAACCTCAGCGGGGGCGTATCTGCTCCTTTTTATTTTATAAGCTATGCACATGTCCATTTTTAGATATGAACGACTATATATTATATCATGTTATTATGATTAATATATTTTTTGTAACGAAGTTATGCGACGTTATTATTACTTATTTACAACGTTACAATATTGTAACGTTACGTACGTGTACTTTTCATATTCATACATACATACATATATTAGATTTAATTGTTCGTACGTTATTTTATGTCTGAATTATAAAACGCGTTATGATTTTATGCGTTTAATGTTCAGGGGTATTTCAATTAAAGTGTTAGTTTCTGTATACATGTACGGGGAGTATTTATATACGATATTCACTTCACCGTAGAGGTGGCAGTTCGGGTCAATCGGTTCGGGTTCGGTTCAGTTCGGTTTGGTTCGGGTTGATTTCAAATCATCTAATATTTGGTTCGGGTTGGATCGGGTCGGTTGAATTCGGTTTGTTCGGGTTGAGTTCGGTTTGTTGAAATTCCGGGTCTGTTTGGATCGGTTTGGGTGATTTTTAGTTTGGATGACTTTCGGTTAGGGTGACATCGGGTCGGGTAACTTACGGTTCGGGTTAGCCTCTTGTTTTTTTCAGTTTTTTCGGGTTATGGGTCAAATTCGGGTCAACTAATCGGTTAAATTTGGTTGCTATTACAGAATCCAGCAACTCAATCATCATGATATACAAATTTGACTTCAATCAATCTCAACACGTATAAATGTATTTAAAAGATTCATTTAAATAAATAATTATAATTTGCATCATGTTATACTTTAGCCTCTAACTCTGAACTTATCATAATTATTAATGTAGCTTTAGATTATTTAGTAGTTTCATTATTTTGAGAGGAGTATACATAAGGTATGTTTGTGGATAATTATTAAAATTGTATCAAAGTGTAGTAACTTGTATTTCCAATCTATTAATAGTTAGCGAATGGAATTAGTTAATAACTTTTGATGACTTTTTTTAGGGTAGTTACAAACTGTTAATGATGAAGAACTATTCAGAAGCATGAGAATTTTGCTACATAGGTAAAAACCTTCAAGTATATTAAACATTTATGCTAAATTGCTAACAAGGGAGAATTATTGACAAGATTGGATAAAGGCTTGAAAAATTCTAATTAATAAAAACACCTTAAATATATGAATAATTAATACAATAATGATATGAATTAGTGATACAATTTGAGTCTAAATATACAAATATTTTTGGTTCTTACGAATCTATCATTGATGAGTAACGCATTATCACTAATAATGATTAATTCATTATTAGTTGTGCGATTAATGAAAATGCATGATAATTAATTACTTTAAAATTTTATAGTGCAAAATATTTATGGTATATTTAAAATAATTTCTCATGTATATAAGTTTATTAATACTTTTTTATAGGTACGCCACTTACCAATTAATGATTAATTGTAAAAGTATTGTGGGGCATTGTTAGTGTTGTATGATACAAATGCTAAATACTGATTTGTATTTAAATTAGATATTGGGTATAAACATTCTGTTTTATTCTCATTGTCTCCTATAATTGATGCAATATAAACTTTCGGGTCACATCGGATATATTAGTTTGGGTCACACTGGTTTCGGTTCGGGTTTGGTTCGGTTGGTTTCGGTTCGGGTCACTTTGGATTTCGGGTCATCATCGGGTTATGAGTGACTTCGGTTCGGTTGATTTTGGTTTGGATTACTTCGGTTCGGATGATTGTGGATTGTGGTTTACTTTTGGTTTTATAATAATACGGTTCGGTTTGGTCTGGGTCGATTTATTTCGAATTCGGTTCATTTTTCAAGTCATAGTTTTCGGTTGAGATTCAGATTCGGAACGGATTGGTTCGGTTCGGTTTTTCGGGTTCGGGTTACTTTTGCCAGGTCTACTTGACCGTTAGTGCATTATACTATCTGTTACAGAGATGTAACATGTATTCTGTATGAATGTAAGTGTATATATATTGGGTTCTAACACCCCCTGGCCTCAAGGTCTAGAGGCTTTCGGCTGAAAGATCTTGTAGGAGGAAGAGCCCAATGCCTTGAAGAAGTGCAGTGTATGTTTTTCCAGTCAATGGTTTTGTAAGGAAGTCTGCAAGTTGATGTTTGTTGGAGATGTGTCTGACTGTGGTTAATCCTTCTTGAATTTTCTGCCGTACATAGTGAATGTCCACTTCAATATGTTTTGTGTGTTGATGTTGTACGGGATTCTTTGCGATGTAAATTGCTAACTTGTTGTTGCAATGGATCGGAATCGGTTGAACTTCATGAATCCCCAGTTCATTGACTAAACGGCTGATTCATGCCAGTTCTGAAGTGATTGCTCTCATTGATCTATACTCGGCTTCCACGGAAGAAAGGGATATTGCTCTGCTTTTTGGATTTCCATGCTATTGGAGAGCCTCCAAGCATTACATAGCATTCGGAGACAAACATTCTGGTGACTGGGCATCCTGCCTAGTCACTGTCATAGTATGCAAGGAGAGACAAATCAGAGTTGTTGTTCAGGTGGATCCCATACTGCAGTGTTCCACGTAGATATTGTAATGTGTGTCGAGCAGCTCTCATGTGTTTTTCCTTTGGTTCCTGCAAGAACTGGCTTAGTAATTGTGTAGTGTAAGCAATATGAGGAGATGTATTTGCAAGATAATTGAGTTTACCGATCAAACTTCTATATAGTGTGGGATTAGGAAGGATCTCACCATCATTGACGCCTAGTTTGTCTGTTTGCTGTAGAGGAGAGGCATAGTTGTGTTTGCTGAATATATCATGTTCTATAAGAATTTATGTACAAAACTTTCTTTGTGTAATAACCAGACCTGTATCATGAAATAAGAATTCCTTTCCCAAGAAAAAATGTATATTTCCCAAGTCCTTAATCATAAATTCTTGATCCAGTTTCTGTTTGACAACTCTTATTTCATTCAGGTAATCTCCTGTTTTAAGAAGATCGTCTACATAAACAACAAGAAAAGTAACATGTGGAATATTACTCTTAGAAAACAGTGAGGTGTCATTTTCTGATTTGGTGTAGCCTATTGTTTCTAACAGATTACTCAATCTAGCAAACCACTGTCGTGATGCTTGTTTCAATCCATATAATGATTTTTTCAGCCGACAAGCATTTGATTTTCCCTCAACTTGTAATCCCTTTGGGATTTGCATGTAAATTTCTTCATGTAAATGGCCATGTATGAAGGCATTGTTGACATCAAGTTGATGCATCACCCACTATTTTTTGATAGCTACAACCAAAAGGGTTCTTATTGTACTCATCCTAACAACTGGTGAGAAGGTTACGGTGTAATCGAGACCATGTTTCTGATTATAATCTTTTTCTACAAGCCTTGCTTTGTATCTTTCTAGTGTACCATCAGCTTTCAATTTTGTTTTGAACACCCACTTGCAACCTATGGCTTTCTTGTGCTTTGTATCTCCCAAGTTTCATTTTCAGTTAAGGCTTTCAATTCAGTATTTACTACTTCTGTCCAGTGTTTGTGTTTTGTGACCTCTTCATATGTTTGTGGTTCTTTGAGGTCAAGGATTTTGTCAAAGGTGTGGTGATTTTGAAAAGAAGAAGCTATGACAGAAGGGTTAGGAGTGATGTTAGTGAGAGTGAAAAGGGTGGAGTGATTGTTTTCTGGTATTGTGTGAGTATTGTCCATTCTAGTTCTTAGGATTTATGTGAACATATCTTGTTCTTGTTGGACAGATCCTGTTTGGTAGTCCTCTAGGTATGAAGGAGGACGGGTAGGACGTGTGGATCTTCTGAGTTGTTGTTCAGAGATGGGGGCATCAATAGCTAATTGTGGTTCAGTTTTTGAGTAGTTGTGTGTTGTAGATTGTTGTGGAGAAGGGGCAGAGTTTTGATCTGTAGTAGTTTGTGAAGAACTGTCATCATCAGAAATGTAGACAGGGGTAATCTGATCTGTCGTTGTTTCTATTGGAGAAGTGAAGTATGCAGGATCAAAGTTAGGGATAATATATGGAAAGATTGTCTCATGGATATAGACATCTCTAGAAATGATTATCTTTTGATCTGATGGCCTTAGCAGTTTGTATCCTTTCTGTGATTCCTAAACTTTGAAAAAACTATTTTCCCTCATTGGAACTTCCCAGTTCTAGTGCATTATCAGATCCAACACATTTTTTTTTTCAAACTGTCTTTCTGCATAGTTTATAAAGGCTTTGATAAAAGAAAAAGCTTCAGATTTATGTTCCAAAAGTTTTACCTAGAGAGCTCTACTCTTATCATCTACTATGCTAAAAAGTATCTTTTATTATCATATGTGATTTCCCTAAAAGGACCACATATGTTTAGATGTATAAGATCTAATGTGTGAGCACTAGAGGTTTTGGAACGTGGGAAAGGCAATCTGTGTTTTTTGGCCATATTGCAACAGTGACAAAGGTAGTTCCTATCTGTTTTGTTTCCTTTGGCAAGTTCAGTTTGGCTATTTTGTCAAAAGGTGGGTGGCCTAACCTTAAATTCCAAATATGGAAATCATTTTGCACAACAGAAGTCACAAACCTTTTATTAGCATCTTTGACAACATCAGGCAAATGATGTGCGTTATATGTCTTTACATCAGAAGAGATACATTTGTTTCTCCTATCAACAGGAATCATAGAATCTCATTATTTTTCATCACTACAGACAAAATCATCAAATGAATCTAGATCTAGTACATATAACCCTTTTTTTCTCAAATCCTGTAGCAACTTGAAATGTACTATTAAGGTCCTGCAGAAAACATGTGTTGGCATGTGTTATCAGTTTAGCGTTCATCTGTAGAAGTAATTTCCTAACAGAAAGCAAATTGAAGTTAAAACTTGGCACAAAAAGGACATTTTCCAGCACAAAGTGTTTTGTCAATTTTACAATTCCAAAGCCTTTTATGCAACCAGGGTGCCCATCGGGCATTCTAACAGAGTTATCACATGCAACAAATTTTTCATCAAGAAATAGTCTTATGTTTCCTCAGATGTGATCTGTGGCTCCAGAATCAATCACCCACATATTCATGAAATCTGCAACCAGACTTGTTGTTAGTGAAGAATTAAAGATACCTGTGAACTGATTGAAAAAATCAGTTCCTTGATTATCAGAGGAAAGACTTTGCTCCAGGTATGTGCTCAATGATGCTAGCTGACGTTGAGAGATTCCAGGAACTTCAGTCTTTTTGTCCTTGAAGTAAGTGGTAAGAGCTTGTAATTGTTCTGAATTAAAACCTGATATTGGTGATTCGTCCTCCTCATTCTTGTTCTGGGTTTTAGCCATCACAACAGAGGCTGATTTCTTGAATTTTGATGGTATATTGCGCCAATGACTGGGGAAATTTCCTTTCACCTATTATTCATCGTAGTTGTGGCCACCCTTTTTACAGTGTGATAATTTTCCTTTAGCTCCTTCGTTTCTTGCAGCCTTGTCGTGAGTTGCAGCATTCCCTCGATTGCCAAAATTAGGGTTAGCGTTAGCGAAAACCAGGCTATCCGAATTTTCTCTCTTTCTTGCCTTTTGTGATGCTCGGTGATTTTCTTGATCTTGTCTCAACATCGAATAACTTGATCGAGTGTTGGTAAGGGAGAAATCATCAATATATTGCTTCTAAGAGATTTGTATGTGGTGTTGGCCCCATTAAGAAGTCAAAAATGTGTTCGTCTTCTATTTGTTTCTAGATCTGAGTAGCTGAACCGCTGGTGTGCGCGGTGCGATGTTGATTAATTCTCTTTGCTCATTCCAGATCTTTACCCAACGTGTGTAGTAGCCGTTGATGCTCTCGCTTCCTTGTTCGATCTGGTGAGATTCTTGTCGCGGGACATACAACCACGTACCTGGTGCGTCATCCCATCTTTTGCACAAATTTGACCAAACTTTTGCAGTGGTTGTGCAATAGAAGACGCTTTCTTTTATAGAATCGTCCAAAGCGGTGTAGAGCCAAGCTAAAACCATCCCGTTGGCCATGTCCCAGTCGATTTGTTTCTCTGGTGGATAGTTTTCTCTCTTTACAGTTCCGGTGATGAATACCACTTTCGACTTTGTTGATAAACCGACAATGAAGGCTCTTTTCCATGTCGCAAATCCCTTCCCATTGAGTTTGTGAGCCAAGAGAGGTCTAGGGCTGTCAGAAGGGTGGACATAGAGAATCTTGTCTTTCTCCTTCACAGTTGGTTCGCCATAAAATGTATCTTCATCCTTCTTCTTGTCTTCTGGATTTACGATTGAAACGTCTTCTCCTTTGTCAGCCATGGTGCGACTGAGAATTTGTGTTTCTTTTAGAAAGACGACGAAACAGAAGGGAAGAAATCGGGAACACTCTTTCTTGTTTTTCCGGTTCTCTAGAAAGAGGAGACCTAATTTCACCCACTCTTGATACCATGAAAAACTAAGGGAAAAAATAAACCCATAGTGTAAAAGTGTAACTTTGTATTGATTAAAGTGTTGGTTTCTGTATACATGTACAGGGAGTATTTATACACGGCAGAAGTCACATGACCGTTAGTACATTATGCTACATCTGTTACAGAGATGTAACGTGTATACTGTATGAATATAAGTGTTATATATTGGGTTCTAACAGGTACACACCACCAAAGACAACATTCGGACATCTTCTTGGAAACTTCTGACGGTAGATGGCTTCAGTTCAACGGCCTGCAACACTTGACCGCATCATTGCAAGATTTCGGCTTTTTTGGGCAAGGAACGAGGGCTTCGAGAGGTATTCACGCTACCCTGGTGAATGCGCGAATGTCTAGGAAGAATAGCGCGGATCATATTTCACCCCGCGAACGCAGCCAGGTGCCGGCATGTACAATAGCAGCACTGCTTCATATTCATTCCAGAGCAGAAGTATTGATGATTTCTCGCTAGAAATAAACACCGTGGCGACAAGGGACAAGTCCTGCCAGATAATAACGACCTTGCGAAAAGCCTGCCAATTGAAAGTAGCAAGTCCAGTTCTGTTGCTAAGATCAAAGTTGTGGTGCGAATGAGGCCTTTGAATTGAAAGGAGCTCGGGACGAGAGAGGAACACATAATAGTTACTAATGCCAACACACTGACTGTACATGAGACAATTTGTATTTGATGCAGTGTTAGATGAGAAGGTTACAAATGACGTGGTATACCATTTTTTTTTATAAGAAATGACGAGGTATACCATGAAACAGTAGAGCATTGTTCCTATCATCTTCCAGTACAAAAGCTACTTGCTTTACGTATGGAAAAACTGGGAGTGGGAAAACTTTTACCATGAAACCATTACCGCTAAAAGCAACCAGATATCTTCTAGCTTGATGAAACCATTACACTCTTCTCTCTCTCTCGGCCGTCCGTTTCTTCACCATCCCTCACCTCCCATCACTTTTTGATGATTCTCTAAGTTAAACCCACACCTGAGATCCCCTTCTACAGAAACCAAACACCACTCTCGAAGCTTTTTTTTTTTTTGATCGGGGGCTACCAAGTAGCAATTACATCCTTTACGGTAGTAGCAGCTAGAATGCATCTAGCCAGGTGGTACACAAAACAGACTAATATAGAAACAAAACAAAACTATAGAAATAAACCAAGTCTTTTAGATTTCTGCATAACGCAGTAGGTTGCCAACTTCTCGAAGGGCATCCTTCCATCTCTCGCCCAAGAGTAATTGTCGCCAATCAGAGGCAATTCATGCAGTTCCATCTCTTGCATCTTTAAAATTGAGGTTGGGGTAATCATATTTCATTGCTAAACACCTGCTGCAACTTCTCACTACAGCTGTCTGTAGCAGCATTTAGGAACCATGCCACTATTTATCCACCTGAATGCCCTTGTGAGAAAACATCACACCATTCACGTGATTTACCCGGACCACAAAAATTATTCTTTTGTTACAGGGCCCGGAGTGGTGTTTCTCTGTCAGCCCTATTGTAGAGCGCCATTTTCAGACCCATTGATTGTCTTTTGACTCCTCATCCGATTCATTCTCAAGAGCCTGTCTATGTTTGCCAATGATTTACTGGGGAAAGGTGTGTTTATTCCAAGTCTCTGTCCATACTTGAAGCAACGCTTTGCTTCTTTTAAGATCGGTTGTTTCCTACATATTGCTTTTTTCCTCTTCTGCTGTTGCCGACTTACTTTATGAGATTCTTTATGGGATAAAAATTACTCAGAACCCCCTTGAGGATTTAGGATATTACAGTTAACCCCCTTGTGTTTATCATAATTACTGGTAACCACCTCGAGGTTAAGGTATCTTTGACTATGAGCCCCCGAACTATAACTCTGCTATCAGGAAGTTAACTATGTGTTAACCTATCAACTTAATCATATTAATAAGGTCATGTTGGACAAAAAAAACTACTTAATCTGTATTGTTATTTTCCTAAAAATGTCAATCCTTCCTTGAAAATGCATCTAAAGTGGGATGAGAGAGTTAAATGATGTTGATTAAGCAGTTTTGTTGTCCAGCCTGGCATTATTAATGTGATTAAGCTGATAGGTCAACACATAGTTAACTTTTTTATCACAGAGTTATAGTTCGGGGGTTCGTAGTCAAAGATACCTTAACCGTGAGGTGGTGGTTACCAATAATTATGATAAACACAAGGAGGTTAACTATAATATCTAAAATCCTCAGGGGTTCTGCGTAATTTACTCTTTTTTAAACTGATTTCATCCAAAGAATCAGCAATGACTGGAGTAAGATAACCTCCGTTTGGGATCTCGGTGATACCAATTTGAAAGGAAGAGGTTTCTTCAAACTCATCTGCATTGTCTGTCGAGTATTCTGAGCTACCATTTGATGGAGTCGGGCCATCCAAAGGATCTTCATAATTATCAACCAGACTACTACTTTGGACCGGCTGCATGGACTATCATTATTCACTGATTGTATGCCCAATTGTCGGTTGGGCTGCATCCACACCTCATTCAAAATGGGCCTAGCATTCATTATCAATTGCCCATCGCCATAAGGCCATTGACTCCTTTTTCCTAGAAAATCGATGGGCCCAAAGTGGTTATTGCTCCATTTTATAAACCTGTTCTCCACGTTGCCAAATACCCCCGACATGATACGTGCCAATTGGGCGTGGGTTATATG
Source organism: Limonium bicolor (assembly GCA_023374045.1). NCBI lineage: Eukaryota > Viridiplantae > Streptophyta > Magnoliopsida > Caryophyllales > Plumbaginaceae > Limonium > Limonium bicolor. Next base: position 263,111,410 of record CM041781.1, on the reverse strand, counting down.
ACGGAACATAATTTTCCGTCTGGGACGGAAGTCGGTAGCGGACGAAACGAAAGTCTTATTCCTTTTTTTATATATTGTAGGAGGTTGTAACTTGTAAGTCTTGGAATTTGTATGCGTACTTTTTTTAATAAATCATTATAAAAACATTTATCAATTATACTGATGATTATTGTATAATAGTTTTTTAATATTACAATATTTGTTTTATATATAAATGTAAATAATGGAGTATATATCAATTCAAAATACGTATCTTAATCAACTCAAAAAATTTATTTTAAAAATAATTACCAATTTAAATCACTAAAGCTAATTTTTATATGTTTTCTAAATGAAAAAGTTGGCATATAATACATTTTATATATATGAAAAAAATGATTAAACACTATGATTCATATACACTATAATTCGACAAGAACGGCTAAAGGAAATATATATAACAGTTAGTATCATCATTTTTTAAATAGTGCTGGAAACGATTATACAAGTTTGTATACATGTTTCTAATAATTGGTGGAAACATTATCATTAATATGTAAAAATCAAGGTTAAAAGGATGCGTAAAATTGACTCCAACAACTCAGTTTATCGTTTACAAACGTTTATCGCCTTCAGGTTTATCAATCAGTCAAGCTCTGTAAACTAATGAATGTTAAGAAAATATTCTTATACACAATGATTCGGTGAGAACGACCAAGGGAAAAGATATATAACAGTTGGTGTCGTCTTTTCTATAAGAGTGATGGAAACGATTATAGAAGGTTGAGTACATGTTTATAATCATCAGTGGATACGTTTATAGATTATCATGGATACGTAAAGCTATGGTTAAATGAGTGCATAAAATCAACTCCAACAACTCAGTTTATCGTTTCCAAACGTTTATCGCCTTCAATTTAATCAATCAGTCAAGCTCTATAAACTGATGAATGTTAAGAAAATATTCTTATACACAATGATTCGATGAGAACGACCAAGGGAAAAGATATATAACAGTTGGTGTCGTCTTTCTATAAGAGTGATGGAAACAATTATAAAAGGTTTTGTACATGTTTATAATCATCAGTGGAAACGTTTATATTTATCATGGATACGTAAAGCTATGGTTAATGAATGCATAAAATCGACTCCAACAACTCAGTTATCGTTTCTAAACGTTTATCGCCTTCAAGTTTATCAATCAGTCAAGCTCTATAAACTGATGAATGTTAAGAAAATATTCTTATACACAATGATTCGATGAGAATGGCCAAGGGAAAAGATATATAATAGTTGGTGTCGTCTTTCTATAAGAGTGATGGAAACGATTATAGAAGGTTGGGTACATGTTTATAATCATCATTGGAAACGTTTATAGATTATCGTGGATACGTAAAGCTATGGTTAAATGAATGCATAAAATCGACTCCAACAACTTGGTTTATCGTTTCCAAACATTTATAGTCATCACGTTTATCAATCAGCCAAGCTCTGTAAAATTGATAAATGCTAAAAAATACTTTTATACATAATGATTTGATAAGAACGGTCAAGGGATGGGATATATAACAGTACTTAAAGCGTCATCTTTCTACAACAGTGATGGAAACGATAATAGAATATTGTTTACATGTTTCAAATCATCAGTGGAAACATTTATAAATCATCGTGGATACCTGAAAACTAAGGTTATATAATACGTAAAATCGACTTCAATAACTCAATTTATCGTTTTCAAATAATTATAGCCTTTAGGTTTATCAATTAGTTAAGCTTTTAAAACTGATAAATGCTAAGAAAATATTTTTATACCCAATGTTCGATAAGAGCGACCAAAGGAAAAGATATATAATAGTTAGTGTCATCTTTCCATCAGAGGGATGGAAACGATTATATAAAGTCGTGTACATGTTTCTAATCATCAGTAGAAACGTTTATAAATTATCATGGATACGTAAAAATCAAGGTTTAATGAATACATAAAATTGACTTCAACACCTCAGTTTATCGTTTCCAAATGTGTATAGCCTTCACGCTTATTAATCAGTCAAGCTCCATTAAATGATAAATAGTAAAATAAAAATCTATTCATATACATAATTATTCAATAAGAACGACCAAAGAAAAATATATATATATATAACAGTTAGTGTCATCTATTTTAAAATAGTCATGGAAACGATTATGTGTCCATGATAGGTTATAAACGTTTTGACTATACACAATTCTATGATCATTTTCATCACTATTATAGAACAGATGATACTAAGTATTACATATTTTTTACTTTGATCATTCATATCGAATCTTGGGAATAAGATTATTTTATGAACGTTTTCAGTTTACCGAGCTAGATTGATTAATAAGCCATAAGGCTATATATGTTTGAAAACGATAACTAAGTTGTTGAAGCGAAATTTACGTATTTAACCTTGATTTTTGTGTATGCACGATAACATGTATACTCAAGGATTTTTACGTTCAATATTTTTTAAAAGCATTATATGTCACTTTTTTTATTTAAAAAATATAAATATTAGCTTAGTGTTTTTAGTATTAGAATTTTTTTTAAAATTATTTAGTTTGAAAGACATGTATTTTAAATTGCATATGCATAAACAAGAAATATTATAAGATTAAAAAACTATTATACAAGGTCAATATATAGGTGAATATAGTCATATAAATTTTTGGTATAATTGATTAATTATTCTATAAGAATTATAGGTAATTATCAAGTTATTGTAAATGAACAAAAAAATTAAAAAGTACCACGCTCAAATCATTCGTATTGAATATTACTAAATCAATCTTTGAATTATATAAGTTATTTTTTAACAAAAAAAATTGGTTAAATGTCTACCACCAATTTTTTTCCCGTGGGTGCATGAATCTGCTTTCCAATTGTATTTGTTGATAAAGAGTGGAAAAAAAAAACTGTCCATTGAACTCCCCTCCTGTTAAAAATCAGAATAATGATTCATGATGATTCCGGTACGTTCAATGAGACAGTGTACAGTGGAACGACTGAGATTTGATTTTATAAAGATCAATGACGGTGAGGATTGAGTCCGTCGGGACGGAAATTTACTGTCCGTCACCAAATCCTCTTCGGTGCCAATTACAGTCTTTTATTTGTACCGTTATGCATTTATTGCCAAGTCTTCGAAAAGGATGATACCATGCGTTTTGGTCGCTGTGCCTGTACAGCTTGCAGCCGCCTTTTTGGTGCGTGTCATGTTTCCAGTATCTTCCCCATGCGACGTTACTTTCCCATGTGATACAACCACGTTTTGTATCTCATTCATAGTTCCATTGCACGCGCCGCTAATTTCCTTCATTCATTATCCATCTCCTTTCTCATGTGGCTCCTCGATTATCCCAAGTATGTCCGCCTGCCGTCCTTCCTTCATAGAATCATCTTGGCAGTTACCGGTCAAGTCTCCGGTCAAGTCACCGATCAAGTCTCCAGCTTTTTCATCGGTAATATTCGAGCCGCCGCCGCATCCTATCCCCCAACTCCTCACTCCAGATCTCTATTACGCCAACAGTGGAGACCACATTATCAAATAAGACTTGGACCTCATCGTTTATAATCTTGAAGATTGACGTTTCAATCACCGCATAGATCTCTAGATTGACGGGGGATGAGATTCATGTTCGTCTCAATCTCCACTATCCTGCCTGCCAAACTTCCCAGGATTGATTTAGCCGACGCTTCAGACCAGGCAGGTGGGGGTAGACCACGGATGGCTACACTCACTCGTAATTCGTGAGGTTGGGGTTGATCCGTCGATACATTCCTCTATGGCCTATATCTCCTTATTCCACTCCCTCTGTCGGAGGAACCTTTCCTGCTCATCTTTACTAACAAAAATGACTATATAATCAAACGCGGGATATACTCACAACATAGTCGATCCTTAATCCCTTCCCTAATGCTTCTCTAACTTCCTGCGGGGTGGTGCGTTTATATGATCGAACCTTGATGCTTTGATCCAGTCTTGGAATGAGCATACCAGAAGGTGACAGCTTAATCGGCCCTTCATGTGCTACTGTCTCCTGAGATGCAGTTTGCTCTGTATTCAAGTTCCGCGTTCTTAAACCACTCAGACCTTGATGCTCATCATTCCTTATCTCTGGGGGCGGTGGTGGGATTGAGGGGGTGGCGGAGGCGGTGGTGGACGGACGCCTGATTTAGTTAAACCAACATATCCTCCTTGCGCTCCACAATTCTTTTGGGTCTGGCCGGCTGTGTGCTTATTCTGTTTCCATTGATCCACATTCCATTCGTCTCTAATATTGCTTGGTCTGCATGTTGCCATTTTTCATATTCTACAAAGGCGTAACATGTGTTTGTAACAATGCGTCTCTTCTTTGGACGGTAGAAACTTACTATTCTCTCGTACTGATTAAAGGTTTTCCATAATGTCCCCAGTGTAGTCCCCTCCCGTATGTTGTCCACAAAAACTGTGGCTGGGTGAACCTGCTGGTTTTGGTGATAGTTGTTCATCCCGCACATCCGGCATACAGGGCTCTCTTGGTTACCTGGGTGGCTTGTTTTGTGGTGCTGAGAGAGGATAAGTACACCACTCTCGAAGCTCTCTTCCAACGCAAAACCACCACCAACATCATCCCACCATTGGTGGAGAAGTTTGCTCAGCCCTCATTCTCTTTACTCATGAAGAATTTTCCAACCTAGTTGGTGAACAAGGAGCACACTTGCTCCGCCTTCTTCATCTTCTTCAACCCAGCTGGAAGAATTTGATTCACTTTGATTTAACTAATTGTCAAAACTATCATACATTATTATAGCAGAATTTGGTTCACTGTTACAATAAAACATATTCACAATAGATAATTTACTATATGAGCTATATAACAATTCTTATAGCAGTAAATAGTTCAGTTTCATAACTACTTTGTCTCATATATTGAAAAGTGAATTATTGGTTTAAGAAAAGTGAATCTTATGTTTAGGAAAATTGAATCTTACCACAAACTTAGGCGAGAATAATATGAACCTTTCATTTATTGAAAAGTGTGTCTTTCGTTTAAGAAAAGTTAATCCAATGTTTAAGAAAAGTAAACCTTTCACATTAAATAGTGTAAATCCTTTGTTTTTGAAAAGGGAATCTTTTATATTGAGAAAATGAAGCTGTTGCAAGAACAATATGAACCTTTCGTTTAAGGTACACTAGTACAAAAAGGGCCTATTTCGGCGGTTGTAAAAGGTCTATTTCGGCGGTTCTAGAACCGCCGAAATGGAGACCGCCGAAATAGGGATGAGACCCTATCTCGGCGGTTGTATAACCGCCGAGATAGAACACCTATGGTGGCGGTTCCTAGCTACAACCGCCGCCATAGGTGGTTGTTTTTTTGAAAAAAACACACCTATGGCGGCGGTTGTTAGCTAGGAACCGCCGCCATAGGTGGTTTTCAAAAAAAAAAACACACCTATGGCGGCGGTTCCTAGCTAACAACCGCCGCCATAGGTATTTTTTTAAAAAATAAAAAAAATAGCTGCATCGTCTTCTTTCTCGGGAGCGAGATGCAACAGTTTTGCATCTCTGTAGAGGCGCAAACGCAAGAGAATGAACAGTGGCACAGAGCATGTAAGCTTCTTGTTCGCCTTGCAAAATCACTGTGAGTGTGAAGAGATTGTAGTGGCGCAGACACTAGAAGAGAATAAAGAGAAACAAACACAAAGAAGAGAATAAATAGGCGCAAAGCATGTATGTTTCTTGTTCTCCAAAAAGAAAAATAAAGTTTGAGTATATTACCTACCGGATCCAGAATGAACTACTTCAGCCCCGTCTTCAATCTAGTGAGTGAGATGCAGCGGTTTCAGTGATTTGTCACTACATAGGCGTAGACACAAGAAGAGAATGAAGAGATGTGTAGACAAAACAAAGAGAATGAAAGGCGCAGAGCATGTATGTAGCTTGTTCTCCAATGAGAAAAAGATAAGTTCGAGTATATTACCGGTTCTAGAATGAACTACTTCAACCCCGTTTCAATCTGGTGAGCGAGATACAGAGAGGAGCGTTTAGCAAGTACATTCGCCAGTTAGAGTTGCAAATTACCGTGAGAGGAGAGAGATGAAGAGCAGTTGCGATATATATAATGAAATAAAGTCTATTTCGGCGGTTGTTAGCTAGGAACCGCCGAAATAGACTAAAATTTTCCCGCGGTCCGAATTTTTTGAAAAAAAAAACCGGGAAAACAGGCTTCCGAAAATTTTATGTCTAATAAAAGGCACCTATTTCGGCAGTTCCTAGCTAGGAACCGCCGAAATAGGCTGAAATTTTCCCGCGGTCCCGAATTTTTTGAAAAAAAACCCGGGAAAACAGGCTTCCGAAAATTTTATGTCTAATAAAAGGCATCTATTTCGGCGGTTCCTAGCTAGGAACCGCCGAAATAGGCTGAAATTTTCCCGCGGTCCGAATTTTTTGAAAAAAACCCGGGAAAATAGGCTTCCCAAAATTTTAGTTTAAAAAAAGGCAAGGAACCGCCGAAATAGGCTGAAATTTTCCCGCCGATCGAATTTTTTGAAAAAAAAAAAAACGGGAAAATAGGCTTCCAAAAATTTTATGTCTAAAAAAAAGGCACCTATTACGGCGGTTCCTAGCTAGGAACCGCCGAAATAGGTGCCCCAAAAATTCTATTTCAAAAAAAGGCACCTATTTCGGCGGTTCCTAGCTAGGAACCGCCGAAATAGGTGCCTTTTTTTAGATATAGAATTTTCGGGGCACCTATTTCAACGGTTGTTGTTACAACCGCCGAAATAGGGGCGCCGAAATAGGCGTTTTTTGTACTAGTGGTAAGTGAATCTTATGTTTGAGAAAAGTGAATCTTCCCACAAACTTATGCGAGAATATTACGAACCTTTCATTTTTTGAAAAGTGAATAATATGTTTAAGAAACGTGAACCGTATGTTTAAGAAAAGTGAACATTTCCCATCAAACAATGTGAATCCTTTGCTTTTGAAAAGTGAATCTTTTGTGTTAAGAAAAGTGAATCCTATGCGAGAACAACATGAACCTTTCGTATAAGAAAATTAAATCTTATATTTAAGAAAGTGAATCATTCACATTAAACAATGGGAATCCTTTGTTTTAGAAAAGTGAATATTTTGTTTTAAAAAAATTAAATCTTATGCGAGATCAATACGAACATTTCATTTATTACAAATGAATCCTTTTGTTTCTGAAAAGTGAATCTTATTTGAGAAAAGAAGTACATTTTCTTGTTTTTAAAAAGTAAATTTTTTGTTTAAGAAAAGCGAATTTTTTGTTTAGGAAAAATGAATCTTACCACAAACTTATGCGAGAACAATATGAACCTTTCATTTATCGAAAATTGAATCTTTTGTTTAAGAAAATTGAATCTTATGTTTAAGAAAATGTGAATCTTGTGTTTAAAAAAGTTAATCTTTCACATTAAACAATGTGAATCCGTTGTTTTTGAAAAGCGAATCTTCTGTTTAACGTATATCCCAAATCTCTAGGGATCATCCCGGTGATTGTCTTTGTGGCGATCGTCTTGGTGATCGTCTCTGTGGTGATCATCTTGGTGATCATCTCCCTTGAGGCTGTAAGTCGCGTTACAGAGAAGCAAGATGGGATCTTCTCACTCTGTGTGGTGATGACGATCATCTTCTCCACGATCAGTCCTCCTTCACATTAAAATTTTGGTTCGCATCAAATATTCCTTTCTGTTACGTGAAACTTGATGTGGGACTGATTCTTCTTAATTCAATTGCATTAGTAGAAGGCTCACATGTGGCATGAAGCCACCAAACAACCTGGTGCTTGCGTCGATATATTCACATTTTGTTAATGAATATATTAATTTTTAAAATACGTATTATGTACTAATTCAAAAACAAAAAATTTAAAGTTTACCAATGTTATAGTTTTTTTTTTTGAAGAATCACGAATTATGATGAATAATGTATAGTTTTTTTGTTTCTACACTTATATTTTACACTTTGAAGTTTAATATACTTTTCCTTTATTTATATGTACTTACCCAACCAGAGTGTTACACATGAAACCTTGCGAGACTTCTTTTCTTTTCTTAATTGAATTGTACTAATAGCTATTTCATATTGCATGGAGCCACTTACCACCTTGGCACTATGTGACAACACGAGAATGTTAAAGAGGGGAGAACTGATCGGCAAAGAGAGGGTGGAGGGGGAGGGAGAGGGAGAGGGAGAGATAGATAAGAGAAATCATGTATTTGCTTAATAATCATCTCAACAACTTCAAGGATTACAGTAAATAATAGTAATTCTAGTAACTAACTAGTCGTAATCTAGGACAGGATAATTACAAAAGATAATATCTAAGAACTAGTAAATAATAAAATATCCTAACAAACTGAAAAGATAAAACAAATTAGGAATTAATTATGCTAAACATAATCAGTCAAATAACTCAGGCCTTTCCTAACTCGGGTCAGCAGTGGAGCTGGTCGCATTCCCTCCCCTTTAAAAGTGTCCTTGTCCTCAAAGTGTCTAAAGCATGAGGAGAGATGTCATGCATACCGTCATCCATTGGGGGATTCGAAGTCCTACCGAGCAGGACATTCAAAATCAGGTTCGGGCATGGGATCATCCCTTGGGTCGGACTCCCAAACTAACCACAAAAATTGTTGGTTTTTACAACGATGCCCCGGGACAAACCGTTCATCACAATTGTAACACATGCCTTTTTCCCTTCATGCCGAGGCTTCTACATGGGTAAGGTATTGGATTGGAGCACATGCGAGAACAAACGGAGCTGAAGCTGAAGGCGGAGGTGTGATTGTAGGCGCGGGTAGAGCCAATAGCTGGGGCTGTGACGCGAGTGACTGGTTGAAAGAGGAGCGCACAAGCGCACATGGCTGAATTCCTGCAATCTTCTTCTTCTACCGAACGTGCAAGGCCGACAACGACCATGAGCGTTAGCAGACGCATTAGTAATACCTTATGGTGGATGTCGTCGCGAAGGCCCAACACATAACAATATAAAGCACTTGCCAACGGAAGGTGTGGATGGTGGGACTGAAATGCTTCAAATTCTTCCGTGTACTTGGCGATGGTGGGCATTACATTAGCTTGTAGAGAGAACCCTCCGTGCTTTCAAACGCGGATGGACCAAACGCTCTTGGATCATGCGTTTAAATTGTTCCCACGACATAAAAAGATGAGCTTGGTGCTGAATTGTAAACCAAACCAGCGCGGCACCTGACATGTACATGGCGGTGATGTCAAGACTCTAATCATGGTGAATATGATGATACGCGAAAAGACGTTCAATCTAACATAGCCAGCCATGGACATTCTCCCTAGTAAAGAAAGGGATTTCCAATTTCGGAATCTTGATGTTGGAGTGTGGCGTTGATGACATTGACGTCCCCGTGGTTGGCCTTTGCAAGATAGGAGGATGGGACTCCATAAAAGAGAGGAACTGAAGAATTTCCGCCAACTGGGACTGCATATTCTCCTTCAGGTCAACCTAAGCCGCGACCAGAGCATTGATGGCATCGTAGGTCTTCTTAATATGATTTTCTAAAGCTTTAAAACGGTAGTCGTTCCATCCATAGTCATGGTGTAAAGGCCAACAAGAGTTGCTGATTATGTGCGGTAGTGTTTTTCATTTTTGTTTTTGTGGTTACGGAGGTAATATGGAAAAGGATGGATGGTGGTGTGAATTAGGAGAAAGAGAGGCGTGGGAGATTGAAGACGGCAAGTAGGGATGGAAATTTGGGAGGATATTGCTGGGTAGAGAGGAGAGGATGTCAATGAAAGCACCAATGTGACGATACCGATGTGACGACGCTAGAAGAACGAGAAGGTGAAGGAAGGGGAGAACTGATCGGCAAAGAGAGAAAGATAAGGGAAATCAATAATTTTCTTAATAATCATCTCAACACTTCAAGATTACAATAAATAATAGTATTTCTAGCAACTAACTAGTGGTAATCTAGGACAAGATAATAACAAAGAGAATATCTAAGAACTAGTAAATAAAAAAATAATGTAACAAACCATACATTTACGGAGGTCATTCTGTATCGGCGGCAAGATACAACAAGAATACATAATTTAAGAGAAAAACAACAGTATTTAACATTGTTTCTTTCACCAATGAAACAATAGGATATATAGTCTTGAGCTTTTGTTGAAAGGAAAAAAGGAATAAAAAGAAAGTAAATCCGTACCGTGGGACCAGCTATATTCGACCATGTGGCCGAAGGCGTAAAACTATTTAAGAAATGAATCTAACATTCTATTTTTTATCAAAGATATAATTTTTTAAAAAATTGATCAAGCTCAATACTGTAACATTTTTAATCAATAATATAAACCTTTTATTAAGTATAGTGTTATATTTTTTTAGTATGTTACTAAACCCATTTCATTTTTTTTGTCTCTACATTTTGCATAAGCTCTACATAGTCTTTAAATATTTTTGTTTGGAACATGTTAAACTATTATGAATTTTCTATTTTTATTCTAAATATATTTTTTATTGTTCATATAATGGGGTGAAAAAATATTATAAATATTATCTGTAGATGTAAAAAATAATATAACAATCGTACATATATTAGAAATTTTGTCTAATATTGATGTATATAATATCTAAGAAATCAAAATCTATTATGCTATGTACATTTAAGGGAGTATTAATTTATAGATAATTTTATTTAGTTGATGTACTCAAGCATGACTTAAGATCTGTCCAGACCTTTAATTAGTGTAACTTACAAAACCTCCTCTAAACTTTTCATTAGTGTATTTGTTAAGAACCTTTGATGTTTGTATTTCCGTCTTGATAACGGGTCACTCAAAGGTTTGATGGATGAATTTAACTTGTACCATATAAAGACATGATATGAAATACAAAAAAGAAGAAGATAATGTGTCTATGAATGTGGGAGCTCATAACCTTCTAGGTTTTTGAGCCTATAGGATGCTTTTTCCATTCTAATGCTTACAATGTAAGGTCCCTCCCATTGTGGTTCCAACTTCTTTGGTTTCTTGGCCTCTCTCAACACAAGATCACCCAGAGTAAAAGATGGTTCCTTTACACCTTGGTTGTAGTATATTTCCACTCTAGCATTATCCTTTTGTGATTTCGTCGCAGCGATCGTCCTTCACTCTTCTACAAATCCAGGTCATCTTGAACTTTTTGAATGTTTTCTTCTTCATTGTAGAATTATACCCACGGGATAACACTGTTACTTCAACGGGCACAATGGCCTCTAAGCCATATGTCAATCTGTAAGGGGTTTCGCTAGTCGGACCTTGTTCAGTTGTTCTATATGCCCAACTTGTGGTAGTATTTATGCCCATCTTCTTTTTTTTTATCATCAAGCTTCTTTTTTATTGCCTTCGCTATTTGAATATTAGTATTCTTAACTTGTCCATTTTCTTGCGGGTGTGCCACTGAGGCGAACCTAATGCCAATATTCCATTCTACACAAATGTCCGAAAGCTATTGCAATTAAACTAAGCACCATTATCTGTTATAATGATCCTTGGTAGTGCAATTCTGCATATTATGTTCTTCTAAACAAACACCTCGGATTTTTTCTTGTTATTGATACTATGGGATTGGTCACTGCCCATTTCGTGAAGTTATCCACAACAACATACATTAACTTATATCTCACGAGAGATGCCTCTAGAAAGGGTCCTACTATGTCCAACCCCCATATGACAAAAGGGACCGTTGATGATATGGTTTTTAATTCTATTGGGGGCTTGTGAATTCTTGGGCCATGCTTCTGACATTTGGTGGTGGCTTTGATGTATTTCTTGCTTTGCTTTTGGAGTGGCCAAAAATACCCCAGACGTAATATCTTATGACTCATTCTCCTTGATGTTTCTCACATGTTCCATTGTGAACTTCTTCTATCAGAGATTGTGCTTCTTCCTGGTAACACACTTTAAAGCTGGTCTTTTAAAGGAACTTTTGTATAGCTGTCCATATTCCATGAAGTATGAGGCTGCCCTCCTTTCTACTGTCTTTGCTTCCTTGGCATCGCCTAGGAGGTCTCCATTTTTTATAAATTTTATGATTGGAGTCATTCAGGTTCTTCTTCTGGAATTCTTTCTTCGACTGCCATTATTTGTTTCTTCGATCTACTTGAATTACCTTTTACCTCCATCCATATTTTGCTTGGGATTTTTTTCTGTTATACTGGCTAGCTTTGCGAGGATTTCTGCTTCCACATTTAGTTGGTGAGGAACATGTCGCAACTCGCGTTTGGTGTGAGACTTCAATTCTTGCACCTTCGCCAAATATTTCTTGAGATTGTTTTCTTTCAGCTCATATATGCTTTCACTTTTGCTCGCAACAAGCTGGGAGTCTAAGTGGATTTCCATATCTCCATTTTTGGTATTTGTTAGTTTTTTAGAGAAAGAAATTTGTTACTTTAAGTTTGGGTTTTTCTAAATTGAAAATACGTGTTGCCCCCAGGGCTACCCACATCCAGACCTTGGATTACTTCATACTCCGCCTCATTGTATGTTACCTAAAATTCTAATCTGAAAGCATAATTCAGCTCCCTCCCGTCCGGGGTGTGTACTACCACCCCCGCGCCAACTTCTGATTTACATCGTGCCCATCTACATGGATTATGTATGGTTTTTGGCAGGTTTCTTCTTTTGAGAAAAACTGGTTTCTGTGATGAATTTCGCTAAAGCATATGCTTTTATCGTGGCCCGAGGTGCATAATGAATCTCGAATTGTGTGAGCTCAACATTCCAACTTACCATTCGGCCGAATGCGTTTGGATTATTGGCTATATGCTTGAGTGGTCAGTTTGCCGGACAGATATTATCCGGCGTCGGACTTCCTCCGAATGTGCCGGATGTATCATACCTGGCATTGTGCACGGCACATTCAACTTGGAAGACAATAATAGAGTCAAAGAATAAGGAATAAGAGAAGGGAAAAAATAGAACGAATGGTGTAAAAATAAAGACGAATTATATACGACTCTAATACTTTGCGAAAAAAAATAAAAATGGGAAATGAAGTTGAATGTGCCGGATAGCATGCCGGGTTTATCCTGTCCAGCATCGGACTTCCTTCAAAGTGCCGGGTGTGTTTTACCCGGCATCACACGCGACACATTCAACAGATTATAGAAAAAAATGAACGAATGAATAAATAAAGAATAGGACGATTACCGATCTTAGGACTTGGACTAATTCCAAGTCCCCGGCAACGGCGCCATTTTGCTAACAAGATTATTGTAAGGATTAAAGGTATGTACAGGAAGAATAAAATAATAAAAAGAATGAAAATAATCCTATAACTCTATACGGGTAGCAAAAATCCCGGTCGGAATTTAGTGTAAAAAGAATGAAAAGACCCACATAATGGTTTTCATGATCCAGCCCTATTTTTCAAGGGTTTCTGAATGTAACCATGATTTTTCATTAAGAACGGGGAATTTAGGAGAAAAACAAAAGAAAAAACTCACGGTTGTTGCTTTTATTCTAAAGCAATTTTTGCAACCTCATAGAATAATGCTTCATCATTATGCCTTTGAGAGAAGACTTTTTTTCCTTCTTTCCTTTTTTTACATAATCCTTACTTAAGATTTTCACCCAAAAGAATTTTCACCTATTTCGAAAAGAAAGTAAAAAATTACACAGAAGTAAATCAGAGATAAAAATAGAAGTAAGGTCATATACTCATGTTAATAAAGAGAATCAAGAAGATAAAATCGAAATCTAAAAGTCATTAGAAAGCTTATCTCTCGAGAGAACAACCATTTATTCTTCTATAATCTTACTTTGTCAAAGACATGCAAAAAGTTTAGTAACCCATTGATAAGACTTCAACTTATAACATATTAACTATACTAGAAATGCTTCTTTTTATAATAACATAAATATATTGAAATAAAAGAATTTTTGAGGGGGGGACCCCTGCCCTACACTAGGCAGGAACACTATTCCCAGTGTTCAAGAACAGAAAATAGATAAAGAATTTGAAAAAGAATTTAAAGAAAATTAAAAAGAAAGAATAATGAAAGGAAGGACTCCCTTGCGGTGAAAGAAGACCAGATGCGTGGGAGGGCCCGCCCTACACTTAGCCTTTTGGCTATTTGGCAGAGTGATGAGAGATCTGGGAAGAGATAGAGACTGATTTCGCATGCTCCCTCGGATTGACTTGAGTTTAAGACGGGAGTTGACCAGGATGTCTTGGTTGTGCCAGAAGTTGCTGCATTTGCAAGTGCAATGATTTATGCTCCTTGCGAATAGTCGAGATCTCTTCGTGAGCATCTTGGGCTTTGTTCATCAAGGTTGTCATCATATCGCGCAGTTCTGCCATCTCGGTTTCTGATGTTGATGTGGGTTGGGATGGTCGATTTGGGCCTCCATTGTAAGGAGTGTGCATGAATTGTCGTTGACCTCCCTGGTAACCGGCATGGTTCTGGAAATTCTGAGGGGTTCGCCCCCATTCTGCCAAGGCTGCCTAAACCCTTGGTTGTTGCTCACGAAGTTCGCTTCCTCAGCATTCTAAAAGTCTTGCAATTCAGGGCTCTGGGTGTGTGGTCGTGCACTAAACACGTTCACCTGCTGAGGGAGAGTATTCATTGTCATTTGCTCCACAACCTTCTGCAGAGCACTTACCTTTGTCGACGTTTGAGCATTGCTCTCCAACAACTGCTCATGACTCTTCATTAATGTATCAAACTTGTTGTCACTCACTCCCACTTGGTATAAGCCTGCAGTACCACCCCTAGATCCATTTGTGGCCCAATCTCGAATTTCTTCGCAAAGAGATTCAATCCCACTCAGGAATTGCTCTCCTGGTTGTTTCAGGATATTAGCACCAAGGGAGGATAGTATCATAGTTTTGTATTGGTTTACTAATCCTTTGTAGAACAACTGGGAAAGTTGTTCATTGGTGAGGCCGTGATGAGGACATGTCCGGAGCAACCCTTTGAATCTGTCCCAAGTCTCACAGATGTTCTCCGAGCCAGGTTGTTTGAAGTTGTAAATCTCGGTGATCATCTCCAGGGTGCGACTTGGGGTAGGAGTTTATCATAAATTTTGGTTGACATGTCATCCCATGTGGAAATAGTACTTGGGGTCAGGCTATGGTACCATTTGCTGGCAGCCCCTGTGAGGCTATGGGGGGAGGGAGTGTCTTGCATATTGTAGGACAGAGTCTGTGGTAGTTAGGCTATTGGTGTGTTGCAGAAATTTAGTTATGTGGAGCAAGGCCTCGTCCAGATTCGAACCATCGAACATGCCTAACTCCTTGACACATCGAATCTGATGATATGGCTTTAACTTTTGTCACTCATCGTAATCTGCTTGTGGAAGGTGAGGGATATTGATGGTGGGCTTTTGGCCTTGACTCGATGGCCTGTTGATGTTGCGGACAGTAGGGGTTGCCATTTCACCAGCGATATTATATTCGTTTTGTGTAGGGGGTGCGTTTTTCAGGTTTCTTTGTTGCCTCAAAGAACGAAGAAAGGTCCTCTCGATCTCGGGATCAAAGTTGGGTAAATCTTCAGGAAGACTATTTGATCGGAGATGCATTCACCAAAGATAACTTCAGGAGGAGCAAAAACAAACATTATAATATTTGTAACAAATAAAAAATAAGACAGTTATGTAGGCACTTTATGAAAAATTAAGAAGAGTAAAATAAAATTCACGTGCCAGGTGAAATGCCGGACAAATATTATCCGGCGTCAGACTTCCTCCGAATGTGCCGGATGTATCGTACCCGACATTGTGCACGACACATTCTACTTGAAGACAATAATAGAGTCAAAGAATAAGGAATAAGAGAAGGGAGAAAATAGAACGAATGGTGTAAAAAAAAGACGAATTATATACGACTCTAATACTTTGTGAAAAAAAATAAAAATGGGAAATGAAGTTGAATGTGCCGGATAGCATGCCGAGTTTATCCTGTTCAGCATCAGACTTCCTTAAAAGGTGCCGGGTGTGTTTTACCCGGCATCACGCGCGGCACATTCAACAGATTCTAGAAAAAATGAACAAATGAATAAATAAAGAATAGGGTGATTTCCGATCTTAGGACTTGGACTAATCCCAAGTCCCCGACAATGGCACCATTTTGCTAACAAGAAATTTGCAGGGAAAAACTATATACAAAAATGAATAAAATATTAAAAGAATGAAAAGAATCCTGCAACTCTAATACGGGTAGCAAAAATCCCGTCGGAATATAGCGTAAGCAAATTACGACCAAGAGTATCGAACCCAAGGGACTTAAGGGAAAATTAGTTCTAATCCTCAGTAACTACCTATTCTAAACAAGGGGGAAATGTAAATAACAATTTCAACTTAAAATAACTAAGAAAAATCCTAACTAAATGGTATTTACAATGATTAGTCCTAGATTCACGATTATTTCAACCAAGAACCCAAATGATCACATAATAGAATTACAAGACTCGAATTTAACCAAATAAATGAACGTGTCGGATGGCATGCCGGACACCAGATGCACAACACCTTCAAAGACCTTGAATGTGTCGGACACCAGACTCCCGACAGTCTACCTGGCGTGTTCAAGTGTTAATTGTATTTTCATGTTTCGGGTCTGACAACAGAAAACTCACTAACCATTGTTGAGTCGAACATATTTCATGCCACAAAACGAACAATGTAGTGGGAAAAATGGATTAAACTCGAAAATCTCAAGTGTTGCTCCCACTGAAGCGCAGAAGACAATGGTAAAGATTCATTAAGATCTCCTCGTTCCAATCCTACTCTTGATTGATAAGTCTCAAGTAGAACCTAGCATAACAAGAATATGTGATCAATGTATCCAACTTGTGACTGATCAAAATCTTAATAAACGCTTGTATTTGTATTAGAATGATCATATTGTTTACAAGGAAGAAATCATCTCCAATCTAGAACAACAAGGATTCCTACTTCACCATTGCACAAACAAAAGAAGAGATACAATAAGGAGAAAGAAATTGATCATAGCCTTAACCGATAGAGATCTTCTCCTTTTCTTCGAAGATGGTGGAGCAGAACATCCTTGGACACCAACAAAGGAATGATGCGGAATTTGGCGTGTAGATGGAGTGTAGGGGTATGTTGGGATGTCTTGAAGTGTGGAGAATGTCTCCCTATTTATAAGCACAAACTTCCTCTTATGCCGGGTGTCGTGCCGGATCCATGTCATCCGGCACCTAATAAAACACGTGCATAACTGCCAACGGTCAAAACCGCCAAAGCCGTAAACCGATGCTTGTGCATGACAGGAGATGTCCGGCACCATACCCGACAGAGGTTGGAGTGGTAACGGTCATTAACTGCTGACATTTGATCAACAGTGGTGAATTTTGCTTGTGCCGGATAGAATGTACCCGGCACTGGATCCAGCATTCCTCCTACTTTGCTCTATGATGATGCCGTGAGTTGCCAACCCGGCATAGTGCCCGGCACTATTTGGTCAGAAGTTATTCCTTGCATAAAAATATACAAAATGTAAGTCTGAACATAAACAATAGACTTTATATATAATATAACATAAATGCTAGTTATTTAACCTTATTTAGACTAGTATACCTATAAATCTAGCATATAAAATATGATAAGTCTGCGGCTTATCAGTTAGTCCGGATGTAGATTTTGTATGATTGGAAGTATGGTCTTAACTTTCTGAAAGCTATCACATGTGCAAACATCACTTTTTTTATGTTTGTATACCTTGTTTCTGCCGAGGTTAAGATTTTTCCAGTGTAATAGATCGGAACCTCTTTTTTCCTTCTTCCATGACCAAAACTGCAGCCATCGCCCATTCAGAGACTGAAATATATAAGAATAAATCCTGGCCCGGGGCTGGTACTCCTAATTTGGGCAATTCTCTGAGCATATCTTTGATATTCTCAAAAGCCCTGATACATTCTTCTCCTGATCAAAACTGTTTGTTCTTTCTAAGTACATTGAAGAAGGGAATGGATTTTTTTGGAGTTTAGAACAAAACCTGCTTAGAGAGGTGAGTATTCCATTCAAGGCTTGTACATCCTTGATCTTCTTTGGATGTGATAATTCTAATACCGCTTGGGTCTTCTGTGGATCAACCTTTATTTCCTTTTTCCCCATGATGAAACCTATGAACTTTCCTTGAGTTACCCCAAAGACACATTTCTCTGGGTTTAGCTTGATTTGGTATTTGTCCAATATGTCAAATATTTCTTCCACTTCCTTTATATGTTGTTCTTTAGAATCTTCTTACAACAATATCGTCTACATAGGCTTCAATGTTTTGAGTTAGTTGCCGTTTTAACACTTTATCGGTCATTCTTTGGAAAGTTGTGTCGGCATTCTTTAAACCAAAGGGCATTACCTTGTAACAAAAAAGTTCCAGAGGAAGTAATGAATGAAGTTTTTTCTTCATCCATTTTATTCAACTTGATTTAGTTATATCCCAAGAATGCGTCCAGAAAACTTAGAACAGTACTTTGCGTTGTTGCTACAACAAATGTGTCTATTGGGGGAAGAGGATAAAAATCTTTCAGTAGGTTTTATTTAAATCTGTTAATTCTACACGCATCCACCATTTCCCGTTAGCTTTCTAGACCATTACTACATTGGCCACCCATTTTGGGTAAGCATCTTCCCTTATGAATCCTTCATGAAGGAGTTTATCTACTTTCATCCGGGCTGCTTCATCTCTTTCTCTTCCAATGTTTATTTTCCTTTGTCTTATTACCGGGTCTTCGGGTTGACACTTAGATTATACTGGATAACGCTTGTGTCTACTCTGGGCGTTACTTCGGGTTTCCACGCAAATGTCTCCTTCTTTCCAAGAATCTCATTAAATGAATCTGTTTATTTTATCAAGGCGTATCCAATCTTAAAATTTTAGAAGGGTCAAGCTTTAGGGGTACCTCTTTTGTCGGATCAGCTAATTAGTTGTAATCCTTCTATTCTCCTCTAAGTTTCAGGAGATAACTGTTTTTCACTATATTCCCGCTCTGGGACATTTGTTTTTACTATGTCGTCTTCAGGGAATCCTTCCATAATCCTTACTTCACACACCCGAGTTGATTTCTGACTGCCTCTCACTACTATCATTTTTCCAGATCTGATGAGGTACTTCATTTTTAGGTAGTATGTGCTGCATATGGCTCTAAAGGCATAATTCCCCGGTCGTTCCAAGTACATGGTGTAACCTGAGAGTCCCCTCACGATGTACACAATGATTGTTTCAGTTCATTTTCATCTCCTTGCCCCAGGGTCATTGTGATGTCTATACTTCCAGAGCTTTGTAGCGATTCTTCCATAAACCCCCATAAGATTGCGGTATATGGTTTTACCTTATCCTCCGGGATATCTAGCCTTCTAAAAGTTTCCAAGGAGATGATGTTTGCCCCCGCACCACTGTCGACTAAAATTCCGTCATTTTGTCATTGATTTGTACTCTGATTACCAACGGATCATTGTGCAGGTTAAAAACTCCCTCCACGTCATCTTCGGTGAAGTATACCGGGGGTGGGGTTTCTCTCTTTATATATTTTCCTTTCTGGTAATTCTTGATGTACTTCGTGAACATGCCTTTATCTTTCGTTTGCAGTGTAAGGACCTACTTTAGAGAACATACCTGTAATTTGCTCAGAAGGAAAGAAATTATGTTACAAGATAAGGAAGCTCTTCTTTTCCCCTCTTATTGAAGAAAAAAATATTTTGTTTACATTTTGCAGAGGTAAGTACTTTTTGAAAAAGAAAAAAAGAGTTTTTATGTTTTCTTTTGTTGCATTACTTTTCCATCATTTATTTTACAATTACAAACCTGTTACGACCTCAAATGATTTGATGTGATCGATTTCGGGTGGATTTCTTCTTCCCTTTCTGTGGCCCGGGTGGAATAGTTGTTACCCGCGGGGTAGTTGTTGGTTGGATTTTTACTCCCTAAGTAAGGTTTCTTTTTCTTTCTTATCTCGTCAATTATGTTCAGTTCTATTGGTAGAGTAGCACAATTTGTTGTTTTGTGATTGTAATGTATGTGATATTCACAGAGTGCAACGGGTACCTCTCCTGGCAACGACTTTTTTGGTTGAGAGAGGTATCCGTCCTTGACGGCGGTAGCATGCCGCCCAGGATTTATCTCAATTGCTTTTGTCCCAAAGTATCCTTGATGAGGGATTGGTTGGCTTTTGGAGTATGACTTATACCTTGATCCTCCCCCTGAAGATGATCTGCTGTTTGAGAAGCTTCCCTCCGTAGGTTTCTTTTCTGTTGGAGCATGATTTTTGAAGTTGGCTATTAAATCCTTTGCCTTATTTTCAGTAGTTTTAGATTTTAAGAATTCATTGAGCCTCTTAGAGAGTTCTCCATGAGTTTTTGGTGTCTTTGTTGCAATCTTCCTAGCAAGCCTGGGGTATGCCAGTCCATTTCCAAAGCCTTGATCAATATTTTCTCGTCTACATCATTGATCTCAGCTACTTGTTTATGGAATCTTTCACTATATTCTTTAATGGATTCTCCCTTCTTTTGCTTAATATCCATGAGCTTTATTGTTTCTATATTTATCTTTCTGCTTACATGGAAGTACTGCTGGAATTCTCCGATCAGCTGTTTGAAGCTTGTTATCGATTGTGGTTGTGGGAACCTGGTTGATATCCAACCAACGCTTTTTTAGAGAGCATTCCGGGTAAAAGATTGCACAAGGTTAGGGAGTGGATGCCTTGTGTGTTCATTGAGAACATGAATTATTTAGCATGTTGAGCTGGATCACTTGTTCCATCATATTTTTCAATTGATGGTGCGACACAATAAGGAGGAAGTCTAGCCTTCCTTCTTTTTTGGGAAAAGGGATACAAGCTCATGTCGATTGCGTCCCTTTCTTCCTCTTCTTTAGTGATCGTCTCAGGTAATGATTCTTTATGCGCTCTCTTCCCTCTTTTCATTGTTTCCATCATAATCCTTTGTTTTCAAGATTTCAATGTCCTCGGCCATCTCTTCCCATTTCTTCTGATATTCTTCGTCCCTTTGGATCAGTTCCTATTGCAACTGCTCATACCCTTTGACGATTCTCTTGTCTATGGTTCTTGTTATACTTCTCAACATTTCTTCTAGATCTTTCTTCGATATTGATTCTTGTTGTCCTCAGCACTTGTTCCTGCAGCTTTTCTTGTTTCTGGAGGCATTGTGAGAATCCTGCGTAAAACATATTTTTCCTGAATTAGTATATTTCTTAGTTTCTTTTAAAGAAAACCTCATATTATCTACTCGTGGTATCGTGGTTGCTATCTCTAAGTTGTTCGATTCCCACAGACGATGCTAAAATGTTGATGCTAATTTTGTGACCTCCATACTCTATGATCTTTGGTAAGGTGTATGAGATCACTTACATGTGTGCTCTGTTTGGATCACTCTATTTTACAGTTTACACGAGATGAGAGAGAGAGAGAGAGTGAGCTTTTTGTCTAGAATCACAATGAGTTTATTATGTGGGGGATGATCCTCCATCTATAGACCTTTTACAACCCCTTTCTATGTGCCAGGCTGTCACCCCTAACACACTTTTCAGTCTTAAAACCTTTATGCTTGTTCCCAGTCCTGATTCCCTGGCCGAGCCTTTACAAACTTTACAGCGCACCCGGGCGTAAATGGCCGGTCACTTTTACTATAAACTATGGTATGCCCGGTGCCAATGCCAGGTCACTTTCTATTACAGAATATGGTATGCCCGGTCACTTTTCCTAGGCTTACTTTTGCCTCTTTCAATGTTGCTCAACGGTAAAGGTTGTTGAGTATGTTGAATTCAAAGGTAGTGGCAACCCTCGGGGAGTCTGTAGGTTACCATACGACATGAAGTCTTAGTTTTGCGACTGTCGAGGATGATATGCTCCTCGTGCAATGTAGTCATTTTTGTCAGTAATAGTTTTGCTAATGTGTTACCCGGTTGTTGTTGTGCATAGGGTATGAGGGGGTGCTGAAAATGTAGTTTTGAGTACAGGTGGAGTAATCTTGGTGGTTGTGGTGATTGTAATGGAATTTGAAGATGCTTCTGATACCACTGATAGTTTAGTTCAAGTTTTATGATGAGTTTTGAACAAATGGAGCTTTGTCAATATCAATTTGATTTTGTTCATAGATTACGGGATGTTAGAATAATTTGTCAGGATAGTTTGGTTGAGGCTTAGGATTGGTGGATGGGTTGGGAAATCTTGATATATGCAGATTATAACTTTTTACTGTTTTATCATGTTTCTTTCTCTCTCTGGGTTCTCAGGTATCTTTGTATAAGTGGGTAGATATTGTCTTGTGACTTGTTAGCTAGTAAGGATAGCATGTTAAGTATAGGATGTTTATCAGACAACAATAGTTGGTAGCAACTATGGTATAAGTCGACTGGTTGGTTTTGGTGGGTGGTACTAGTATGGCTTAGGGATGGCAATGGGTCGGCATGTGCCCATTTCACCCGGTCACCTGACCTACTAAACCGGCTTAAAACCCTGTAAAAATAGGTGAAAACGGGTACGGATGCAGGTCTGGTGACGGGTGAAACAGGTGCAGGTCGGGTGACGGAAGCAGGTCGGGTGACAGGTGAACATTTCCACTCACCACCTAACCCGCTCACCTACATGTATTATAATAAATTAAAAAATACTGGCTAACAAGGAACATAACCCTCTTCACTCACGCTTCATTCTCTACACTCACACTTATTTCTCTTTCACGATAATTTTGCAAACCTCCGCGCCTCTCTCCATTCTCTTCCACGTAAATTTGCAACCCTTTGCGCCTGCCTTCATTCTCTTCCATGGTAATTTTGCAACCCTCTGCCGCCTCTCTTATTTCTCTCCTTTGCCCTCTCTTCATCTCTTCCACGGTAATTGTGCAACCTCTCTTCATTCTCTTCCTCCGCGCCTCTTTTTATTCTCTTCCACGGTAAATTTGTAACTCTTCATTCTCTTCCACGGTAATTTCGCGACCCACTGCGCCTGCCTTCATACTCTTCCACGGTAATTTTGCCAACCTTCTAACCTCTCTTCATTCTCTTCCTCTGCGCCTCTCTTCATTCTCTTCCATGGTAATTTTGTAACCCTCTGCGCGTCTGTTCATTCTCTTCACTCACGGTAATTTTGCAACCATATGCGCCCCTATTCATTTTCTTCACTCACGCTATTTTGCAACCCTAACTAGTGAGCAAGGAACATTCATGCTCTGCGTCATTCTTCATGCTCTTCACCCTTGATATTTTTGCAACTCTAACTGACGAACAAGGAACATACATAATCTACGTCATTTTCTCTTCATTGATGGTAATTTTTGCAACCCTAATCGGTGAACACGAAACATACATGCTATGTGTGAGCCTCGATTTCTGAACTACTATCCTATGTTGATTAGGGTGATCAGGATCTGATCGGGTTCTAGGTCCACTTATAACCTAAGATTAATAACTATGTCATATAACACTAATTATTAAATCCTAAGTGAGCTCACTGGAACCTAATATGAGTCGCCACCTAATTTTAACCTAGATTAAATTAGGATAGGAGAGTTCGGGTTCGGGGGCTTGGTATTCGACTTTTTCGGGGTTCAAATTACTTTCACTACCCTTTGAAGTCGATTTTCCTCTACTTAGTTATTTACGGCATATTACGAGTCGTTTTAACCTAAGTGCGCAAACTTCCGATTTTCTTTTATTTTTATCATTTTTGACAGAAAATTAATGTGGAAATTAAAATTACCTAAACTAGGGTTTCAGGGGCAGAATTAGGTCATACTTTGTTTCCGTCCGTGGCCACGGACCTAACGTCCGAATCCACGGACCCTAGTTAACCTAAGTGAAAATAAAAGTCGAATTAAACAGAAACGCAATTTTGAAAAGTCCGGGGCCACGGACAGGGCATCCGTGGGCCCGGACATGTTTTATAAAAAACCCTAATGTTTTGAAAATTTTAAAGTCTAGCCACCGTCCGAGAGCGTCCATGCTTACGGACAGGGCGTCCAGGACCCCGGACATGGTGTCCGTGGGTGCGGACCACCCTCGGACGGTGGCATTGAGGCTGTTCCTGGCGGTGTTTTTATCTCAAAATTTATGGGTACGTAGCCTGAAAGATTCTAAGTACGTTAGTAATTGAAAGAATTCAATTTGGGGGAAGTCAAATTAAATACGAAACTTAACGAACAAGTAATTGGACAGAAGCTAAAAAAAGAGCAACTCGGAAGTTATAAAAGGTTAGTTTGCACTCAAAATTTGACAGAAGGCTAATGAAGTTGTGAGGAATCAAAAGAACAAGGTTCTATCCTGTTTTACCTTCGGGATTGATGAGACTCTACACATCGGGAATCTTTTGCTCCGTTGAGGTTGGTTCTGGATTGAGTTTGAATCCGGCTTCTGACTATTGATTGTGGGTGGTGTTCTTCACATTTTGGTGGTGTTTTATGGATGTTGGATGATGATGATGTTGTGGGAGTTGGAAAAGTGTTTTGGTGTTGATTTCGGAAGGATTGTGATTTCGGGGCTCGGGTGTGTAAAAACATGGAGAGCTTTGCTTTGACGGTTTGGATTCTGATTGCCTAGGGTTCTCAATGATGTCCTTATCTCAAAGGTTAAGGCTGTTTATATAGGCATCACTAAAGATAGAATAACTCGGTAAAAACCGAGATTCACCGAGGTTTTCGAATAAGTATCTTCTGGGATGATTTTTGGCTATGAAATTTTAGCCACGTGTGGAGGAGGGTATTTCTGATTTTTATAAGGAGAAATTAGATTTTTTGGATGATTGAATATTTTTAAATTCAATTTCTCGTCAGATTCAATCAGAAATTACTAGAAATTATTGGAACTGAAAAATCAAAATTCCAAGACCATTATGCTCTAAATGTCCTTCTCTAGCATGTGTCAAAATTTCAAAGCATTCCGAGTTGATGTGAGTCATTTTCGGAGGAGAAAGAAAGCTTACGGGAGGCGTAGGAGCCTTAAAAATTACGAAAATGCCCCTCAGGGTGTATAAGTTGTCCCTAACGCTCCGTTGTGCATCGATCGAACTGGGATTCTTCATCACTTGTCCAGAATGTTTAATAGTGTCCTATGCCTTAAAGAGCCTATCTCGGAGTTAAATTTTTGGGTATAACACTATGCCTCTATTCACTCTCTTCACTCAAGGTAATTTTACAATCCTTACTGGCGACAAGAAACAAAGAGCAAATGCAACGGATAAAATGAGTGACAGATATATAACGAGTGACGGAGCGGATACGAGTGGAGCGGTTAAAGTCGGATGACGGGTGTGACGGTGCCGATGATATTCCAACCGATCCATTGTCACCCCTGGTATCGCTGTTATGATAATCAACATTTGTTTGTTTTAAACACAGAACTTAAGAAGCTTCAAGGCGGCATTTGGTGGCTACCACTCGAGTGTTACCCACCAGATCATTACTCCCTCCGTCCTGAATTGACCGTCCTGTTTACTATTTGCATGTCGTTTGACTTCAATTTTTAACATATAAGATAATTATTTTGAAAATTTAAGTTTTGCATATGAATCCTTACATAATAAACTTATGTTACAAAATTTAGTTTATAAAAGTATTTTACTTATATGCTTAATGAAGTGGAAAACGTGCCATAAAACAAACAGGAGGGTCAATTCAGGACGGAGGATAGTATATCGTTCAACCACATAATCAACACGTTTATTTGTGCTTGCCGACTATCAAGACGTATCCATCGCCGAAATAGCCTCCACCCGCCGCGGGTATATTAAATCCCATCTGGTTCCGGACGCTATAACATATATAATTGCCAACACGTCGTGCCAAATCGATTCAAATCCGAAAAATCAGCTTAGGTGATTTCATTCATCAGAGAGAACCAAAAGAGATCTATAACAAAATACTACTATTAGCTAGCTAGCGTGCACTTCTCGGCTCTGGGCAATATATTTATGGCAATGACAAGAAGGAAGACTCGGCGGTTAGTGGCGAAGGTATTCCCCAACAGACCGACATTTCCTGTGAAGCCCGTCGTCAAAGCTCCGAGCTTGGAGACGATAATGGAAGACGAGACCGAGTTGAAGGATTAGAGGATGACAACGACTGCTGCTGCAGCGATAGCGCGGTGGCTGCCGATTGTAGGGTGTGTGTAGTACGAGATTCCACCGGTTTCCGCTGCATCGCCATGTCCGTACAAGTTTGTAGTCGGAGACGATAAGATTACGGTTTGGGAGATTTTGCTCAAGCAGAGAATAGAACAGAGTAGAGATATGCGAATAATTTCGCTGACGAAAGATAAGAGTTTGAGGTTAACATGTGTATTTCTTGCAGGATTCTTCGTTTATCGTTTACCGCGGCTTTTTATATGCCATTAAAGAGAGAGATGTGGATTACACAAGTACATGACATGTGATTGAATATTGATCAACAGCGTTAAAAACATTTATCAGAATTTTGTTTTCCAATGGTTTAGTTACAGGTTCTTTTGTTTTTATTAGTGTATCGGGTCTGTTTCCAAAGATTGTGTTTGAAATATCATGTTAATTGAAGAAAAATATCACAGATAAAATTGTAAACTTAAAATAATAATGGTCGGGAATTTTTTTGTGAAAATGCCAATTTCGGAAATAATAAAAGCAGTGACAAACAAGTAGCCTTTTTGGCGATTTACCAAATACCATCGAAAGAGACCGGCCAAAGGCCAATGGAAAAGATTTGGGATCTTCGGAGGTAAATCGGGCTGAGACGGTTGTAGGCTCTTTTTACATAAATCGCCTGGACTGAGACGGTTTCCGGCTTTTTGCCATAAACCGTACTGTAGCAGGGTGATTTTTTAGTAATATCCTTCCCTTATCCAGTATGGTTGAGGATGACGAAACAACAATTGTCTGAACTTATTGATGTAGCTTGAACTGGTGATCACCATTGTCTAGGCTGCACTCGACCAAAAATTTGAAGTAAGTAAAATTCATGGTGTTTGTGATTGTAAGACTAACTCTTCTTCCATTAGTGGTTGGTACAAAATAACACCATAGTCATCAAAATATGATGTGTAAGTAAGTAGGTAACACAACATGGAATGAACATTGTCGAATGGGAATGGGAAGGAGGAAGAATCATGGTGTTTGTGATTGTAGACTAACTCTTCTTCCATTAGTGGTTGGTACAAAATAAACACCATAGTCATCAAAAGATGATGTGTAATGTAGGTACAACAAACATGGAATGAACATTGTCGAATGGGAATGGGAAGGAGGAAGAATGTAAGTAGGAAATACACTTACGTCCATGAGAGGGAAGAAAGAATTTACCACGTTGTGAGAAATATAGAGGAGGAGAGGGGTATTTATAAGGGACCATTGTGCTACGTGCAAAGTAGTGATTACTGAGTAACTGGATAATCTAAGATAATGAAAAAAATAAAGCGTAGGATAGAAATCTGATTGCTACTCATACACCGTGTATACTAACTTTAGTTGAGTGTAGGGTCATCGGAGTCATCAAATGTCACCAGAATTTAAGTTTCTATTAGTATCTGCATCATTTCTAGTGCTTCAAAATTTTCTTAGTAGTTGTCCAACATCAACTGCACATCTTCATTATATATATGCTCATTTGCCTCCAATAAGGTTCTGACCACCTGAATAGCAAATCGCAATACACAATTGAATTAATACACACATCATCACTAAGAAACAATCGACTTCAAGTTCCAACTCTTCGAATGTAAGGTTGTCTCGTAGGTCACGTTGAAAAACGCAAGATGAGGAAGTTGGTTCAAAACAAAAACCCTGTCTATCGAAAGAGGGCTCGTAATCAATAAAATTCTACATAGAAGGCTCATGACAAATTTAATAACTTGATACGTATGGTTTAATGGATTTGAGTAGTTGTTCAGGCAACTATGAAGATATTGCGAAACTATATGGGGTGTTTTCTGACTCAAATTTATGTCTTCTAGTGGGCATCATTATTATCTCTGCCCCCATGTAGGGTCACATCCTACGAATTAATTTCAGTCTCTCCTTTTTTTGCAAGGACAATAAGATGTTTAAATTCTAATCTCTGTCCATGGAGTGTTTTCTAACTCAAATTTATGTCTTCTAGTGGGCATCATTATTATCTCTGTCCCATGTGTTGTCACATCTTACGAATTAATTTCAGCCTTTCCTTTTTTTTAAGGACCATAATAGGTGCTTAAAT
Organism: Limonium bicolor; assembly: GCA_023374045.1. NCBI lineage: Eukaryota > Viridiplantae > Streptophyta > Magnoliopsida > Caryophyllales > Plumbaginaceae > Limonium > Limonium bicolor. The sequence goes on along the minus strand of CM041781.1, from coordinate 263,083,250 downwards.
TTAAATCTCTGTCCATGAGTGTTTTCTCACTCAAATTTATGTCTTCTAGTGGGCATCATTATTATCTCTGCCCCGTGTAGGGTCACTTCAATGAATTACTCTTAGCCTCTCCTTTTCTGCAAGGATAATAATAGATGCTTAAATTCAAATCTCTGTCCATGGAATGTTTTCTTACTCAAATTTATGTCTTCTAGTGGGCATCATATATTATCTCTGCCCCATGTGGTGTCACATCCTACGAATTAATTTTAGCCTCTCCTTTCTTACAGGGGACTCATCAATTGCTCATCATCTTAGTTTTTAATATATATAGAAGTGGTTGTGGCAAACATCAATTGCACCTCATCTCATCATATTGCTCTCTTTGCTATATTGCTCTCCTGAGTCTACCATAATACAAACTTCGTTTCTCCTCCTGACTTCACACCCTCGAGCCCACACCACTCCTAATTTCTTTGAAACAGTTAACAAATACATGGCATATCCTTGTCTAATCTTAGTGAATGCTGAGGTTTCTCTACTTCAGTTGGAATCAGCACAGCACACCAAAGACCTTCCATCTTCGAGTTACTAATGATTTCACCATCAAAATGCTGAAGCAATATGTCACAAAGGCCATTTGTCAATTGGACTATGGTTACGATGTCACAAGAATGACTTATCGAAATTTGTTTTCAAGGAATTCATTAGTGTTTTTAGCGCTTCAGTTGAATGCCAATTAGACATTCAATCAATGTTTGCAAACTACAAGTGTAGTTGGGACATCTCCCAGAGCATGGAGATTCATGTGGAAATGGATGGCGATGATGATGAAGATCATGACCTTTACGAGCCTGGAGAAGACTAAAATCTGACCTCGTATGATGAAGTAGAGCTAATACCTGAATAATTTCTTCATCAACCAGATGCCAATGAAGGAAGCAGTCAACAAACTCTGGATGCCCCTTTTTATCATCACGTGGATTGGAATGCCATCAACGCAATGAATACGAATTGAACGGCGTGGTGTTCCAAACTGGCATTCTGGAGAAGATTTCAGCCTACAGTGGGAGTTAGATGACAAGGAAAGTCTGGTGAGTGCTGTTAAGGACTTTCACATTCAAAATAATATCGATTTTTGCATTGTAAGGAGCTTGAGCAAGGCTTATGTTTTCCAATGTGTCAATGGGGACGAATGCTCATTTTACTTAAAAGGGTGTTTTTATCTGGTGAGACCGAATGGAAGATAACAAGATAAAGGCCACACTCCTGTGCTCCTCAAGCCGATGAACAAGATCATCCAAAATGAACTATGATTTCATTGCAGGTGCCATTCTTCCTCAAATCACCCGTAACCCAGGTATGAGTGTTCTAGATGTCATAGAACAAGTCTGTGGCTAGTACAATAGTTTTTGTTTCATACCAGAAGCTTGGTTGGCAAGGTGCGAAGCGATAAGAAAAGTTGTAATAAGGCCATGTCTCATTAGGCCATTTTAATTTAAGTTTAAAGCTTATTAGTTTAATGTATGCTTATATAATTAAGTTTGGGGTCAAATGGTAATTACTAGTAAAATATAAAGTTGTGGGCTTAATTTAGAGGAATTTAGGGTTTTTAAATGAATTTATAATAAAATTATAACATTTTATAAAGTTTTGGGTCAAAATTGTAAAAATAGAAAACTATAGGGTATAATTGGTAATTACCGAAAGTTTGGTTCCAATTGGGTATTAGAAGTCAAAGTTGACTATATAGGAGACTTTGACCAAGTTTGGAGAATTTAAGAAATTAAAATACTACCTTATAAAAAGATAGTTATTAAATTGTAAAAGATTTATAAGAGATGGGGCTATAATTGTGATTTCCGAAAACTTGGGGTACTAAATAGAATTTAGAACAGACCTTAGGTTATTAGGAATTTTTAGAAGTTTATTTGGTTAAATTTGGAGTTTATATGATTATATAAGTATAATATATGATATTTTATAACATTGTTACAATGGGTAACATATGTGTATAACCGAGAATTATAGAAAGTATAAGGTTAGAAATGATATTTATAACCTTTTGGTATAGCTTGGTAATTTTTGGAGTTATATTAAGGTTTTATAAAGATATATGTATAATATATAGTTTTAATGACATTAGAAAACTATGTATTATAAATTGGGATTAATTTGTAATATATGGAAGTTTAGTGGGGAATAATAAAAACCGAGAGTTTAATGTTATTGGTAATTTGTAACAATTTAAACTATAGGTTATAATTGTTTTAATGACATGAATGTCATAATATATGTTATATAACTATAATATAACACTATATAAAATATGTGGTGGATTTTGTAAATATTTAAGAAACTAGGTGCTGTTCGGAAATATGGGCATTTTTAAATAAAAAATTATAATATGGTTTCTAATGTTATAAAGGGTGTAACATTTATGATATAAGAATATTCATTAAAAGAGAATGAATATATTATAAAGATTTACCATATAATAAAGATACCCATAATATATATATATAAATACTATATGTTATGGAGTGGAAAAATATAATATGGTTTAATAACCATGTATTATCATAATTAAAATGATATAAGATAAAGAGAAAGATTACAAACATTGGATATGGAAATTCTAATGTTAGGAGTATACACGAAATAATAAGGATTGATATATAATCCAAAGTATTTTTACATAAGAATTATACTCCTTTGAACTTGGAAAAACAAACCTTAGGAAAATAAATACAAAGATGAAATGTATAAGGTATGAAAGAATTATACATGCAATATAGAAACAAACTATATAATGTACAAGTGCATATTAAATTACATGCGATAACAAAGTTTAAACTTTAAGTATATTATTATACAAAGACGAGACTACGCATGTAATATAACGTTTTCCAACCCTGAGTTAAAGCTGAAAACCCGACAAACGTTGACAGTTAATGACGGAGATTAACCGGAAGGTATTATGACGTACGGTACGGGGTACCGTAGAGTTGTTGTTATACGGGATTCTAATTAGTAGCGTTGTGTATTGTTAGACGGTTAGAGACACGGGGAGCATCGGATCTAGCTAATTCATACTCCACGGTTATACATTCAGGGTGAACGGTATGTTTGTTACGTGTCTCTGATTGTCTCTGAGGGCTTCCTCAGTTCAGACTTTTGTGTGATCTGTGATAAGATTGTTTGTCTGGATGTGTGAATAAATATGCATGAACTGTATATTTATATCTGCTTATATTACTGTTGCTGCGTTAACAGTATTGGTTCGTATATATGAACCTATATATATAAAACGAACTAGCGGCTATGGTGCTATCTTATATGTAAATATAAGGATCGTCAGAAAAACTTTGTAGCACTAGGATAATATGATAATAAGATATACATATTATCCAAGACTTTAATACGGAGCATTGGCCTTTCTAACGCCGCTCTCGTATCTAACACTGGTCCCGAGTTTACAGACTCCGGATTGGACTAATGACCTTAGTCTGATGTGTTAGAAAATTTGTTAGGCGATGCGATGGTACAATTAATTAAACATAACAAAGCCAAGAGGATGTGGCTCTTGGTGCGCGCTGTGATCACAAAAACGATACTAGGATGTCCGCGTACGGGTCCGCAAGTATCAGAAAAAATTTCCCGTGAGCTAGGATGGCTCATTGGTCGGAGACTCTACCGCTGGAGTGGCTATTGCCGTGGGTGACCCGCCATAGTAGTATGAGTAATTTAGAGACGCGTCGTTTTAACGAGACGTTGTCACTAGGTATAACTGAACACATTATTACAGTTGAGTCTTGTACATCGGCGAACAATATTGGTTTCTATGCCGAGGACGGGAGTTAATACTTGTTTTTTATTCTCGTTGTTTTGTCTTGTTGTTCATTGGTTATACTGTGTGGATTACATTATGTGTATTGATGGTTGTGCTTTTATGGATATCACTGATAATCTTGTAAATGTTTTACAGTTTAAATATTAAAACGGTATTGCATGTAACGAATCTCATGCTCTCGACCAATTAATTGAGGGGTTTGAGGAGGCATGACGGGGCATGTGATAACATACTCAGCAGGGGCTGATTCCATACCACAAACCATTTTTATTTCAGGAGACTAGCTGGTGGGTTGACGCAAGGCGCGACAGTTGTATTTACTTTTGGCTAGACTTGTACGGTCTAAGACTACTGTTATTTCGGACTCGGGTTGTAAACCGAGGTGTATGTTTGATTAGACGCTCACGTGTACGGTTTTGTAATAAACGGTTGTTGTTGATATGTTTTAGATCGTTTAAACACTACTATCTATCTCTTGTGGTCACTGCGGGAATACGTTTCGTATGTTGATTATCATGTAACTAGTTTCACCCGTATGGGCGAGTGATAACAGTGACACCATTAGAACGACAGTCTGTTATTTACCGCTGCGATTTATTTACTAAGTACGACGTTTATATTATGATTAGGAGTCAGATTAGTAGGGTGTTACAACACATCTGTATGGTAAGTTCAAAAGTAAGATTTGATAACGGCAGCACAAGATGGGAACAACAAAATTATACCTATTGCATTCGCTATTGTCGAGTCTGAAGATTTGGCGTCTTGGAAGTACTTCCTAGACAAGGTGAGTTTGCATGTCATAGGTCAAAGAACCGATGACTCAATAATTACAGATCGTGCCCTTGCTATCATCTGCATTATGGAGTCAGACGATTATTGGAGACCCCCAATGGGTCACCATTTCTACTGCATAAGATATATTGCATCGAACTTTAACACTCGGTTCCACAGCAAAAAGTTTAGAAGTGCCTGATCAACACAGGTATCCTATATTATTCATTACTATGCTTCACTAATTTACGTAATTGTTTTCAATCTTTAACATTGAGTTATTATCTCGTATTTAGCATACAAATTCAGAAGGTATCACGTTCAGAGAAGATATAATCACCCTTCTATCCCAGAATACCGACATAGAATGTTTTTCTCTTCACTGACTCTACCATTTGAGAAGTGGTCACGGGCATACGATGACGGCGGGAGGTGGGGCACATGACAACAAACTTGGTTGAGTTCATAATGGAGTACTCAAAGCATACGATTGTTGCCTATCACCGCCATTTTCAATAGCATGATGTACAAGCTGTAACTTATTTCAACGACAACCTGGACTTATAATATGGCTAGTAAATAGCGGGTACAACATTATATACAAACCATGAAACTCCAAGATAGAGGAAAACAGAAGACTATCAAATAGTCACAATGTAAATCGCTATAATGAGTCGACTAAGTGTATGGCGTCGAAGATTTTGGGTCGGTGGCTATGAGAAGAAACAAGGGGAAGTACAAGGTTGATTCGGTGACCTGAGCTGTGATGCAGGGAGTGGCAAGCGTTCAAGTACCCATGCTGTCACTTGATGGCCGTGTGTTGCAGAACAGGCATGCCGTGGGAAAAATATGTACTCCTGTGTACAAGATGCAAACCATGATTAAGGCATATGGTGGTGACCCTTTTACACCACTAGGTAACGAACACAACTGGCCAACATATATAGGGGTGAAGGTGGTACCGTAACCCGATGTAATTCGTACTGTCAGGGAAAGGCCAAAGTATTCAAGGATTCGGAATGAAATAGATGACAACAATGAACCGTAGCAGAACGTAGACGTTGTCGTCATTGTTTGCAAACATGTCATAACAAGAAGAATTGTCCCAAATAGAGGATACAACTAATTGTAGTTTTTTAGTGTACATAATTAACATTGCTCCTACATAGACAGGTTGTGCCTTTATCAAGCACACAAAAAATGTATTTTTGTCTAAAGTTGAATGAAGTGTGTTTTCTTTCCAAAGTATAAATATGTACTTTATTTAATGAATTACTTACAATGTATAAAAAAATTATGTGGTTATACCAAAAAAATGTTTTAAAAGAAGATATAAAACGCTGACTTTGGAGCCATTTTAATGCAGCGGTGTGGGTCTAGTATGGGATTAAGCGGTTATACAAAATACATATGAGAGAAGTATAGTGTTTGACTGCCATTTTACATACTTTCATTTATTTCGGGAGACCATTTAATCATCGAGCAAGCTCACCAAACATTGGAAAAAACGTTAACTGTAATGCCATTTTAATGAGGTCGTCTTGGTCCCGTATGAGTTTTAACTACAATTAATATAACATAGGACACGACTATAAGTTAGACTGTGTGATTTACAGAATTTTATTGACTTAGAAGAACGTAAGCGCCGGAAAACCTTGTCGCAAATTTTTGAAAACTGGAAATTTCTCTCTCTGGTGATGTTTAAATGAAGTCATGTGGATCTCATTATGATTCCGAATCGCTAGACCAATGACATAGGTTCAAAGTATAACTGTTCAACTATCAACTTAAAAAATTCCATCTATTTGGAAACCTTTAAGCATCGCACCAATGGTCAAACTTGAAAAAAAATCTAGATGGATATGGCAAAGAACCACCCTTCCGGAGGGGCGTTCTGGAAAAAAGCCGGAAGCCACTTCATCCAGGGCGGTTTCTGGCAAAAAAAAACCGGAAGCCGCCTCAGTCCAGAGCGGTATCTGGCAGACCGTCCTGCAGCAAGGCTACTTCTTTGCCACTACTTGGTACATCCACGTAATTTTCTGGAAAAATAACCACCGCGTGTAATTTTTTCCTAAGCTTGTGTTCGGAGATGGTTTATTACGGTTGTTTTGGGGTGGTCCCCGCGTGGGTCCCACCGTGGGTCCTACCGTTCTACTCCAATAATATACTGCCACATATAAAACAATCACAAAACAGCCAGACCAAAACAACCACAAAACAACCATACCGAACGGTGCCAAAATCAGCATATTTACAAATTTGGTCCAAATACGAGTACCTTCATGAAGAAGATAGACATAAGTTTAGTAAACTCAAAATCATAATTTCTATCTAGACTCGAGAATATTGGGGATAATAAAAATGAATGTCAAATTTTTCCTAGTAGGTTCAAGTGAAGCAAGTGAGTTGGATTCTAATAATAGCAAACCAAGAATAGGAGGTTTGGTCCCCGGTAGTCACCGCTCACAGAAGTCAGAGTAACTGAAATTGTTTTGTCGAGGTTGATCATACAAAACATGTACCCAGCTTAGTCAGGCCAAATGACTCGGACCGCAGTTCGGCTGGCGAAGGATTCATTCTGGGATAGCAACTCGTCCCTGAACATTCTGGCTTTAATTATGACCATTAGATTGTTTGTTTTTATTAATAGATGGTTCAGATTGAAATATTTTTTGTAATTTTAATTTTAGATATTGGTTACAGTTTTACTCTAGATAAGGGGGTTAATTGTTATTTTTTAATTAGTAAAATCTGGACAAAACTGGAAATGGAGGAGCCGCCGTGGAGTTGTGAGAATTCTCAGAGGGGGAACTCTTGCCAGAGTTGAAGATTTCTCCCTCCACCTCGTTAGCAGTGAAACAGATTTTTGGAACGTATATAGGCATAGCAGTGAAAGATTTTGGAACGCCGGAATTGAATCCTTTCCGGTGAAGCAATATGTTCTGTTGAGAAACTGATTTCGGGAGTCAGCAGTTGAAGAAAATGAATTGCACAAACATATTTGACAAGATTGATATCCAGAATTTTTTTCACGGAGAATTGTATCCAGTAGCTAATAGATATGCACTTGAAATGAATTACCATCGGGTATAATTTCTGGTAAACTGATAATGAATTTAATTTTGTATACCTGTAATCTGCTGGTTATGTGAAGAATCTTCAGACAAGGAGAAAACATTTTGGGTATATTTTGATCAAGTGCTTGGTGTTACATCAAGTCATCCGAGTATCTAGTACACTGATGTGGGTGTATTTATATCGTATGCTAGAAACTAGTCCAATACTTTTAATGATGATATGTATTTCCCCAAACCAACACATTATTTGGGTTAACACAGGTAATAATAGAACAAGAGTTTGGTGTTTCATTCCGGAAAGTGTGGTAATTAAGTTAGTGCTTGACTGTGTTCGCAAACAAGTATTTTTGATTTTTATTGGTATTTTCTATATATTATATTCTATATATTGTGTGGGTACGTTTTTTAACAAGTGTTAGGTGTTAACTCATACGTCCATGGTATTATGTTACACTGATATCAGTGTATAATATATCGCTAGAAAAACTATATCACATGTGGTTTTTTTGTGACAATGTTGTGATGGTATATTTTGACTGGAACCAGGTACTTTGTACATACTAATATGGTTTAATAACTACTTATGCAAAAAAAAAAAATTATCAATACACAATGTGTGTTTTAAAATTTTGGTTATGGCACTTATACCATACACAGTACACATTCAAATCGGCAATACACTTGTTAAGTTATACCATACCCCTTTAAAGTTTAAAACAGTGAGACATTTAACCAAACTTAACAATCAAGCATACACACCCCCATATCCACTTCACATCCAAATTGACAATAATGCCATACACACTCCATAACCAAATATGTCATACACCTGTTATGGTTTAAGCCAAATAATGCAATTATGCCAGACCATACACTCCATACACCTGTTACACATTAAAATACAATAAAAGCTACCAGATCAAATGGAATTATAGTCATTGACATAATGTTCAGATCAATGTCACGGCAATTATGCCATACACACTCCATAACCATAAAAAAAGTGCTTACCAACATCGTATAGATAATATAGAACATGTTTACACAAGTTGCTACCTAGTGATTAAAATAGAATATTTGGGTATGTAGACATATTAATTGAAGGAACAACAGAAAAACAAGTAACGACCATACTCAATAACAGTTCAGAAAGCTCAATGAAACTCTACACTCCAGCTAATCTAACTATCTCCTATTCTTGCATTGTTCTCGCCGATCTTTATTTACACCTCCTGGAAGTTTTGAAGATTCTAACTCAGCTCTCCAACCATCAGCCAATTTATTCCTATTGTACAAGACAACGCAAGCACAAAGCTGTTTTTTGAAGGAGAGCAATGAACTTGATTTTATCCAATTCAGTGTTCAGTGCTTCCCGTTTCGCATCATACTGGGGTCCGATTTCAAGTTCATAATTATTTGATGAATTTTGGTTCTTGAGCATCGTGATCTAGACATTGGTTCCTTTTTCTCCAAGACATTCTCCAGCTACAAAACCATTTCAAAACAATCAAACAATTTAGTTCGCTAAACAAAACCTAACATAATAAAACATAATAAACCACACAATCCTTAAGCAAAAAAAACATAACTACACATTATAACATATTAGTTGTATCAGTCATAAGTAACAGCACCACACATTAGAAAATACCTTACCATTGTGGGCAGATGTACCGTAACATAAATAAACAAGCACAAAACATATACAGGAAGAAGTACCCGTTATAAATAGATATATGTACCAGCTTTGAGGAAATTAAGTACTAGCCTCGTGCATAAAGTAGTACCACACCTTCATACTATAAAATACTGTCAACACCGACCTCAATAACCATAACGCAAAACATTTTTGCATTGTAATGCAACACCACCATTCAGAAACAATAGATGTTTCAATGCAATAACAAGAATATGATTAAAAGAATACATTTACAAGCAATGAAAAAAACACCACAATACACAAACATAAATATTACCTGCAACATCAATATTATAGTTTTGAAAGCAATAATCTTATTACAACAAGTAACATCCCCACGAATTAGAAAATACCTTACCATTATGGACAGATGTACCAGTAACATAGTTAACACAAGCACCAAACATATACAGGAAGAAGTACCCGTCATAGATAGATATATGTATCAGCTTTGAGGTAAAATAAGTACTAGCCTCGTGCATAGAGTTGTACCACACCTTCATACTATAAAATACGGAAAATTTTCGCTGAAATACCATTTGTCAAAAAAAAATTACTTGCGGTGGCTTTTTTACAAATGGTATTTCGGCGAAAATTTTCCTATAAATACTCTCAGCACCAACGTAAATAACCAGAATGCAAAAATTACCATTCAGAAACAATAGATGTTTCAATGCAATGACTATAATATGAATAAAATAATACATTTACAAGTAATGAAAAAAAAACACCACAATATGCAAACAAATATATTACCTGCAACATCAATATTATAGTTTTAAGAGCAATCATCTTGTTACAACAAGTAACAGCCCCACGCATTAGAAAATACCTTACCAATGTGGATAGATGTACCATTAACATAGTTAAACAAGCACCAAACATGTACAGGAAGAAGTACCCGTCATAGATAGATATATGTACCAGCTTTGTGGTAAAATAAGTACTAGCCTCGTGCATAGAGTTGTACCACACCTTCATACTATAAAATACTGTCAACACCAACGTAAATAACCAGAACGCAAAACATTTTTGCATTGTAATGCAACACCACCATTCAGAAACAATAGATGTTTCAATGCAATAACAAGAATATGAATAAAAGACTACATTTACAAGCAATAAAAAAAACACCACAATACACAAACAGTATATATTACCTGCAACATCAATATTATAGTTTTGAAAGCAATCATCTTATTACAAGTAACAGCCCCACACAATAGAAATTACCATACAATTATTGACAGATGTACCAAAAACATAGTTAAACAAACACCAAACATATACAGAAAAGTACCAGTCATAGATAGATATATGTACCAGCTTTGAGGTAAACTAAGTACTACCCTTGTGCATAGAGTTGTACCACACAGTCATACTATAAAATACCGTCAACACCGACATAAATGACCAGAACATAAAAGATTTTTACATTTTAATGCAACACCACCATTCAGAAACAATAGATGTTTCAATGCAATGACTATAATATGAATAAAATAATACATTTACTAGTAATGAAAAAAAACACCACAATACGCAAACAATATATATTACCTGCAACATCAATATTATAGTTTTAAGAGCAATCATCTTGTTACAACAAGTAACAGCCCCACGCATTAGAAAATACCTTACCAATGTGGATAGATGTACCAGTAACATAGTTAAACAAGCACCAAACATATACAGGAAGAAGTACCCGTCATTGATAGATATATGTACCAGCTTTGTGGTAAAATAAGTACTAGCCTCGTGCATAGAGTTGTACCACACCTTCATACTATAAAATACTGTCAACACCAACGTAAATAACCAGAACGCAAAACATTTTTGCATTGTAATGCAACACCACCATTCAGAAACAATAGATGTTTCAATGCAATAACAAGAATATGAATAAAAGACTACATTTACAAGCAATAAAAAACACCACAATACACAAACAATATATATTACCTGCAACATCAATATTATAGTTTTGAAAGCAATCATCTTATTACAAGTAACAGCCCCACACATTAGAAAATACCATACAATTATCGACAGATGTACCAAAAACATAGTTAAACAAACACCAAACATATACAGAAAAGTACCAGTCATAGATAGATATATGTACCAGCTTTGAGGTAAACTAAGTACTAGCCTTGTGCATAGAGTTGTACCACACAATCATACTAAAAATACCGTCAACACCGACATAAATGACCAGAACATAAAAGATTTTATATTTTAATGCAACACACCATTCAGAAACAATAGATATTTCAATGCAATAACAAGAATATGAATAAAAGAATACATCTACAAGCAATGAAAAAAAACACCACAACAGACAAACAACATCTATTACATGCAACATCAGTATTATAGTTTTCAAAGCAATCATCTTATTACAGCAAGTAACAGCCTCACGCATTAGAAAGTACAATACAATTATCGACAGATGTACCAGAAACATAGTCAAACAGGCACTAAACATATACAGAAAGAAGTACCAGTCATAGCTAGATATATGTACCAGTTTTACGGTTAAATAAGTACTAACCTCATGCATAGAGTTGTACCACACATTCATACTATAAGACGTCGCCGGAGAGTAGTGGTGTCGTCGCCGAAGAAGAATAGTTGACGGGAGAGGTAGTGAAGCCGTGAATTTTTGGTATTTCGCCAGAGAGTAATGGTGTCATATCGAAGAAGAACAGAGTGAGCGGTCGACAAAGGAAAAAAGGGAGCAAGTGGATGAAGAGGGAGTGAAGCGGTTAATTTTTGGTATTTGTTGTTTTTGTGGCATCGCTTTGCCGCTGTGGTGGTATCGCCAGAGGAAGAAAGAGTTCAAGATGAGATTTTTAAACGTATTGGTATTTTGTTCATATAGATACAACAAATCCCAAGAAATATGATACAAAATATTCTTTTTTTGTTAGTTAATTTAAATTTAAATCTGGACCATCCAAATCTATTTCTCCTAATCTAATGGTTGGTATTTGATCCAGGATATTCAGGGTACTTTTAGTAGACCTTTATTAAATCTATATTCGATTTTGTACCCTCCAAAAAATTACCCGATGGCCTGTATTATCAGATTCTTGTTTCTCCCTCACCCAAACATCCATTTCAATGATAGTAGTCTTCTTGGTTCTTCATGAATTAAGGTTTTTATAATCCTATAATCGAGCACGATGGTCTTGTAACATATTAGCACAAGTTAATATATCTGGTCTATATTAGACCGGCATGATTATTGCGTTTCATCTGACATTTAGGCTATTTAGTATCCCTGTAATAACATAACTATCACAATTCTTTGTTGTAGACACTTTTATTCTCACCTCTTGTAGCTCCAGCACAATAAATTTATATAATTTATCCGTGGTTAGCCTATAATCTTATTAAATTACGATGTATTTAAATATGACAAACCAATTCTCTCAAATCTTAGCTCAATATATCATCTTAATGTTTTATTAAACTCAAAGCTTTTTTTTATTTTTAATAATTTGTGTGGGCTAAGCCAGAGCCATTAAAAAGTCGATACTATATATATAGTAAAACACAAATCTTAACTTGACTACTAACATACCTATCTCACCTTTCTAATACACTACTCTTCCTACTTCATCAACTTATCGTATCAACGAGCTCTTCATGAAGACTTGCAAAGTAAGAGGGGATCCGATGGAATATAGATCTAGGCCTGTCCGGAAGATTATAATCGATTGTTATTATGTTACAGAAAATATAAGTAATATTATTTTTTCGTCCTCTCTCAATTCTTTCTCTAGCTCTCTCCGTGAGCTTCTATCATTCTTCTTCCTTTTTACATGGCAGATAAGTGATAGGTCTCGATCACTTTTACATGGTATGCCTTCTTCCTTCAAGCTAGGGGCAACATGAGATTGCAAGACATCATTCACTAGAGTTCATGCCCTCATACACCACATCAAAACAGTGTGGTTGAGCGGAAATCACTACTACCAAAAATGCTATAGACAACTGTTAAAAAGCCATAGACAACTGTTATTAATATGTTTTAGGTAGACATTGTATTAGAGACCATTCATGGTAATTGATATTAAGATCTTCACGTATCTTCTTCACATGCAGAATGAGCTCAGATTTCGAGCTTGCTCTTCTCTAGAATATTTGGAAATTCATGGTATGGTTGGCGAATAGAGCCATGCATCTTCAGCATGTTCACGTTCTCAATCTCCCTTACTATCACAAAATGACCAGGACGCCAAAAGTGTGGATTCTCCACAAGATATATATGCATAAAGCTAACTGGAAACCATGATTAATAAGGAGATCAGATTAAGATAAAGCTAGTAATAAGAACAGGATAAGCTAGAGTAATCAATATTCTTAAGTCTTGATTCTCTCTTTGAGTTCTCCAATCTTTGCAACTGGTGTCTTGAAATCAGTAGAGAACTTCACTCAATCACCCTGATTCTCCGAGCTTCTGTAGAAATTAGTGATGGGTTTAGTAACCAGAACTGGTTTGGATAATATACTTTCTTCTTATAAACTTTAAGGAACAAGGTTGTAACACTACTACAAAACTTATCAATTACTACTGACATAAGACAACTGTTATTATATCTCAGTTGTAACAAGTAGATATAGTGGGCAAAACAAGACAACAGACAACTGGTACTAAGCCTTAGTTGTAATATAACCTTTTCCGCTTAAAAAAGAAGGAAAGTGAGGCTTATAGTTTTCTAACATCCCTGGTTCGAATCCTACTCCGTTCAGAATTAATATTCCCATTACTTTCCTTCTCATCCTTTTAACCAAACTTACCCTAGAGTTTATTTCCGCAACCTTCATACCTGAGTCGTAACCTCTCCCCCTCTGTGCTCACTCGTCTTCTCCGACGGAGGGCCTGTGCTTCTCTTCCATCTTCCTTGCTCGCGTGTCTTGTTCAACAATGTTAAGCTGTATCTTCTTATTCTAGCATTTGAAGCGCCTTCTTCTTCTGTCTCCTCTCCCCCTCAAAATCATGCCTCCTTTACTTTGACTTGTACCAGGTATGTACTAAGCGAACCGTTTATGCTAATATTTTTTTCCTCAAAATTGAACCATCTCGTAGTTAGAAATCAAAATCCTAAGATCTATAACTCCTTATCCTCAAATTGAAATTTCCTTCTAAAATCTGAACCCTAAATTGTCATGGGAGAGTCTTTCGTAGACATGTAGCTTTGATTTTTGCTGTAAATTGCAAGAGGCTGCCGCAGAGTGGTAGGAACGATTTCTTCAACTTTTATTTGGTTGCAGCCGGTGAGATTACTTTTCTTTTCTTTTCTGGATGTAGTGTAGGACGGTTTGAATATCATGAAATTTAAGTCTTCATCTTGTCTTTAATTGCAGTCGCAAATGTTGTGACCTTCTTTCATTTCCTTGCTAGCTGAAGTGAAAAACCTCACAATGGGGATTCTTTATCGTTAATAGACCAAAAATTTGTTTCGGGATCTCTCACTAAGGCAACTGAGAGTGCAGAAAAGTCATAAATATCCATTTCGTCAATCAATCGGTGTGTACTGGGTAACTGCTCTTTAATTATTTATCGTTACTTCGTGCAATTTATGTGATGTCTCAATGTATGCATCTTTGTTGTCTATGTGATTGTTCATGTTATATTTCACTGGTAGTAGTTCTTTTTCAGATTTGTCTAATTAACCATTGCATAATCAACTCCAATGAACATTTGCCGTGAACTGGTACTATATGCATGGTACATGTTGAGTAGTTGTTTCAATTTGAATCAGTTACAGAATTCTCACGTAATTTGGTGTTGTGTGCTTTCAGAGAAAAGGCTGATGATGTAGTGAAGACTGTGGTTTAATCAGCTAGATGTTGTGAACTCGAGACTTCATCCGTCTCATACATTGATTGTAAACATTTAGGTGAGAATTCTTTTTGTTCGGGCTCCTAAATTTCATTGCTCTTGTTTTTTCTCCCCACTCTAACTTGTGTGAACTTGGCCTTTCTGAGTATGATCTTTGAGTTTTGTTGTCTTAGAGAAAAGGCTAGTGATGTAGTGAAGACTGTGGCTTAATCTGCTAGATGCTTTGAACTTGAGACTTCATCCATCTCATTCGTTGATTGTAAACATTTAGGTAAGACTTCTTTTTGCATGGGCTCCCAATTTTCATTGCTTTCGTTTTTTATTCTCACCCTGTGAACTTGGCCTTTCAATGTTCTCTTTGGTTGAACTGTAATTCAGCTTTTTTGTTCAACACCATACCTGTTCTGAACTACCTTGTTCCTGCTTTTGAGAATGATCCTAGTTTACTTTTCACTAATCATTGTGTGTGTTCTACAATGCAGCTCACTAACAATGATCTTGTTTTAAGAAAAGAAATTTGTCTTTAGCCTGGTATATATTTTTCATATGGCCTACATCATTTGTTCCTTATTTTCCATATGCCTTGGGTGCTCTAAAAAACTTGCACTCTTTGCTGTGAATTTCATGCAAGTCTGTTGACTGCTGTGAATTAAGTCCTCAATTATTGTCTTGAGATTCTATTATTGAATTTGGGGACGAATCTTGTCTTCTCTATTCTTTTATCCTTAGTAAGAAGATTATATAAAAGTAAAACTCGTTGGATTAGTGTTTTCTCACGTGCTTCTCTTTTTTCCTTTTTTGTTAAGCATAAACTTCAACTTGATGCATCCACTTAGAAACTTGACTAGTTATTTTTTCATAACTTGATGCCAATGCCATTCCTATAGCCATGATTGCAGGTTAATCCCTAGTTGAATGATTGATATCTAACTTTATGTGGCTGGTTTAATTAGTTTATCGTATATGGGTCATTTAATGTTTACCTTATATGGCTAATTTATAACTAGTAGCTGTAATACTTGACACTTTTCATCCTTACAAATGATCAGGTATTACTCGAATGGCTGCAAGAAGTATGTACTTGGAATTTCTATCAAAAGGGATGGTCCAATTCAAAAATTCTGGTCCAGCTACTACATTTTCTACAACTTATTGAAACTATGTGGTCATATGTACATCAACTCATGTGGCGGAAGGATTGTCTTCTGTTCATATCATTGTAATAAATAAATTTTAGTAGATGCACTATAAAATAAAGTTGTAGGATATTGTGACTCTAGGATTTTTGGAGTCATGACTACATTGTAACATTGCGTATATTTTAATGTGATGAGATGAATATTGTGCAAGTTGTTATACATTAGTTGTATCATGAAGGAACAATTGCGTATTGTATGGTATGAATACTTATTTGCATCCAAAAATAGGGAAACAATTCTAAACTACTAAAGACAACCGTTAAAAATAGTTTTTGTAGGCTATGAAATCGGTTTTAAATATCATCAACTACAACTGTTTTTAACAGTTATATAATCCGGCTCTATGACAACCGCTTAGAAACAGTTGTCTATGATGAAATTAATAGTTGTAATTTTGTTGGATTAGACAACTGTTACTGAACAGTTGTCTAAAGCTAAACTCACATAAGACAACTGGAGCTGATACAACTGTTAATAACAGTTGTCTAAAGCTTTTTTAACAGTTGTCATTGGCTTTTTTTGTAGTAGTGTAAAGTGTTCATTTCCTCCACAATTATCTGCACAAAATGGTGGGTGATGACATAAACAAATGTAAAATTGAAGTGGTAGTGCTCAACTGCTTGATGGATGCATGTCTTGTTGCCGTTCAATGCGTGCTGTAGTTGAACCCGTTCTTTGAAAACCCTGACCTATACACGTACATATATATATGGTAAATTTCATGAAATACCATTATTTTTTTGTTAATTCATGAAATGATCCTAAAAAAATAGCAAGTCAAAATAAAATATATTATATTGAATAAATATATATATATATAATTTATTTGAATAAATAAAAAATAAATTACATTAAAAAATTATGAATATTCATTCAAAATAAATTATATATATTTTTAACTATCATTAAGAAAAATTATTTTAAAATTTATATTCATTTTGTAGATAACATTATGACATAATATGTTTGGTTATCTACAAAATATTATGTCATAAAGCACCTACGAAATAGAATATAAATAAAAAATCTTATATTAGTTAAAAATATAAAATAATTTATTTTGAATAAATAAATTATATTGGTGAAGAAAAAATAATTTAAAAAATGTATAGTAACAGTTGGTACTTAATTGGTTTAAATTAAGATACTTAATTGGTATAACTTGGTAGAAAAATCGGTGTAAATTATATCTTTATAACACTATATTCTTTTTATGGTATTGAATAACTTCAAAAACCTAAGAAATCTTTATTTTTTCATCTTTTTATGATATTTTAACATATTTTTTATTTTTTTCATTTTGTATTAATTTTTTTATAGGTATCTATATTTTATAGTATTTTAAATTTATTTGTGAATTTTAGAGAGTTTTTTAAAACTTAGGCATATTATGAACTTTAAAAGTATTTTGTTAACTTATAGGAGTATTTTTGTCTTTTTTTCTTTCTGTTAAATGAGTAGTAATCATGGACTTTTATAAAAATGTAATGGCATTTTCTAACTTTTTGTTTTTAAGGGCATATCATGAATTAACCAAAAGTATAAAGGCATTTCATGAAGTTTCCTTCGATATATGTTAATTTTTCTCTAAAGACACATAAATGTAGTATGACATAATTGAAGTTGTTTTGGCTACAAACTTATTAGTAGTAATTATCACCACACATCTAGTTGTCGGACTGATGCCACTCTCAACTGGTGTGAATCCGCTCATCTACACTCCACCTCTCTATCTATAGTTGTCCCAGAGGAACCATCATTTTCCAATGCTATTCATTTTCCAGAATGGTGTGTTCCTATACAGGCTTGAATACAATGCTCTCACTCAGAATCATACTTGCGATCTTGTCCCTTATAAACCCTCAATGAACCTCCTAGGCACTCAATGGGTTTTAAAGACTAAAACGTGGGCAGATGGAACTCTTGAACGCGGGAAGGCTAGACTTGTGGCCTTAGGGTATAAACAGTCCGAGGGCATTGATTGTTCATTTAGCCTTGTGGTTAAAGTCTCAACTATTCGTCTGGTTCTTTTTATTGTTGTCTCAAATAATTGGCCTATTAGACTAATGGACGTGGATAATGCCTTCCTCCATGGTTTCTTGGAGGAAGAGGTTTACTTACGACAACCCACTGGTTTTATAAACAAAACACACCCCATCGTGTGTGTCGTCTAAACAGAGCCCAATATGGGCTCAAACAATCCCTAGGGCGTGGTTTGCCCATCTAAGTGGTTTCCTTATTCAATTAGGTTTTAGGGCTGCTCAATCTGACCCCTCACTCTTATTTACACTCAAGGTGGTCATAAAGTGTTTATTTTGGTGTATGTTAACGATATTATTCTTACAGGATCTACCCCCACCTTGCTAAACCAACTTGTGGATGCTATCTCTAAAGAGTTCCCTATCAAAGACTTAAGGATACACATCAATTTCTGGGCATTTCTGCTCATCGCACATGCCAAGGACTACATCTAATCCTAACCAGTTACATACTGCAGTTACTGGTTCACACAGACATGCAGAATTGTAAATAGAGCCCTACACCTATGGTGGACAGTCAAAATCTTGACACTATAGATTCAGATATATTTCCGGATCAAACATTGTACAGAAGTGTGGTGGGGAGTCTTCACTACCTCGCCTTCACTAGACCAGACATCCATTTTTCAGTACTTAAACTAAACCAGTATATGCACCAACCGAAAAATATTCACCAGAAAGGGGTAAAACGTGTTCTGCGTTACCTCCGTCTTACCTCCACTGTCGGGTTGTTTCTTGTCACCAAGCCACTGGGAGATCTTCGTATATATGCCGCCGGTGACTGGGCCGGTTCTCCGGCTCCCCGCAAGTCCACCACCGGCTTCTGTATATTTCTCAGTGACCATCTTCTCTCTTGGTCCTCCCGTAAACAACGCACAGTCGCCCGCTTATCCATAGAGGCGGAATTTAGTCGCTTGCCACCGCCACCTCTGAAGCTTTGTGGCTTCTTCAACTTCTCAGCGAATTAGGCGTCTTTCTCCCGTCGCCTCCTACTCTATACCGTGACAATTTGGGTGCTCTTTATCTCTCATCCAACCTGGTACTCCATAGCAGAGCAAAGCACATTGAAATCAAGTTTTTCATTGTGCTGGAACGCGTGAGAAATGGAACCCTAAAGATTGAATTTTTGCCCTCAAATCTCCAGGTCACCGACATTTTCTTAAAGTGTTTGACTTCTTCCAAGTTCTCTGACAACAAGTGCAAACTCCCCTTGTGTACTACCCCGTTTGGACTTGAGGGGGGAGTAGTAGCCCAATGTAATAATATTCTCAACCCATTTAGATTCTTGTATAGTTACGGGCCCAAAAGTGTTATATTGCTCAGTCTTATGATTTCTTATTACAACAGTCTCTAGGGTTGCATAAATACTCTCTTTACAACATTGTTTCCTTACGATCAATACAATAGTAAATTGCATATTTGATCGTCATCTTCTACAGCTGACACAATATGGGTAGTAGTACATAACTATATTAGTATATTCCATTAAGTTGTCAAACTTTATTTCTTTATTCGATGGCTGACATTTTCTAAATTTTACGACATAATTTTAGTCAATTACTTCACTTGGTGTGATCGTAAATCTATTGCACTTAATCTAAGCACATGCTTTGTCACGAACAATACTCAACTAGACTAGTGAGTATTGAAGTACGACATAAGACACGGTCAGTGTGTACTGCATGTTTATTGCGATTATGTAACAGTTTATTGTGATTATGTAACATTTATAGTCTTTATATACTCCTTACATATTATTAATACACTTGTTAATGTGTGTATATCTCCCAAATTTTCTCCATACAACGGCAAAGTCACTTACAAACATACATAGCAAAAGCAAATGAAGCCCTTAATCGAATAGAGGGCATATACAATGGCAAGATATCGCCTTCAACATCTGGTGACAAACAATTTTCAATAAGGGATCTCTAGATTTTGGATTTTTCAATCTTTGTCTTTGTACATATACAATGGGAGACCTCAAATTTTGCGTGCTCCTTCTGATTTCCTATTGAAATCCATTTTATAGGTGTTGCATAGTCACTGAATTCGTTTGATTTGTTCAATTACTCGTAGTTTATCCGTAACATAAAGTTTGAATACGTTTCCTTCGAGAAACTAATGCAATTGGTTTGATTTGTGAATTCAATTGCACTTAGATTGGTTTGATTGACCAGTTTTGTTGAGATCATCGGTTTTAGCGTCTAGTTGTCATTGAAGCAGCAGATCGATTGTACTACTTCAACTAATTTTCAACAAGGATTTCATATGAGAAAAGATACACATCTACATGGAGAATAACACTCTCTAAATTGAATTCCCATTTTCAAACGAAACACAGAAAAAAATGAAAAAAATTGTAACAACCACTCTCAATTAGGAAGCCAGATAGAAATGAGAAGCCGAAATAACATATCAACGCAATGTTTCCGCCCATTAAAAGAAATAATCGGAGAACAAAGGCCAAGTGAGATTCAGCCACAACAATGTCAAAAAGCAAACACAGAAAATAGATAATTACATACCGAGTATAACTCAATCAGGGAGTGATTAATCTTAGTGCAAGCTTCTAAGTGACAAAGCTCCCCTGCCCTAACTAGCGTAGGCTCTTCATTCTTCTTTCATGTTTGACGTGACACGGAGTTAGGAGAATGAAGCTGTTGGAAAGTACGATGGATAATGAGACTAGACAATCACCTATGCAGGTTATGTGTCCTTGCCCTTCTTCCAAAAATGGTGGTACCGATCACATAGTAGAGCCAACCACACGCCTCCTTCATAGGTATCCTCTGCCTGGTCAAACACCACTGAATAAGTGGGCATATTTTAACATCACTAGTATGTCACATTAAATCTGTCATCACCATTACGCTTTCGTCAAACTCTAAACACCTAGCCATCGTCTCCTTAAGCTCAGTGTTTCACGGGTCCCCTAGAACCGGATGACCAACGATGGGGATCCTTAGTATCTGCCACACATCATGAAGTGTGATCGTCATCTCTCCAAAGGGCATGTGTAAAGAGTTGGTGTCCGGCTGCCACCTCTCCACAAAGGCCGAGATCAGTGACATGTTATTGAAACCCCATGTGATATCTAACAAATGATGAAGGCCTGAATGCATAAGCATATTTCTTGCCCTTTTGCAAGGAACCGAGCTAAATGGCCAGTTCGTGATCAAACTGTTTCGTGGTTTAAATCCCAAAACTCCACGGTCCTAGATAATTACCACAACGTTTACACACGCATGAAGAATTGATTAAATCTACTTGATAAAGTGAAAGATAAGAGAGTACATACCTTAGTCCTTGACCAAAGGTCAATGGAAACATGCCCCCCCCCCCAAACTTGTGATGACACTTGTCAGTAGCGAATCACCAGGTACTGGCACATCATTAAGCCTCTAGTGAGTGGGAAGAACGACATCCATATGGAGAGCAACTTCCTCATCAGTCGCGCTCTCATGATCAGGGCCATCCTCGTCCTTGTCATTGTCATCGTCCTGGTCCTCATCCTCATTTGTCTCCCCGGCTTCCTCCTCATTGATATCCATGTCAATGGCTGCAACATCCGGAGGGGTACGGGGGTCATGATAGCTACCCCCAGCAGAAGTCTGTGCCTCCACATGCTACACGTGGTGGTCATGATAGCTACCCCCAACAGAAGTATATGCCTCCACATGCCCCACGTGGTGGCTACTCTCACATCTATATCATAGCTGGAGCTATGGAGCTCGGCCCGACCAGCAGATCACCAACCTCCAGAGGATAAAGCCACAAGCATTCTTGATTGTGGTATGTGTGCGTATGGGTCGTAATCATGCAATGATTGAGAAGGGGAGGGTCCATGATATGCTGCTGTTGTGGGTTAAATGATGAGTGATGTGAAGGCTCAACAGGACCCTGCTGTGGGTGGAAAGATGAGTGTCGTGGAGGATCAACTCCGACACCGCGCTCACGACGGTATGACGCCGTCATTGGCTGCTCCACATTTATGTCTTTCTTCCTTTTTGTGTACACATTTTTCATCGCTTTCTTCAGCTTATCCATAACTGCACAAGTTGAAAATCATAATTTTAAGATAAGCTACGCAAGTAAAACAAAAAATCGCAATAATAATCAACAAAACAATTATAACATGTGACTTACAATGTAAGAGACTTATAATAATAAATCAACGGTACATTAATAACTACTATTATTTAATGAGTAACAAATAATTATGATTGTGCCAATTAATTTAAAATATTTATAAAAAAAATTAAAAAAACACTAGTCAGTTCGTGTCTCCCGCCAGAGCGAGACCCACCAAGACGGGTGGGAGGTGGGGCGAGCTGACTTAGCTCGTGTTGATTGCCAGGGTGAGGCGCGAGGCGAAGCAGGGCAGACCGTGTCAAGAGGTGATGCAAGTCGGGGTGGAACGTGTCTTTATTCGACACGAGACACGGCTAGGCGTGTCAAGCCGCGGGGCGAGTTGAGGCGCGGGGCGAAGCAGCCTGTTCGTGTCTGGAGCTGGGGCGAAGGCGAGTTGGTCGCCTCGACGGCTAGGGTGATGCATGCCCATGCGTGTCGCTAGGTGGGGCGAACTCGCCCAACTCATGTCGCTAGGCGGGGCAAGTGGAGGGTAATAGTGTTGACGGGAGGGGTGAAGTTCAGAACTCCATTAATGGAGTTTTCATGGTTTTTTTTCAGAATTTTAATTTGTAGATCTAGGGTAGATTATTGTGTGTTACTAAAAACTAACAACAGATTTGGGTTCACCACATCAAGATCTACAACTTGCAAATTGTTTTTTGAAAAACTCACCGGAAAAATTTTCCGGCAGTGGTGCTGGGAGGAAGAGGGGATAGTGGGAGGGAGAGAGAAGGAAGAGGGATAAAGGAAATATGAGAAATGAAGTAATATAACTTGATTCGACTATATATATCGAGATCATTTTTTCACCCGAAACTGGTGTTTTCAACTACGATTTTAGTACGATTTTTTCTGTACTGAATGTACAATAATGTTTATAATTTAAAGAAACATAACATAAAATGTCATTTACTAATGTGGAATCAGAGTTATAACGTTTAAATTTAATAAGAACGGGTTTAACGTGTTTTATTACCGCGATAACGTTTTTGACGGTTTAGGTTAATGAAATGATTTTTTTGAAAAACAAAAGTTACAATAGTATGTTATTACATGTTAACAATGTTAGTATGATTTAAAAAAATTGTAATGCGGTGATTAGTAATTTTGTACTACAAATAGCAACCGAGTTGACAAAATTGAAGTTGTTTTGGCTACAAACTTATTAGTAGTAATTATCACCACACATCTTAGTTGTCTGAGTTATCATGAACAGTAGAAGTTGGTTGGGAATGGGAGCTATCTATCAATGGAGATAAGTTATAAGCTGGATGACATAAAAAAAGAAGATACTTAAGAAGGATGGATGTAATTTAACACACATGTGGAGAAAGCTCTTAAACTAATTTGCCCTTTTTCATTGACTTGAAGTGATGTGAACAAAATATTCACACAACCTCCCCGATCATGATATTTTGAAGATCATCCCTTTCTAAATAACTGCATCAAATATGATCAAATCAAACAACATCCTCAAATTAATCTGAAACTAGTAGTAAAAGAATTAACAATCAAAACAAAGATTCGAAAAAGTAATTAAGATACAAAATCGTAAATAAAAATGTCTATAAGAAATGTAATTAGAATGCGAGAGTCAGCAACACTTACAATCACAAAATTTGTTTAGCAGAAAAACGGATATTCCTTGCTCAAAAAGGCTATTGCGCAACAGTCCTACTCCCTCATATCAGCCGGGGATCGATGAATTCACATTTCATTTTTTTCTATCGACATGGTGAACAACATGTTAAAACAATCACGTTATAACCATCAGCTACCTCTTCATGGGAAAATACTACAGAATTATACCTCAAAACACAAGATATCTCAACTCGAGTGCAGGTTAGTAGCCCTGCGTAATAATATTCTCAGCCCATCTACACTCTTGTATAGGTACGGGCAGACCTGGTAATTCGGGTCACTCAGTTCGGGTTCGGTTCGGTTCAGTTCGGGTCGATTTGTTGATATTCACTATTCGGTTTGGGTCAGATTGGGTCGGGTTATTTGGTTAAAAATAGATTCGGGTGACTTCGGTTTGAATGATTTTGGATTCGGGTGCTTTCGGTTTGGGTTAGCCTCTACGTTTTTCAGTTTTTTGGGTTATGGATCAAATTCGGTTGACTAACCGCGTAACGCTTAATTGACAAAAATTTTAAAGTACAAATTTAAGCAACCTTTATAACTTGTATTGATTTTCATATTTTGATCCAAATTCTCTTAATATAGTTTTACTCTTGATGAAGATTGTTATTGTGTATTGGTTGGTTATACATAATCAAATTGGATGACAATATCTATAATATTAAATTAAATTATAGATTTATTATATGTATCGACCAAGTATAAATTTAAAATTTGATTGGTCAATATTCGACACTCGACGCCCAGTCTATCCCTCCGCCTCCCCCCTCATGCCCGACATTGTGCCTGTGCCTCCCGCTATCCCACGCCCGTTACACCCCGCACACGTCCTGTATCAGCGCCCGTCATCTCGAGCGAGCGTCACGTGCCCATGTTAATCCATCACCACCTCGCGTCTGTGCCCCTATGCGCCCGTCATCACCTCGCGCTTGTACCCCTATGCGCCCGTCATCACCTCGCGCCCGTGACTTCATGTTGTGTGTGCGCCACTGATCACCGTCTCACGTGCGTGCCTCGTGCGGGCGTCCTTCAGTAGCTTATTGCTCCAAGGCAGGGGTTATCCCTTTTATTTTGGCATTTTCTAACCCTAATTGAATTTAATTATTCATACAGATATATTTACGTGAGATGTAAGTTTTATAATCTTCATTCTTTTGAAGCGATTTCCTTAGACACGACAAAAGATGGCAACAATTGTGAAAATGGTATGAAAAACATTCCTTAGTTTAGTCCCAGTTCATGGAAATTATGCGTTCGTACATGCCAATAATAAACAGAAGGATAATGGAAGTTTGTCTAGTTTCATGTGTCGTGTGGGTGAATTCGGTTTGGGTCAATTCGGGTATATCAAATTTCGGTTTGATTCGGTTTTGGTTTGGTTTGATTCAGATTTTCGGGTCACATTTCAGGTCAAATTTTGCTTAAGTGAAATCAAAGTCCGTTGATCCCTTTTTTTGTAAAATCAATTACTAAAAATTAGCCTAAGTTGATTGTATTACTATGGAGTTTCCGGTGCTTCTATGATATTTATTTATAGTGATATGTATTTTTACATTGAGGTAGAATTAATTTTGTACGACTGTACTAATCTGTTAACATTTTTAATACTTTAAGAAGATATACCATCCTTAGATATAATAACTACAACCGAAAGGACACTGAGAATTGAACTTTAGTAAAAAAACCATTGAGGCCAACACAACCCACAGATAGACTTATATAATAAATCAAAGTTAACATCTTGAAATTAATAATCAATACTATCATCTATAAAGTTCATACATACCCACAAATTAATCCGATGACATTATCAATTCAATAGAATAGGATTATGAAATGCGAAAAGAACCAAACAATAGGGCCACGAGCATTGGGGGTTCCCATCGAATTCTTACACTTCATAAAACATGAATAAATATTTTGAAATATTATAAAAATACATATTAGCAATTTCGTGATGACGTTAATGAAGCCAAGAATATTAGTATGTAGTCACAGGAGTAGACTTGTAATAGGGGGATGCTGGGGGTGGGGAGCTATAGTATGGGAATGGTGGGGAAGGAGAGGTATAAATTGGGGATGGTGGTGGTGAAGAGGTGTAACTTGGGGATGGTGAATACGTCTTTGGGGAAGACTTATAGTATGGAGATGGTGGTGGTGGGGAGCTATAGTATGGGGATGGTGAGTAGGTTGTTGGGGATGATTTGTAGTATGGAGACGGTGGTGGTGGGGAGTTGTAGTGGCTGGTGGTGGAGGAGCTATAGTATGGAGTTGGGGTGTAAGTCTTTGGGGAACTTGTAGGATGGTGGTGGTGGAGAGCTGTAACTTGGGGATGTTGAATAGGTCTTTGGGGAAGACTTATAGTATGGAGATGGAGGTGGTGGGGAGTTATAGTATGGGGATGTTGAGTATATCTTTGGGGAAGACTTGTAGTATGGGGATGGTGGTGGTGGAGAGCTATAGTAAGGGGATGGTGAGTAGGTCTTTGGGGAAGTCTTATAGTATGGGGATGGTGGTGGTGGGGAGTTGTAGTGTGGGGATGATGGTGGTGGGGAGCTAAAATATGGGGATGAAGAGTATGTCTTTGGGGAAGATTTGTAGAATGGGGATGGTGTGTAGGTCTTTGGGGATGACTTGTAGTATGGGGAAGGTGGCGGTGGAGAGTTGTAGTATGGGGATGAGGAGTAGGTTTTCGGGGAAGACTTGTAGTATGGGGATGGTGAGTAAGTCTTTGGGGAAGACTTGTGGTAAGGGGATGGTGGTGGTGGAGAGCTATAGTATGGGGATGGTGGTGGTGGGGAGTTGTAGTATGGGGATGGTGGTGGCGGGGAGCTGTAGTATGGGGATGGTGGTGGCGGTGAGCTGTAGTATGGGGATGGTGGTGGAGGAGAGCTGTAGTATGGAGATGGAGAGTAGGTTTTTGGGGAAGACTTGTAGTATGGGGATGGTGGTGGTGGAGAGGTGTAACTTAGGGATGGAGAATAGGTCTTTGGAGAAGACTTGAAGTATGGGGATGGGGTGTAGGTTTTTGGGGAAGACTTGTAGTATGGGGATGGTGTTGGAGAAGTGTAAACTGGGGATGGTGAATAGGTCTTTGGGGAAGATTTATAGTATGAGGATGGTGGTGGTGGGGAACTATAGTATGGGGATGGAGGTGGTGAAGTGTTATAGTATGGGGATGAAGAATAGGTTTTTGGGGAAGACTTGTAGTGTGGGGATGGTGGTGGTGGGGAGCTGTAGTACGGGGATGAAGAGTAGGTCTTAGGGGATGACTTATAGTAAGGAGTGGGAGAATACACCTTAGGAGAGGACTTGTAGTATGGTGATGGAGAGTATGTCAAAGGGGAAGACTTGTAGTATGGGGATGTCGAATAGGTCTTTGGAGAAGATTTGTAGTACGTAGACGGTGGAGGTGGAGAACTGTAATATTGGGATGGAGGCGGTGGAGAGTAATAGTAGTAGACTGGTGGGTAGGTCTTTGGGGATGACTTGTAGTATGGAGGTGGTGGTGGAGAGGTGTAGTATGGGGATGGTGAGTAGGTCTTTGGAGAAGATTTGTAGTATGGTGATGGTGGTGGTGGAGAGTTGTAATAGTACTTGGGTGAGTAAGACTTTGGAGAAGACTTGTAGTACGGGGATGGTGGTGGTGAAGAGGTGTAACTTGGAGATGGTGAATAGGTCTTCGGGGAAGACTTATAGTATGGAGATGGTGGTGGTGGGGAGCTATAGTATGGGGATGGTGAGTAGGTCTTTGGGGATGATTTGTAGTATGGAGACGGTGGTGGTGGGGAGTTGTATGTGACTGGTGGTGGAGGAGAGCTATAGTTTGGAGTTGGGGTGTAAGTCTTTGGGGAAGACTTATAGTATGGGGATGGTGGTGGTGGAGAGGTGTAACTTGGAGATGGTGAATAGGTCTTCGGGGAAGACTTATAGTATGGAGATGGTGGTGGTGGGGAGCTATAGTATGGGGATGGTGAGTAGGTCTTTGGGGATGATTTGTAGTATGGAGACGGTGGTGGTGGGGAGTTGTATGTGGCTGGTGGGGAGAGCTATAGTATGGAGTTGGGGGGTAAGTCTTTGGGGAAGACTTGTAGTATGGGGATGGTGGTGGTGGAGAGGTGTAACTTGGAGATGGTGAATAGGTCTTCGGGGAAGACTTATAGTATGGAGATGGTGGTGGTGGGGAGCTATAGTATGGGGATGGTGAGTAGGTCTTTGGGGATGATTTGTAGTATGGAGACGGTGGTGGTGGGGAGTTGTATGTGACTGGTGGTGGAGGAGAGCTATAGTATGGAGTTGGGGTGTAAGTCTTTGGGGAAGACTTGTAGTATGGGGATGGTGGTGGTGGAGAGGTGTAACTTGGAGATGGTGAATAGGTCTTCGGGGAAGACTTATAGTATGGAGATGGTGGTGGTGGGGAGCTATAGTATGGGGATGGTGAGTAGGTCTTTGGGGATGATTTGTAGTATGGAGACGGTGGTGGTGGGGAGTTGTATGTGGTTGGTGGTGGAGGAGAGCTATAGTATGGAGTTGGGGGGTAAGTCTTTGGGGAAGACTTGTAGTATGGGGATGATGGTGGTGGAGAGGTGTAACTTGGAGATGGTGAATAGGTCTTCGGGGAAGACTTATAGTATGGAGATGGAGGTGGTGGGGAGCTATAGTATGGGGATGGTGGTGGTGAAGAGCTATAATATGGGGATGGAGAATAGGTTTTATGGGGACGGTGGTGGTGGAGAAGTGTAACTTGGGGATGGTGAATAGGTCTTCGGGGAAGACTCATATAACGGGGATGGTGGTGGTGGAGAGTTATAGCTTTTTGGTTCATCCGTGTAGTATGACGCACTAGCTACATTGCTAGCTACTAGTAATATTGTGATACCCATAAGAACATGTGAAACAACTTGACCTCTATTGAGGTCTCTACGAAGAAATTTCATTGCGAAGAGCCCCACAATAGAAGTGGTAGGTTGGTTGAGGATGAAGGAAAGTGAACTATATTTTTAATTTTGATGGTTGATTATTGAGGAATGTTGTCATATATATAGGATGGTGTTCATATTTTGTGTGTTTAATAGTTAGTGAAACCCACGTACGTCTTACAACTAGAAAGCTACTGTACATGGTTGTCATGTTCTGATCACGATGACAATGTCATTACTTTTTGTTATTTTGGTGCTTAAAAGTACTTGGTGCTCACCATGATCTTTGTTACATGCTATATAATATATACTACCAGACATACGAATAATACTTGCCGGATTTTTTTGTTAATAACTTTAGATCATCATAGACTAAATGTGTGGTCAATACAGTTAATTCAATATATTATTATATATGTTTTATAACTTTTACTACAACGTGTGTGGCTTATCTTGTTTTGATTATGCGCTAATAGAATTAAAAAAATGTTGAAGACATTGTCATTAGTTTGAGCCGACTCTTTTAGCTATTTAATATTAACCTCTAGGTTCGCCTTGTACAAAGCTTGGAATTTTCACAGGATGTTTTGGACGATTTTGTACCCTCCAAAAAATTTACCCGATGGCCTGTATTATCAGATTCTTGTTTCTCCCTCACCCAAACATCCATTTCAATGATAGTCTTCTTGGTTCTTCATGAATTAAGGTTTTATAATCCTATAATCGAGCACGATGGTCTTGTAACATATTAGCACAAGTTAATATATCTGGTCTATATTAGACCGGCATGATTATTGCGTTTCATCTGACATTTAGGCTATTTAGTATCCCTGTAATAACATAACTATCACAATTCTTTGTTGTAGACACTTTTATTCTCACCTCTTGTAGCTCCAGCACAATAAATTTATATAATTTATCCGTGGTTAGCCTATAATCTTATTAAATTACGATGTATTTAAATATGACAAACCAATTCTCTCAAATCTTAGCTCAATATATCATCTTAATGTTTTATTAAACTCAAAGCTTTTTTTATTTTTAATAATTTGTGTGGGCTAAGCCAGAGCCATTAAAAAGTCGATACTATATATATAGTAAAACACAAATCTTAACTTGACTACTAACATACCTATCTCACCTTTCTAATACACTACTCTTCCTACTTCATCAACTTATCGTATCAACGAGCTCTTCATGAAGACTTGCAAAGTAAGAGGGGATCCGATGGAATATAGATCTAGGCCTGTCCGGAAGATTATAATCGATTGTTATTATGTTACAGAAAATATAAGTAATATTATTTTTCCGTCCTCTCTCAATTCTTTCTCTAGCTCTCTCCGTGAGCTTCTATCATTCCTTCTTCCTTTTTCCATGGCAGATAAGTGATAGGTCTCGATCACTTTTACATGGTATGCCTTCTTCCTTCAAGCTAGGGGCAACATGAGATTGCAAGACATCATTCACTAGAGTTCATGCCCTCATACACCACATCAAAACAGTGTGGTTGAGCGGAAATCACTACTACCAAAAATGCTATAGACAACTGTTAAAAAGCCATAGACAACTGTTATTAATATGTTTTAGGTAGACATTGTATTAGACACCATTCATGGTAATTGGTATTAAGATCTTCACATATCTTCTTCACATGCAGAATGAGCTCAGATTTCGAGCTTGCTCTTCTCTAGAATATTTGGAAATTCATGGTATGGTTGGCGAATAGAGCCATGCATCTTCAGCATGTTCACGTTCTCAATCTCCCTTACTATCACAAAATGACCAGGACGCCAAAAGTGTGGATTCTCCACAAGATATATATGCATAAAGCTAACTGGAAACCATGATTAATAAGGAGATCAATCAGATTAAGATAAAGCTAGTAATAAGAACAGATAAGCTAGAGTAATCAATATTCTTACGTCTTGATTCTCTCTTTGAGTTCTCCAATCTTTGCAACTGGTGTCTTGAAATCAATAGAGAACTTCACTCAATCACCCTGATTCTCTGAGCTTCTGTAGAAATTAGTGATGGGCTTAGTAACCAGAACCTGGTTTGGATAATATACCTTCTTCTTATAAACTTTAAGGAACAAGGTTGTAAAGTGTTCATTTCCTCGACAATTATCTGCACAAAATGGTGGGTGACGACATAAACAAATGTAAAATTGAAGTGGTGGTGCTCAACTGCTTGATGGATGGCTGTCTTGTTGCCGTTCAATGCGTGCTGTAGTTGAACCCGTTCTTTGAAAACCCTGACCTATACACGTACATATATATATGGTAAATTTCATGAAATACCATTATTTTTTTGTTAATTCATGAAATGATCCTAAAAAATAGCAAGTCAAATAAAAATATTATATTGAATAAATAATATATATATATACCAATTTATTTGAATAAATAAAAAAAAATTTACATTAAAAAAATTATGAATATTCATTCAAAATAAATTATATTATATTTTTTAACTATCATTAAGAAATTTTTTTAAAATTTATATTTCATTTTGTAGATAACATTATGACATAATATGTTTGGTTATCTACAAAATATTATGTCATAAAGCACCTACGAAATAGATATAAATGAAAAAATTCTTAATATTAGTTAAAAATAAAAATAATTTATTTTGAATAAATAAATTATATTGGTGAAGAAAAATAATTTAAAAATGTATAGTAACAGTTTTGGTACTTAATTGGTTTAAATTAAGATACTTAATTGGTATAACTTGGTAGAAAAATCGGTGTAAATTATATCTTTATAACACTATATTCTTTTTATGGTATTGAATAACTTCAAAAACCTAAGAAATCTTTTTTTTTTCATCTTTTTATGATATTTTAACATATTTTATATTTTTTTCATTTTGTATTAATTTTTTATAGGTATCTATATTTTTATAGTATTTTAAATTTATTTGTGAATTTTAGAGAGTTTTTTAAAACTTAGGGGCATATTGTGAACTTTAAAAGTATTTTGCTAACTAATAGGAGTATTTTTTGTCTTTTTTTCTTTCTTCTGAATAGATCATGGTATTTTAAAAATGTTATAATCTTAATTATTTTTTTATTTCATAATTAATAATAAAATTAAAAAGATTCATAAGTTTCTTCGATATATGTTAATTTTCTAAAAGATTAATCAATAAAGACATTAATAGAAGTTTTTATAGATTACAAATCAAATAAAAATTATCACATATCTCAGATCACTGATGCTATTATCTGATGAAATCCTAACTCAAAATTTATCTATTGTTCAGAGAGGACCATCATTTATCCAATGCTTTTCATTCCAGGGTGTGTTTATACAAATGAATAAATGCTCTCACTCAGTCATACTTGCGATCTTGTCCCTTACTAAAACCTTCATGAACCTCTTAATTGGTATAAGGGTTTAAAGAAAAACGTGGGAGATGGAACTCTTGAACGGGGAAGGCTAGACTTGGGCCTTAGGGTATAAACAGTCCGAGGGCATTGATGTTCATTTAGCCTTGTGGTTAAAGTCTCAACTATCGTCTGTTTCTTTTTATTATTTGTTCAAATTATTGCATATTAATGATGGACGGGATAATTATGCCTCCATGGTTCTTGACGAGGACCCACTTACGATTAACCCACTGGTTATAAACCAAAACATTGTGTCCTTAATGAGAGTAATCATGACTCAAAAATGTATGGCATTTCTAACTTTTTGTTTTTAAGGGCATTCATAATTATCCAAGTTTAGGCATTTCATGAAGTTTCCTTCATATAGTTTATTTTTCTCTAAAGACCTCAATCTAGTATTCATAATTGAAGTTGTTTGGTATAAAGTTTTATTTGTTTAACGATATTATTCTTACAGGATCTACCCCCACCTTGCTAAACCAACTTGTGGATGCTATCTCTAAAGAGTTCCCTATCAAAGACTTAAGGAATACACATCAATTTCAGGGCATTTCTGCTCATCGCACATGCCAAGGACTACATCTAAACCAAACCAGTTACATACTGCAGTTACTGGTTCACACAGACATGCAGAATTGTAAATCTAGCCCTACACCTATGGTGGACAGTCAAAATCTTGACACTACAGATTCAGATATATTTCCGGATCAAACATTGTACAGAAGTGTGGTGGGTAGTCTTCACTACCTCGCCTTCACTAGACCAGACATCCATTTTGCAGTAAACAACTAAGCCAGTATATGCACCAACCGAAAAATATTCACCAGAAAGGGGTAAAACGTGTTCTGCGTTACCTCCGTCTTACCTCCACTATCGGGTTGTTTCTTGTCGCCAAGCCACTGGGAGATCTTCGTATATATGCCGCCGGTGACTGGGCCGGTTCTCCGGCTCCCCGCAAGTCCACCACCGGCTTCTGTATATTTCTCAGTGACCATCTTCTCTCTTGGTCCTCCCGTAAACAACGCACAGTCGCCCGCTTATCCATAGAGGCGGAATTTAAGTCGCTTGCCACCGCCACCTCTGAAGCTTTGTGGCTTCTTCAACTTCTCAGCGAATTAGGCGTCTTTCTCCCGTCGCCTCCTACTCTATACCGTGACAATTTGGGTGCTCTTTATCTCTCATCCAACCTGGTACTCCATAGCAGAGCAAAGCACATTGAAATCAAGTTTTTCATTGTGCTGGAACGCGTGAGAAATGGAACCCTAAAGATTGAATTTTTGCCCTCAAATCTCCAGGTCACCGACATTTTCTTAAAGTGTTTGACTTCTTCCAAGTTCTCTGACAACAAGTGCAAACTCCCCTTGTGTACTACCCCGTTTGGACTTGAGGGGGGAGTAGTAGCCCAATGTAATAATATTCTCAACCCATTTATTCTTGTATAGTTACGGGCCCAAAAGTGTTATATTGCTCAGTCTTATGATTTCTTATTACAACAGTCTCTAGGGTTGCATAAATACTCTCTTTACAACATTGTTTCCTTACGATCAATACAACAGTAAATTACATATTTGATCGTCATCTTCTACAGCTGACACAATATGGGTAGTAGTACATAACTATATTAGTATATTCCATTAAGTTGTCAAACTTTATTTCTTTATTCGATGGCTGACATTTTCTAAATTTTACGACATAATTTTAGTCAATTACTTCACTTGGTGTGATCGTAAATCTATTGCACTTAATCTAAGCACATGCTTTGTCGCGAACAATACTCAACTAGACTAGTGAGTATTGAAGTACGACATAAGACACGGTCAGTGTGTACTGCATGTTTATTGCGATTATGTAACAGTTTATTGTGATTATGTAACATTTATAGTCTTTATATACTCCTTACATATTATTAATACACTTGTTAATGTGTGTATATCTCCCAAATTTTCTCCATACAACGGCAAAGTCACTTACAAACATACATAGCAAAAGCAAATGAAGCCCTTAATCGAATAGAGGACATATACAATGGCAAGATATCGCCTTCAACATCTGGTGACAAACAATTTTCAATAAGGGATCTCTAGATTTCGGATTTTTCATCTTTTGTCTTTGTACATATACAATGGGAGACCTCAAATTTTGCGTGCTCCTTCTGATTTCCTATTGAAATCCATTTTCTAGGTGTTGCATAGTCACTGAATTCGTTTGATTTGTTCAATTACTCGTAGTTTATCCGTAACATAAAGTTTGAATACGTTTCCTTCGAGAAACTAATGCAATTGGTTTGATTTGTGAATTCAATTGCACTTAGATTGGTTTGATTGACCAGTTTTGTTGAGATCATCGGTTTTAGCGTCTAGTTGTCATTGAAGCAGCAGATCGATTGTACTACTTCAACTACTTTTCAACAAGGATTTCATATGAGAAAAGATACACATCTACATGGAGAATAACACTCTCTAAATTCAATTCCCATTTTCAAACGAAACACAGAAAAAAATGAAAAAAATTGTAACAACCACTCTCAATTAGGAAGCCAGATAGAAATGAGAAGCCGAAATAACATATCAACGCAATGTTTCCGCCCATTAAAAGAAATAATCGGAGAACAAAGGCCAAGTGAGATTCAGCCACAACAATGTCAAAAAAGAAAGCAAACACAGAAAATAGATAATTACATACCGAGTATAACTCAATCAGGGAGTGATTAATCTTAGTGCAAGCTTCTAAGTGACAAAGCTCCCCTGCCCTAACTAGCGTAGGCTCTTCATTCTTCTTTCATGTTTGACGTGACACGGAGTTAGGGAGAATGAAGCTGTTGGAAAGTACGATGGATAATGAGACTAGACAATCACCTATGCAGGTTATGTGTCCTTGCCCCTTCCCAGTAAAAATGGTGGTACCGATCACATAGTAGAGCCAACCACACGCCTCCTTCATAGGTATCCTCTGCCTGGTCAAACACCACTGAATAAGTGGGCATATTTTAACATCACTAGTATGTCACATTAAATCTGTCATCACCTTTACGCTTTCGTCAAACTCTAAACACCTAGCCATCGTCTCCTTAAGCTCAGTGTTTCACGGGTCCCCTAGAACCGGATGACCAACGATGGGGATCCTTAGTATCTGCCACACATCATGAAGTGTGATCGTCATCTCTCCAAAGGGCATGTGTAAAGAGTTGGTGTCTGGCTGCCACCTCTCCACAAAGGCCGAGATCAGTGACATGTTATTGAAACCCCATGTGATATCTAACAAATGATGAAGGCCTGAATGCATAAGCATATTTCTTGCCCTTTTGCAAGGAACCGAGCTAAATGGCCAGTTCGTGATCAAACTGTTTCGTGGTTTAAATCCCAAAACTCCACGGTCCTAGATAATTACCACAACGTTTACACACGCATGAAGAATTGATTAAATCTACTTGATAAAGTGAAAGATAAGAGAGTACATACCTTAGTCATTGACCAAAGGTCAATGGAAACATGCCCCCCCCCCCAAACTTGTGATGACACTTGTCAGTAGCGAATCACCAGGTACTGGCACATCATTAAGCCTCTAGTGAGTGGGAAGAACGACATCCATATGGAGAGCAACTTCCTCATCAGTCCGCTCTCATGATCAGGCCATCCTCGTCCTTGTCATTGTCATCGTCCTGGTCCTCATCCTCATTTGTCTCCCCGGCTTCCTCCTCATTGATATCCATGTCAATGGCTGCAGCATCCGGAGGGGTACGGGGTCATGATAGCTACCCCCAGCAGAAGTCTGTGCCTCCACATGCTACACGTGGTGGTCATGATA
Organism: Limonium bicolor; assembly: GCA_023374045.1. Lineage (NCBI taxonomy): Eukaryota > Viridiplantae > Streptophyta > Magnoliopsida > Caryophyllales > Plumbaginaceae > Limonium > Limonium bicolor. The sequence goes on along the minus strand of CM041781.1, from coordinate 263,046,881 downwards.
GCTACCCCCAACAGAAGTATGTGCCTCCACATGCCCCACGTGGTGGCTACTCTCACATCTATATCATAGCTGGAGCTATGGAGCTCGGCCCGACCAGCAGATCACCAACCTCAGAGGATAAAGCCACAAGCATCCTTGATTGTGGTATGTGTGCGTATGGGTCGTAATCATGCAATGATTGAGAAGGGGAGGGTCCATGATAGGCTGCTGTTGTGGGTGAAATGATGAGTGATGTGAAGGCTCAACAGGACCCTGCTGTGGGTGGAAAGATGAGTGTCGTGGAGGATCAACTCCGACACCGCGCTCACGACGGTATGACGCCGTCATTGGCTGCTCCACATTTATGTCTTTCTTCCTTTTTGTGTACACATTTTTCATCGCTTTCTTCAGCTTATCCATAACTGCACAAGTTGAAAATCATAATTTTAAGATAAGCTACGCAAGTAAAACAAAAAATCGCAATAATAATCAACAAAACAATTATAACATGTGACTTACAATGTAAGAGACTTATAATAATAAATCAACGGTACATTAATAACTACTGTTATTTAATGAGTAACAAATAATTATGATTGTGCCAATTAATTTAAAATATTTATAAAAAAAATTAAAAAAACACTAGTCAGTTCGTGTCTCCCGCCGGAGCGAGACCCACCAAGACGGGTGGGAGGTGGGCGAGCTGGCTTAGCTCGTGTTGATTGCCAGGGTGAGGCGCGGGCGAAGCAGGGCGGACTGTGTCAAGAGGCGAGGCAAGTCGGGGTGGAACGTGTCTTCATTCGACACGAGACACGGCTAGGCGTGTCAAGCCGCGGGGCGAGTTGAGGCGCGGGCGAAGCAGCCTGTTCGTGTCTGGAGGCTGGGCGAAGGCGAGTTGGTCGCCTCGACGGCTAGGGTGATGCACGCCCATGCGTGTCGCTAGGCGGGGCGAACTCGCCCAACTCGTGTCGCTAGGCGGGGCAAGTGAGGGTAATAGTGTTGACGGGAGGGGTGAAGTTCAGAACTCCATTAATGGAGTTTTCAAGGTTTTTTTTCAGAATTTTAATTTGTAGATCTAGGGTAGATTATTGTGTGTTACTAAAAACTAACAACAGATTTGGGTTCACCACATCAAGATCTACAACTTGCAAATTGTTTTTTGAAAAACTCACCGGAAAAATTTTCCGGCAGTGGCGCTGGGAGGAAGAGGGGATAGTGGGAGGGAGAGAGAAGGAAGAGGGATAAAGGAAATATGAGAAATGAAGTAATATAACTTGATTCGACTATATGTATCGAGATCATTTTTTCACCCGAAACTGGCGTTTTCAACTACGATTTTAGTACGATTTTTTCTGTACTGAATGTACAATAATGTTTATAATTTAAAGAAACATAACATAAAATGTCATTTACTAATGTGGAATCACAGTTATAACGTTTAAATTTAATAAGAACGGTTTAACGTGTTTTATTACCGCGAGAACGTTTTTGACGGTTTAGGATAATGAAATGATTTTTTTGAAAAACAAAAGTTACAATAGTATGTTATTACATGTTAACAATGTTAGTATGATTTAAAAAAATTGTAATGCGGTGATTAGTAATTTTGTACTACAAATAGCAACCGAGTTGACAAAATTGAAGTTGTTTTGGCTACAAACTTATTAGTAGTAATTAGCACCACACATCTTAGTTGTCTGAGTTATCATGAACAGTAGAAGTTGGTTGGGAATGGGAGCTATCTATCAATGGAGATAAGTTATAAGCTGGATGACATAAAAAAAGAAGATACTTAAGAAGGATGGATGTAATTTAACACACATGTGGAGAAAGCTCTTAAACTAATTTGCCCTTTTTCATTGACTTGAAGTGATGTGAACAAAATATTCACACAACCTCCCCGATCATGATATTTTGAAGATCATCCCTTTCTAAATAACTGCATCAAATATGATCAAATCAAACAACATCCTCAAATTAATATGAAACTAGTAGTAAAAGAATTAACAATCAAAACAAAGATTCGAAAAAGTAATTAAGATACAAAATCGTAAATAAAAATGTCTATAAGAAATGTAATTAGAATGCGAGAGTTAGCAACACTTACAATCACAAAATTTGTTTAGCAGAAAAACGGATATTCCTTGCTCAAAAAGGCTATTGCGCAACAGTCCTACTCCCTCATATCAGCCGGGGATCGATGAATTCACATTTCATTTTTTTCTATCGACATGGTGAACAACATGTTAAAACAATCACGTTATAACCATCAGCTACCTCTTCACGGGAAAATACTACAGAATTATACCTCAAAACACAAGATATCTCAACTCGAGTGCAGGTTAGTAGCCCTGCGTAATAATATTCTCAGCCCATCTAGACTCTTGTATAGGTACGGGCAGACCTGGTAATTCGGGTCACTCAGTTCGGGTTCGGTTCGGTTCAGTTCGGGTCGATTTGTAGATATTCACTATTCGGTTGGGTCAGATTGGGTCGGGTTATCTGGTTAAAATAGATTCGGGTGACTTCGGTTTTGATTTTTGGATTCGGGTGCTTTCGGTTCGGGTTAGCCTCTACGTTTTTCAGTTTTTTCGGGTTATGGATCAAATTCGGTTGACTAACCGCGTAACGCTTAATTGACAAAAATTTTAAAGTACAAATTTAAGCAACCTTTATAACTTGTATTGATTTTCATATTTTGATCCAAATTCTCTTAATATAGTTTTACTCTTGATGAAGATTGTTATTGTGTATTGGTTGGTTATACATAATCAAATTGGATGACAATATCTTTAATATTAAATTAAATTATAGATTTATTATTTGTATCGACCAAGTATAAATTTAAAATTTGATTGGTCAATATTCGACACTCGACGCCCAGTCTATCCCTCCGCCTCCCCCCTCATGCCCGACGTTGTGCCTGTGCCTCCCGCTATCCCACGCCCGTTACACCCCGCACACGTCCTGTATCAGCGCCCGTCATCTCGAGCGAGCGTCACGTGCCCATGTTAATCCATCACCACCTCGCGTCTGTGCCCCTATGCGCCCGTCGTCACCTCGCGCTTGTACCCCTATGCGCCCATCACCTCGCGCCCGTGACTTCATGTTGTGTGTGCGCCACTGATCACCGTCTCGCGTGCGTGCCTCGTGCGGGCGTCCTTCAGTAGCTTATTGCTCCAAGGCAGGGGTTGTCCCTTTTATTTTGGCATTTTCTAACCCTAATTGAATTTAATTATTCATACAGATATATTTACGTGAGATGTAAGTTTTATAATCTTCATTCTTTTGAAGCGATTTCCTTAGACACGACAAAAGATGGCAACAATTGTGAAAATGGTATGAAAAACATTCCTTAGTTTAGTCCCAGTTCATGGAAATTATGCGTTCGTACATGCCAATAATAAACAGAAGGATAATGGAAGTTTGTCTAGTTTCATGTGTCGTGTGGGTGAATTCGGTTTGGGTCAATTCGGGTATATCAAATTTCGGTTTGATTCGGTTTTGGTTTGGTTTGATTCAGATTTTCGGGTCACATTTCAGGTCAAATTTTGCTTAAGTGAAATCAAAGTCCGTTGATCCCTTTTTTTGTAAAATCAATTACTAAAAATTAGCCTAAGTCGATTGTATTACTATGGAGTTTCCGGTGCTTCTATGATATTTATTTATAGTGATATGTATTTTTACATTGAGGTAGAATAATTTTGTACGACTGTACTAATCTGTTAACATTTTTAATACTTTAAGAAGATATACCATCCTTAGATATAATAACTACAACCGAAAGGACACTGAGAATTGAACTTTAGTAAAAAAACCATTGAGGCCAACACAACCCACAGATAGACTTATATAATAAATCAAAGTTAACATCTTGAAATTAATAATCAATACTATCATCTATAAAGTTCATACATACCCACAAATTAATCCGATGACATTATCAATTCAATAGAATAGGATTATGAAATGCGAAAAGAACCAAACAATAGGGCCACGAGCATTGGGGGTTCCCATCGAATTCTTACACTTCATAAAACATGAATAAATATTTTGAAATATTATAAAAATACATATTAGCAATTTCGTGATGACGTTAATGAAGCCAAGAATATTAGTATGTAGTCACAGGAGTAGACTTGTAATAGGGGGATGCTGGGGGTGGGGAGCTATAGTATGGGGATGGTGGGGAAGGAGAGGTATAAATTGGGGATGGTGGTGGTGAAGAGGTGTAACTTGGGGATGGTGAATACGTCTTTGGGAAGACTTATAGTATGGAGATGGTGGTGGTGGGGAGCTATAGTATGGGGATGGTGAGTAGGTTGTTGGGGATGATTTGTAGTATGGAGACGGTGTGTGGTGGGGAGTTGGTTGTAGGTGGCTGGTGGTGGAGGAGAGCTATAGTATGGAGTTGGGGTGTAAGTCTTTGGGGAAGACTTGTAGTATGAGGATGGTGGTGGTGGAGAGATGTAACTTGGGGATGATGAATAGGTCTTTGGGGAAGACTTATAGTATGGAGATGGAGGTGGTGGGGAGTTATAGTATGGGGATGTTGAGTATATCTTTGGGGAAGACTTGTAGTATGGGGATGGTGGTGGTGGAGAGCTATAGTAAGGGGATGGTGAGTAGGTCTTTGGGGAAGTCTTATAGTATGGGGATGGTGGTGGTGGGGAGTTGTAGTGTGGGGATGATGGTGGTGGGGAGCTAAATATGGGGATGAAGAGTATGTCTTTGGGGAAGATTTGTAGAATGGGGATGGTGTGTAGGTCTTTGGGGATGACTTGTAGTATGGGGAAGGTGGCGGTGGAGAGTTGTAGTATGGGGATGAGGAGTAGGTTTTCGGGGAAGACTTGTAGTATGGGGATGGTGAGTAAGTCTTTGGGGAAGACTTGTGGTAAGGGGATGGTGGTGGTGGAGAGCTATAGTATGGGGATGGTGGTGGTGGGGAGTTGTAGTATGGGGATGGTGGTGGCGGGGAGCTGTAGTATGGGGATGGTGGTGGCGGTGAGCTGTAGTATGGGGATGGTGGTGGAGGAGAGCTGTAGTATGGAGATGGAGAGTAGGTTTTTGGGGAAGACTTGTAGTATGGGGATGGTGGTGGTGGAGAGGTGTAACTTAGGGATGGAGAATAGGTCTTTGGAGAAGACTTGAAGTATGGGGATGGGGTGTAGGTTTTTGGGGAAGACTTGTAGTATGGGGATGGTGTTGGAGAAGTGTAAACTGGGGATGGTGAATAGGTCTTTGGGGAAGATTTATAGTATGAGGATGGTGGTGGTGGGGACTATAGTATGGGGATGGAGGTGGTGAAGTGTTATAGTATGGGGATGAAGAATAGGTTTTTGGGGAAGACTTGTAGTGTGGGGATGGTGGTGGTGGGGAGCTGTAGTACGGGGATGAAGAGTAGGTCTTAGGGGATGACTTATAGTAAGGAGTGGGAGAATACACCTTAGGAGAGGACTTGTAGTATGGTGATGGAGAGTATGTCAAAGGGGAAGACTTGTAGTATGGGGATGTCGAATAGGTCTTTGGAGAAGATTTGTAGTACGTAGACGGTGGAGGTGGAGAACTGTAATATTGGGATGGAGGCGGTGGAGAGTAATAGTAGTAGACTGGTGGGTAGGTCTTTGGGGATGACTTGTAGTATGGAGGTGGTGGTGGAGAGGTGTAGTATGGGGATGGTGAGTAGGTCTTTGGAGAAGATTTGTAGTATGGTGATGGTGGTGGTGGAGAGTTGTAATAGTACTTGGGTGAGTAAGACTTTGGAGAAGACTTGTAGTACGGGGATGGTGGTGGTGAAGAGGTGTAACTTGGAGATGGTGAATAGGTCTTCGGGGAAGACTTATAGTATGGAGATGGTGGTGGTGGGGAGCTATAGTATGGGGATGGTGAGTAGGTCTTTGGGGATGATTTGTAGTATGGAGACGGTGGTGGTGGGGAGTTGTATGTGACTGGTGGTGGAGGAGAGCTATAGTTTGGAGTTGGGGTGTAAGTCTTTGGGGAAGACTTATAGTATGGGGATGGTGGTGGTGGAGAGGTGTAACTTGGAGATGGTGAATAGGTCTTCGGGGAAGACTTATAGTATGGAGATGGTGGTGGTGGGGAGCTATAGTATGGGGATGGTGAGTAGGTCTTTGGGGATGATTTGTAGTATGGAGACGGTGGTGGTGGGGAGTTGTATGTGGCTGGTGGTGGAGGAGAGCTATAGTATGGAGTTGGGGGGTAAGTCTTTGGGGAAGACTTGTAGTATGGGGATGGTGGTGGTGGAGAGGTGTAACTTGGAGATGGTGAATAGGTCTTCGGGGAAGACTTATAGTATGGAGATGGTGGTGTGGGGAGCTATAGTATGGGGATGGTGAGTAGGTCTTTGGGGATGATTTGTAGTATGGAGACGGTGGTGGTGGGGAGTTGTATGTGACTGGTGGTGGAGGAGAGCTATAGTATGGAGTTGGGGTGTAAGTCTTTGGGGAAGACTTGTAGTATGGGGATGGTGGTGGTGGAGAGGTGTAACTTGGAGATGGTGAATAGGTCTTCGGGGAAGACTTATAGTATGGAGATGGTGGTGGTGGGGAGCTATAGTATGGGGATGGTGAGTAGGTCTTTGGGGATGATTTGTAGTATGGAGACGGTGGTGGTGGGGAGTTGTATGTGGTTGGTGGTGGAGGAGAGCTATAGTATGGAGTTGGGGGGTAAGTCTTTGGGGAAGACTTGTAGTATGGGGATGATGGTGGTGGAGAGGTGTAACTTGGAGATGGTGAATAGGTCTTCGGGGAAGACTTATAGTATGGAGATGGAGGTGGTGGGGAGCTATAGTATGGGGATGGTGGTGGTGAAGAGCTATATATGGGGATGGAGAATAGGTTTTGGGGGAAGACTTGTAGTAAGGGGATGGTGGTGGTGGGGAGTAGTAGTGTGGAGATGGTGGTGGCGGTGAGCTGTAGTGTGGGGATGGTGGTGGCGGTGAGCTGTAGTGTGGGGATGGTGGTGGCGGTGAGCTGTAGTATGGGGATGGTGGTGGCGGCGAGCTATATTGTGGGGATGGTGGTGGCGGCGAGCTGTAGTATGGGGATGAGGTGTAGGTTTTTGGGGAAGACTTGTAATATGGGGACGGTGGTGGGGGAGAAGTGTAACTTGGGGATGGTGAATAGGTCTTCGGGGAAGACTCATATAACGGGGATGGTGGTGGTGGAGAGTTATAGCTTTTTGGTTCATCCGTGTAGTATGACGCACTAGCTACATTGCTAGCTACTAGTAATATTGTGATACCCATAAGAACATGTGAAACAACTTGACCTCTATTGAGGTCTCTACGAAGAAATTTCATTGCGAAGAGCCCCACAATAGAAGTGGTAGGTTGGTTGAGGATGAAGGAAAGTGAACTATATTTTTAATTTTGATGGTTGATTATTGAGGAATGTTGTCATATATATAGGATGGTGTTTTATTTTGTGTGTTTAATAGTTAGTGAAACCCACGTACGTCTTACAACTAGAAAGCTACTGTACATGGTTGTCATGTTCTGATCACGATGACAATGTCATTACTTTTTGTTATTTTGGTGCTTAAAAGTACTTGGTGCTCACCATGATCTTTGTTACATGCTATATAATATATACTACCAGACATACGAATAATACTTGCCGGATTTTTTTGTTAATAACTTTAGATCATCATAGACTAAATGTGTGGTCAATACAGTTAATTCAATATATTATTATATATGTTTTATAACTTTTACTACAACGTGTGTGGCTTATCTTGTTTTGATTATGCGCTAATAGAATTAAAAAAATGTTGAAGACATTGTCATTAGTTTGAGCCGACTCTTTTAGCTATTTAATATTAACCTCTAGGTTCGCCTTGTACAAAGCTTGGAATTTTCACAGGATGTTTTGGACGATTTTGTACCCTCCAAAAAATTTACCCGATGGCCTGTATTATCAGATTCTTGTTTCTCCCTCACCCAAACATCCATTTCAATGATAGTCTTCTTGGTTCTTCATGAATTAAGGTTTTTATAATCCTATAATCGAGCACGATGGTCTTGTAACATATTAGCACAAGTTAATATATCTGGTCTATATTAGACCGGCATGATTATTGCGTTTCATCTGACATTTAGGCTATTTAGTATCCCTGTAATAACATAACTATCACAATTCTTTGTTGTAGACACTTTTATTCTCACCTCTTGTAGCTCCAGCACAATAAATTTATATAATTTATCCGTGGTTAGCCTATAATCTTATTAAATTACGATGTATTTAAATATGACAAACCAATTCTCTCAAATCTTAGCTCAATATATCATCTTAATGTTTTATTAAACTCAAAGCTTTTTTTTTATTTTTAATAATTTGTGTGGGCTAAGCCAGAGCCATTAAAAAGTCGATACTATATATATAGTAAAACACAAATCTTAACTTGACTACTAACATACCTATCTCACCTTTCTAATACACTACTCTTCCTACTTCATCAACTTATCGTATCAACGAGCTCTTCATGAAGACTTGCAAAGTAAGAGGGATCCGATAGATCTAGGCCTGTCCGGAAGATTATAATCGATTGTTATTATGTTACAGAAAATATAAGTAATATTATTTTTCCGTCCTCTCTCAATTCTTTCTCTAGCTCTCTCCGTGAGCTTCTATCATTCCTTCTTCCTTTTTCCATGGCAGATAAGTGATAGGTCTCGATCACTTTTACATGGTATGCCTTCTTCCTTCAAGCTAGGGGCAACATGAGATTGCAAGACATCATTCACTAGAGTTCATGCCCTCATACACCACATCAAAACAGTGTGGTTGAGCGGAACACTACTACCAAAAATGCTATAGACAACTGTTAAAAAGCCATAGACAACTGTTATTAATATGTTTTAGGTAGACATTGTATTAGACACCATTCATGGTAATTGGTATTAAGATCTTCACATATCTTCTTCACATGCAGAATGAGCTCAGATTTCGAGCTTGCTCTTCTCTAGAATATTTGGAAATTCATGGTATGGTTGGCGAATAGAGCCATGCATCTTCAGCATGTTCACGTTCTCAATCCCCTTACTATCACAAAATGACCAGGACGCCAAAAGTGTGGATTCTCCACAAGATATATGCATAAAGCTAACTGGAAACCATGATTAATAAGGAGATCAATCAGATTAAGATAAAGCTAGTAATAAGAACATGATAAGCTAGAGTAATCAATATTCTTACGTCTTGATTCTCTCTTTGAGTTCTCCAATCTTTGCAACTGGTGTCTTGAAATCAATAGAGAACTTCACTCAATCACCCTGATTCTCTGAGCTTCTGTAGAAATTAGTGATGGGCTTAGTAACCAGAACCTGGTTTGGATAATATACCTTCTTCTTATAAACTTTAAGGAACAAGGTTGTAAAGTGTTCATTTCCTCGACAATTATCTGCACAAAATGGTGGGTGACGACATAAACAAATGTAAAATTGAAGTGGTGGTGCTCAACTGCTTGATGGATGGCTGTCTTGTTGCCGTTCAATGCGTGCTGTAGTTGAACCCGTTCTTTGAAAACCCTGACCTATACACGTACATATATATATGGTAAATTTCATGAAATACCATTATTTTTTTTGTTAATTCATGAAATGATCCTAAAAAAATAGCAAGTCAAAATAAAATATATTATATTGAATAAATAATATATATATACCAATTTATTTGAATAAATAAAAAATAAATTACATTAAAAAAATTATGAATATTCATTCAAAATAAATTATATTATATTTTTTAACTATCATTAAGAAAAATTATTTTTAAAATTTATATTTCATTTTGTAGATAACATTATGACATAATATGTTTGGTTATCTACAAAATATTATGTCATAAAGCACCTACGAAATAGAATATAAATGAAAAATTCTTAATATTAGTTAAAAATATAAAATAATTTATTTTGAATAAATAAATTATATTGGTGAAGAAAAAATAATTTAAAAAATGTATAGTAACAGTTTTGGTACTTAATTGGTTTAAATTAAGATACTTAATTGGTATAACTTGGTAGAAAAATCGGTGTAAATTATATCTTTATAACACTATATTCTTTTTATGGTATTGAATAACTTCAAAAACCTAAGAAATCTTTATTTTTCATCTTTTTATGATATTTTACATATTTTATTTTTTTTTCATTTTTGTATTAATTTTTTTATAGGTATCTATATTTTTATAGTATTTTAAATTTATTTGTGAATTTTAGAGAGTTTTTTAAAACTTAGGGGCATATTGTGAACTTTAAAAGTATTTTGCTAACTAATAGGAGTATTTTTTGTCTTTTTTTTCTTTCTGTTAAATGAGTAGTAATCATGGACTTTTATAAAAATGTAATGGCATTTTCTAACTTTTTGTTTTTAAGGGCATATCATGAATTAACCAAAAGTATAAAGGCATTTCATGAAGTTTCCTTCGATATATGTTAATTTTTCTCTAAAGACACATAAATGTAGTATTGACATAATTGAAGTTGTTTTGGCTACAAACTTACAAATAGTAATTAGCCCACATCGTCATATCAGTTTCGGACTGATGCCACTCTCAACTGGTGGAATCCCCTCATCTACACTCCACCTCTCTATCTATAGTTGTCCCAGAGGAACCATCATTCCAATGCTATTCATTTTCCAGAATGGTGTGTTCCTATATAGGCTTGAATACAATGCTCTCACTCAGAATCATACTTGCGATCTTGTCCCTATAAACCCTCAATGAACCTCCTAGGCACTCAATGGGTTTTAAAGACTAAAACGTGGGCAGATGGAACTCTTGAACGCAGGAAGGCTAGATTTGTGGCCTTAGGGTATAAACAGTCCGAGGGCATTGATTGTTCATTTAGCCTTGTGGTTAAAGTCTCAACTATTCGTCTGGTTCTTTTTATTGTTGTCTCAAATAATTGGCCTATTAGACAAATGGACGTGGATAATGCCTTCCTCCATGGTTTCTTGGAGGAAGAGGTTTACTTACGACAACCCACTGGTTTTATAAACAAAACACCCCCATCATGTGTGTCGTCTAAACAGAGCCCAATATGGGTCAAACAATCCCCTAGGGCGTGGTTTGCCCATCTAAGTGGTTTCCTTATTCAATTAGGTTTTAGGGCTGCTCAATCTGACCCCCTCACTCTTTATTTACACTCAGGTGGTCATAAAGTGTTTATTTTGGTGTATGTTAACGATATTATTCTTACAGGATCTACCCCCACCTTGCTAAACCAACTTGTGGATGCTATCTCTAAAGAGTTCCCTATCAAAGACTTAAGGAGTACACATCAATTTCAGGGCATTTCTGCTCATCGCACATGCCAAGGACTACATCTAAACCAAACCAGTTACATACTGCAGTTACTGGTTCACACAGACATGCAGAATTGTAAATCTAGCCCTACACCTATGGTGGACAGTCAAAATCTTGACACTACAGATTCAGATATATTTCCGGATCAAACATTGTACAGAAGTGTGGTGGGTAGTCTTCACTACCTCGCCTTCACTAGACCAGACATCCATTTTGCAGTACTTAACTAAACCAGTATATGCACCAACCGAAAAATATTCACCAGAAAGGGGTAAAACGTGTTCTGCGTTACCTCCGTCTTACCTCCACTATCGGGTTGTTTCTTGTCGCCAAGCCACTGGGAGATCTTCGTATATATGCCGCCGGTGACTGGGCCGGTTCTCCGGCTACCCCGCAAGTCCACCACCGGCTTCTGTATATTTCTCAGTGACCATCTTCTCTCTTGGTCCTCCCGTAAACAACGCACAGTCGCCCGCTTATCCATAGAGGCGGAATTTAAGTCGCTTGCCACCGCCACCTCTGAAGCTTTGTGGCTTCTTCAACTTCTCAGCGAATTAGGCGTCTTTCTCCCGTCGCCTCCTACTCTATACCGTGACAATTTGGGTGCTCTTTATCTCTCATCCAACCTGGTACTCCATAGCAGAGCAAAGCACATTGAAATCAAGTTTTTCATTGTGCTGGAACGCGTGAGAAATGGAACCTAAAGATTGAATTTTTGCCCTCAAATCTCCAGGTCACCGACATTTTCTTAAAGTGTTTGACTTCTTCCAAGTTCTCTGACAACAAGTGCAAACTCCCCTTGTGTACTACCCCGTTTGGACTTGGGGGGGAGTAGTAGCCCAATGTAATAATATTCTCAACCCATTTAGATTCTTGTATAGTTACGGGCCCAAAAGTGTTATATTGCCAGTCTTATGATTTCTTATTACAACAGTCTCTAGGGTTGCATAAATACTCTCTTTACAACATTGTTTCCTTACGATCAATACAATAGTAAATTACATATTTGATCGTCATCTTCTACAGCTGACACAATATGGGTAGTAGTACATAACTATATTAGTATATTCCATTAAGTTGTCAAACTTTATTTCTTTATTCGATGGCTGACATTTTCTAAATTTTACGACATAATTTTAGTCAATTACTTCACTTGGTGTGATCGTAAATCTATTGCACTTAATCTAAGCACATGCTTTGTCACGAACAATACTCAACTAGACTAGTGAGTATTGAAGTACGACATAAGACACGGTCAGTGTGTACTGCATGTTTATTGCGATTATGTAACAGTTTATTGTGATTATGTAACATTTATAGTCTTTATATACTCCTTACATATTATTAATACACTTGTTAATGTGTGTATATCTCCCAAATTTTCTCCATACAACGGCAAAGTCACTTACAAACATACATAGCAAAAGCAAATGAAGCCCTTAATCGAATAGAGGGCATATACAATGGCAAGATATCGCCTTCAACATCTGGTGACAAACAATTTTCAATAAGGGATCTCTAGATTTCGGATTTTTCATCTTTGTCTTTGTACATATACAATGGGAGACCTCAAATTTTGCGTGCTCCTTCTGATTTCCTATTGAAATCCATTTTCTAGGTGTTGCATAGTCACTGAATTCGTTTGATTTGTTCAATTACTCGTAGTTTATCCGTAACATAAAGTTTGAATACGTTTCCTTCGAGAAACTAATGCAATTGGTTTGATTTGTGAATTCAATTGCACTTAGATTGGTTTGATTGACCAGTTTTGTTGAGATCATCGGTTTTAGCGTCTAGTTGTCATTGAAGCAGCAGATCGATTGTACTACTTCAACTAATTTTCAACAAGGATTTCATATGAGAAAAGATACACATCTACATGGAGAATAACACTCTCTAAATTCAATTCCCATTTTCAAACGAAACACAGAAAAAAATGAAAAAAATTGTAACAACCACTCTCAATTAGGAAGCCAGATAGAAATGAGAAGCCGAAATAACATATCAACGCAATGTTTCCGCCCATTAAAAAAATAATCGGAGAACAAAGGCCAAGTGAGATTCAGCCACAACAATGTCAAAAAAGAAAGCAAACACAGAAAATAGATAATTACATACCGAGTATAACTCAATCAGGGAGTGATTAATCTTAGTGCAAGCTTCTAAGTGACAAAGCTCCCCTGCCCTAACTAGCGTAGGCTCTTCATTCTTCTTTCATGTTTGACGTGACACGGAGTTAGGGAGAATGAAGCTGTTGGAAAGTACGATGGATAATGAGACTAGACAATCACCTATGCAGGTTATGTGTCCTTGCCCCTTCCCAGTAAAAATGGTGGTACCGATCACATAGTAGAGCCAACCACACGCCTCCTTCATAGGTATCCTCTGCCTGGTCAAACACCACTGAATAAGTGGGCATATTTTAACATCACTAGTATGTCACATTAAAGAATCTGTCATCACCTTTACGCTTTCGTCAAACTCTAAACACCTAGCCATCGTCTCCTTAAGCTCAGTGTTTCACGGGTCCCCTAGAACCGGATGACCAACGATGGGGATCCTTAGTATCTGCCACACATCATGAAGTGTGATCGTCATCTCTCCAAAGGGCATGTGTAAAGAGTTGGTGTCTGGCTGCCACCTCTCCACAAAGGCCGAGATCAGTGACATGTTATTGAAACCCCATGTGATATCTAACAAATGATGAAGGCCTGAATGCATAAGCATATTCTTGCCCTTTTGCAAGGAACCGAGCTAAATGGCCAGTTCGTGATCAAACTGTTTCGTGGTTTAAATCCCAAAACTCCACGGTCCTAGATAATTACCACAACGTTTACACACGCATGAAGAATTGATTAAATCTACTTGATAAAGTGAAAGATAAGAGAGTACATACCTTAGTCATTGACCAAAGGTCAATGGCAACATGCCCCCCCAAACTTGTGATGACACTTGTCAGTAGCGAATCACCAGGTACTGGCACATCATTAAGCCTCCAGTGAGTGGGAAGAACGACATCCATATGGAGAGCAACTTCCTCATCAGTCGTGCTCTCATGATCAGGGTCATCCTCGTCCTGGTCATTGTCATCGTCCTGGTCCTCATCCTCATTTGTCTCCTCGGCTTCCTCCTCATTGATATCCATGTCAATGGCTGCAGCATCCGGAGGGGTACGGGGGTCATGATAGCTACCCCCAGCAGAAGTTTGTGCCTCCACATGCTACACGTGGTGGTCATGATAGCTACCCCCAACAGAAGTATGTGCCTCCACATGCCCCACGTGGTGGCTACTCTCACATCTATATCATAGCTGGAGCTATGGAGCTCGGCCCGACCAGCAGATCACCAACCTCAAGAGGATAAAGCTACAAGCATCCTTGATTGTGGTATGTGTGCGTATGGGTCGTAATCATGCAATGATTAAGAAGGGGAGGGTCCATGATAGGCTGATGTTGTGGGTGAAATGATGAGTGATGTGAAGGCTCAACAGGACCCTGCTGTGGGTGGAAAGATGAGTGTCGCGGAGGATCAACTCCGACACCGCGCTCACGACGGTATGACGCCGTCATTGGCTGCTCCACATTTCTGTCTTTCTTCCTTTTGTGTACACATTTTTCATCGCTTTCTTCAGCTTATCCATAACTGCACAAGTTGAAAATCATAATTTTAAGATAAGCTACGCAAGTAAAACAAAAAATCGCAATAATAATCAACAAAACAATTATAACATGTGACTTACAATGTAAGAGACTTATAATAATAAATCAACGGTACATTAATAACTACTGTTATTTAATGAGTAACAAATAATTATGATTGTGCCAATTAATTTAAAATATTTATAAAAAAATTAAAAAAAAACCAACTCGCCCGATAGGCGGGGCGACACTAGTCAGTTCGTGTCTCCCGCCGGAGCGAGACACACCAAGACGGGTGGGAGGTGGGGTGAGCTGGCTTAGCTCGTGTTGATTGCCAGGGTGAGGCACGGGGCGAAGCAGGGCGGACTGTGTCAAGAGGCGAGGCAAGTCGAGGGGGTGGAACGTGTCTTCATTCGACACGAGACACGGCTAGGCGGTGTCAAGCCGCGGGGCGAAGCAGCCTGTTCGTGTCTGGAGCTGGGGCGAAGGCGAGTTGGTCGCCTCGACGGCTAGGGTGATGATGCACGCCCATGCGTGTCGCTAGGCGGGCGAACTCGCCCAACTCGTGTCGCTAGGTGGGGCAAGTCGAGGGTAATAGTGTTGACGGGAGGGGTGAAGTTCAGAACTCCATTAATGCAGTTTTCAAGGTTTTTTTCAGAATTTTAATTTGTAGATCTAGGGTAGATTATTGTGTGTTACTAAAAACTAACAACAGATTTGGGTTCACCACATCAAGATCTACAACTTGCAAATTGTTTTTTGAAAAACTCACCGGAAAAATTTTCCGGCAGTGGCGCTGGGAGGAAGAGGGGATAGTGGGAGGGAGAGAGAAGGAAGAGGGATAAAGGAAATATGAGAAATGAAGTAATATAACTTGATTCGACTATATGTATCGAGATCATTTTTTCACCCGAAACTGGCGTTTCAACTACGATTTTAGTACGATTTTTTCTGTACTGAATGTACAATAATGTTATAATTTAAAGAAACATAACATAAAATGTCATTTACTAATGTGGAATCACAGTTATAACGTTTAAATTTAATAAGAACGGGTTTAACGTGTTTTATTACCGCGAGAACGTTTTGACGGTTTAGGATAATGAAATGATTTTTTTGAAAAACAAAAGTTACAATAGTATGTTATTACATGTTAACAATGTTAGTATGATTTAAAAAAATTGTAATGCGGTGATTAGTAATTTTGTACTACAAATAGCAACCGAGTTGACAAAATTGAAGTTGTTTTGGCTACAAACTTATTAGTAGTAATTAGCACCACACATCTTAGTTGTCTGAGTTATCATGAACAGTAGAAGTTGGTTGGGAATGGGAGCTATCTATCAATGGAGATAAGTTATAAGCTGGATGACATAAAAAAAGAAGATACTTAAGAAGGATGGATGTAATTTAACACACATGTGGAGAAAGCTCTTAAACTAATTTGCCCTTTTTCATTGACTTGAAGTGATGTGAACAAAATATTCACACAACCTCCCCGATCATGATATTTTGAAGATCATCCCTTTCTAAATACCTGCATCAAATATGATCAAATCAAACAACATCCTCAAATTAATATGAAACTAGTAGTAAAAGAATTAACAATCAAAACAAAGATTCGAAAAAGTAATTAAGATACAAAATCGTAAATAAAAATGTCTATAAGAAATGTAATTAGAATGCGAGAGTTAGCAACACTTACAATCACAAAATTTGTTTAGCAGAAAAACGGATATTCCTTGCTCAAAAAGGCTATTGCGCAACAGTCCTACTCCCTCATATCAGCCGGGGATCGATGAATTCACATTTCATTTTTTTCTATCGACATGGTGAACAACATGTTAAAACAATCACGTTATAACCATCAGCTACCTCTTCACGGGAAAATACTACAGAATTATACCTCAAAACACAAGATATCTCAACTCGAGTGCAGGTTAGTAGCCCTGCGTAATAATATTCTCAGCCCATCTAGAATCTTGTATAGGTACGGGCAGACCTGGTAATTCGGGTCACTCAGTTCGGGTCGGTTCGGTTCAGTTCGGGTCGATTTGTAGATATTCACTATTCGGTTCGGGTCAGATTGGGTCGGGTTATCTGGTTAAAATTAGATTCGGGTGACTTCGGTATGGTTGATTTTGGATTCGGGTGCTTTCGGTTCGGGTTAGCCTCTACGTTTTTCAGTTTTTTCGGGTTATGGATCAAATTCGGTTGACTAACCGCGTAACGCTTAATTGACAAAGTTTTAAAGTACAAATTTAAGCAACCTTTATAACTTGTATTGATTTTCATATTTTGATCCAAATTCTCTTAATATAGTTTTACTCTTGATGAAGATTGTTATTGTGTATTGGTTGGTTATACATAATCAAATTGGATGACAATATCTTTAATATTAAATTTAATTATAGATTTATTATTTGTATCGACCAAGTATAAATTTAAAATTTTATTGGTCAATATTCGACACTCGACACCCAGTTTATCCCTCCGCCTCCCCCCCTCATGCCCGACGTTGTGCCTGTGCCTCTCGCTATCCCACGCCCGTTACACCCCGCACACGTCCTGTATCAGCGCTCGTCATCTCGAGCGAGCGTCACGTGCCCATGTTAATCCATCACCACCTCGCGTTTGTGCCCCTATGCGCCCGTCATCACCTCGCGCTTGTTCCCCTATGCGCCCGTCATCACCTCGCGCCCGTGACTTCATGTTGTGTGTGCGCCACTAATCACCGTCTCGCGTGCGTGCCTCGTGCGGGCGTCCTTCAGTAGCTTATTGCTCCAAGGCAGGGGTTGTCCCTTTTATTTCGGCATTTTCTAACCCTAATTTAATTTAATTATTCATACAGATATATTTACGTGAGATGTAAGTTTTATAATCTTCATTCTTTTGAACCGATTTCCTTAGACACGACAAAAGATGGCAACAATTGTGAAAATGGAATGAAAAACATTCCTTAGTTTAGTCCCAGTTCATGGAAATTATGCGTTCGTACATGCCAATAATAAACAGAAGGATAATGGAAGTTTGTCTAGTTTCATGTGTCGTGTGGGTGAATTCGGTTCAGGTCAATTCGGGTATATCAAATTTCGGTTTGATTCGGTTTTGGTTTGGTTTGATTCAGATTTTCAGGTCACATTTCAGGTCAAATTTTGCTTAAGTGAAATCAAAGTCCGTTGATTTTTTTTTGTAAAATCAATTACTAAAAATTAGCCTAAGTCGATTGTATTACTATGGAGTTTCCGGTGCTTCTATGATTTATTTATAGTGATATGTAATTTACATTGAGGTAGAATCAATTTTGTACGACTGTACTAATCTGTTAACATTTTTAATACTTTAAGAAGATATACCATCCTTAGATATAATAACTACAACCGAAAGGACACTGAGAATTGAACTTTAGTAAAAAAACCATTGAGGCCAACACAACCCACAGATAGACTTACATAATAAATCAAAGTTAACATCTTGAAATTAATAATCAATACTATCATCCATAAAGTTCATACATACCCACAAATTAATCCGATGACATTATCAATTAAATAGAATAGGATTATGAAATGCGAAAAGAACCAAACAATAGGGCCACGAGCATTGGGGGTTCCCATCGAATTCTTACACTTCATAAAACATGAATAAATATTTTGAAATATTATAAAAATACATATTAGCAATTTCGTGATGACGTTAATGAAGCCAAGAATATTAGTATGTAGTCACAGGAGTAGACTTGTAATAGGGGGATGCTGGGGGTGGGGAGCTATAGTATGGGGATGGTGGGGAAGGAGAGGTATAAATTGGGGATGGTGGTGGTGAAAAGGTGTAACTTGGGGATGATGAATACGTCTTTGGGGAAGACTTATAGTATGGAGATGGTGTGGGGGGGTGAGTATGGAGCTATAGTATGGGGATGGTGAGTAGGTTGTTGGGGATGATTTGTAGTATGGAGACGGTGGTGGTGGGGAGTTGTATGTGGCTGGTGGTGGAGGAGAGCTATAGTATGGAGTTGGGGTGTAAGTCTTTGGGGAAGACTTGTAGTATGAGGATGGTGGTGGTGGAGAGATGTAACTTGGGGATGATGAATAGGTCTTTGGGGAAGACTTATAGTATGGAGATGGAGGTGGTGGGGAGTTTATAGTATGGGGATGTTGAGTATATCTTTGGGGAAGACTTGTAGTATGGGGATGGTGGTGGTGGAGAGCTATAGTAAGGGGATGGTGAGTAGGTCTTTGGGGAAGTCTTATAGTATGGGGATGGTGGTGGTGGGGAGTTGTAGTGTGGGGATGATGGTGGTGGGGAGCTATAATATGGGGATGAAGAGTATGTCTTTGGGGAAGATTTGTAGAATGGGGATGGTGTGTAGGTCTTTGGGGATGACTTGTAGTATGGGGAAGGTGGCGGTGGAGAGTTGTAGTATGGGGATGAGGAGTAAGTTTTCGGGGAAGACTTGTAGTATGGGGATGGTGAGTAAGTCTTTGGGGAAGACTTGTGGTAAGGGGATGGTGGTGGTGGAGAGCTATAGTATGGGGATGGTGGTGGTGGGGAGTGTAGTATGGGGATGGTGGTGGCGGGGAGCTGTAGTATGGGGATGGTGGTGGCGGTGAGCTGTAGTATGGGGATGGTGGTGGAGGAGAGCTGTAGTGTAGTATGGAGATGGAGAGTAGGTTTTTGGGGAAGACTGGTAGTATGGGGATGGTGGTGGTGGTGGAGAGGTGTAACTTGGGGATGGAGAATAGGTCTTCGGAGAAGACTTGTAGTATGGGGATGGGGTGTAGGTTTTTGGGGAAGACTTGTAGTATGGGGATGGTGCTGGAGAACTGTAAACCGGGGATGGTGAATAGGTCTTTGGGGAAGATTTATAGTATGAGGATGGTGGTGGTGGGGAGCTATAGTATGGGGATGGAGGTGGTGAAGTGTTATAGTACGGGGATGAAGAATAGGTTTTTGGGGAAGACTTGTAGTGTGGGGATGGTGGTGGTGGGGAGCTGTAGTACGGGGATGAAGAGTAGGTCTTAGGGGAAGACTTATAGTAAGGAGCGGGAGAATACACTTAGGAGAGGACTTGTAGTATGGTGATGGAGAGTATGTCAAAGGGGAAGACTTGTAGTATGGGGATGTCGAATAGGTCTTTGGAGAAGATTTGTAGTACGTAGACGGTGGAGGTGGAGAAGTGTAATATTGGGATGGAGGCGGTGGAGAGTAATAGTAGTAGACTGGTGGGTAGGTCTTTGGGGATGACTTGTAGTATGGAGGTGGTGGTGGAGAGGTGTAGTATGGGGATGGTGAGTAGGTCTTTGGAGAAGATTTGTAGTATGGTGATGGTGGTGGTGGAGAGTTGTAATAGTACTTGGGTGAGTAAGACTTTGGAGAAGACTTGTAGTACGGGGAGGGGTGGTGGTGGTGAAGAGGTGTAACTTGGAGATGGTGAATAGGTCTTCGGGGAAGACTTATAGTATGGAGATGGTGGTGGTGGTGGGGAGCTATAGTATGGGGATGGTGAGTAGGTCTTTGGGGATGATTTGTAGTATGGAGACGGTGGTGGTGGGGAGTTGTATGTGACTGGTGGTGGAGGAGAGCTATAGTATGGAGTTGGGGTGTAAGTCTTTGGGGAAGACTTATAGTATGGGGATGGTGGTGGTGGAGAGGTGTAACTTGGAGATGGTGAATAGGTCTTCGGGGAAGACTTATAGTATGGAGATGGTGGTGGTGGGGAGCTATAGTATGGGGATGGTGAGTAGGTCTTTGGGGATGATTTGTAGTATGGAGACGGTGGTGGTGGGGAGTTGTATGTGGCTGGTGGTGGAGGAGAGCTATAGTATGGAGTTGGGGGTAAGTCTTTGGGGAAGACTTGTAGTATGGGGATGGTGGTGGTGGAGAGGTGTAACTTGGAGATGGTGAATAGGTCTTCGGGGAAGACTTATAGTATGGAGATGGTGGTGGTGGGGAGCTATAGTATGGGGATGGTGAGTAGGTCTTTGGGGATGATTTGTAGTATGGAGACGGTGGTGGTGGGGAGTTGTATGTGACTGGTGGTGGAGGAGAGCTATAGTATGGAGTTGGGGGGTGTAAGTCTTTGGGAAGACTTGTAGTATGGGGATGGTGGTGGTGGAGAGGTGTAACTTGGAGATGGTGAATAGGTCTTCGGGGAAGACTTATAGTATGGAGATGGTGGTGGTGGGGAGCTATAGTATGGGGATGGTGAGTAGGTCTTTGGGGATGATTTGTAGTATGGAGACGGTGGTGGTGGGGAGTTGTATGTGGTTGGTGGTGGAGGAGAGCTATAGTATGGAGTTGGGGGTAAGTCTTTGGGGAAGACTTGTAGTATGGGGATGATGGTGGTGGAGAGGTGTAACTTGGAGATGGTGAATAGGTCTTCGGGGAAGACTTATAGTATGGAGATGGAGGTGGTGGGGAGCTATAGTATGGGGATGGTGGTGGTGAAGAGCTATAATATGGGGATGGAGAATAGGTTTTGGGGGAAGACTTATAGTAAGGGATGGTGGTGGTGGTGGTAGTAGTGGAGATGGTGGTGGTGAGTAGTGTGGGGATGGTGGTGGCGGTGAGCTGTAGTGTGGGGATGGTGGTGGCGGTGAGCTGTAGTATGGGGATGGTGGTGGCGGCGAGCTATATTGTGGGGATGTGTGGTGGCGGCGAGCTGTAGTATGGGGATGAGGTGTAGGTTTTTGGGGAAGACTTGTAATATGGGGACGGTGGTGGTGGAGAAGTGTAACTTGGGGATGGTGAATAGGTCTTCGGGGAAGACTCATATAACGGGGATGGTGGTGGTGGAGAGTTATAGCTTTTTGGTTCATCCGTGTAGTATGACGCACTAGCTACATTGCTAGCTACTAGTAATATTGTGATACCCATAAGAACATGTGAAACAACTTGACCTCTATTGAGGTCTCTACGAAGAAATTTCATTGCGAAGAGCCCCACAATAGAAGTGGTAGGTTGGTTGAGGATGAAGGAAAGTGAACTATATTTTTAATTTTGATGGTTGATTATTGAGGAATGTTGTCATATATATAGGATGGTGTTCATATTTTGTGTGTTTAATAGTTAGTGAAACCCACGTACGTCTTACAACTAGAAAGCTACTGTACATGGTTGTCATGTTCTGATCACGATGACAATGTCATTACTTTTTGTTATTTTGGTGCTTAAAAGTACTTGGTGCTCACCATGATCTTTGTTACATGCTATATAATATATACTACCAGACATACGAATAATACTTGCCGGATTTTTTTGTTAATAACTTTAGATCATCATAGACTAAATGTGTGGTCAATACAGTTAATTCAATATATTATTATATATGTTTTATAACTTTTACTACAACGTGTGTGGCTTATCTTGTTTTGATTATGCGCTAATAGAATTAAAAAATGTTGAAGACATTGTCATTAGTTTGAGCCGACTCTTTTAGCTATTTAATATTAACCTCTAGGTTCGCCTTGTACAAAGCTTGGAATTTTCACAGGATGTTTTGGACGATTTTGTACCCTCCAAAAAATTTACCCGATGGCCTGTATTATCAGATTCTTGTTTCTCCCTCACCCAAACATCCATTTCAATGATAGTCTTCTTGGTTCTTCATGAATTAAGGTTTTTATAATCCTATAATCGAGCACGATGGTCTTGTAACATATTAGCACAAGTTAATATATCTGGTCTATATTAGACCGGCATGATTATTGCGTTTCATCTGACATTTAGGCTATTTAGTATCCCTGTAATAACATAACTATCACAATTCTTTGTTGTAGACACTTTTATTCTCACCTCTTGTAGCTCCAGCACAATAAATTTATGAAAATACATAATCTGGTTCCTCTAATCTCACGAACTAATAGAACACCGGGACGTATGGTGGTTCGGCCATAATCCAGCCTTCATCCACTTATTGACAATATCTTTATTACTTCCTTTGTTATTACAACTTTAGAGAGTCTTCTAGTGTTTTCTCTCTCTTCTAATCTTGTGTCCCCTTACAAATGAGCCCCCTATCTCTATTTATAGACTTTCTAGGGTGAAGTCTATCTCTTGATCCTTGTACATGTGGCATTACTTTATTGGAGTAACCTTCTTAATTTTGGCACTTCTCTCTTTGTAAAGCCTTCCGGTCCCATAGTGTAGGATGCGGGATCCGGTCATAGAGTGCGGGCCGGAATACGGAACCCGATCATTGAGTGCGGGGCCGGAATATAGGACTCGGCCGTAGAGTGCGGGCCGGAATACGGGACCAATCATGGAGTGCGGGGCCGGAATATAGGACCCGATCATGGAGTGCGGGGCCGGAATATAGGACCTGGTCATGCGGCCTAGGACCCGGATTGGTGCTTGGTGCCCAAATTAGAGCCTGAACAGGGTCCTGAAGGAGGCTCATGGTCTGGGCCGGGGTCTAAGGTGTGGACCGCTTTGACCTTTTGTCTTCGTCACATTCTTGCCCTTCTCATCAGTCCCACAAGTTCTTCTTTTTGGCATTTAAAAAAGTGGAACTTATAAAAAGAGAGATAGAAATTTACATTTTTTTCTTTCTCCTATCTCCTAGTCCCACAAGTTCTTTTTCTTTAGCTTTTACAAAGAAACATGAACTTACAAAAAATCGGTACAATTAGTACAATCAAAAGTCCCACAAGTGTCTTTCTTCTGAATCTGACAAACTGGAAATTCTGGGACATAAATCTTTGAAATAATATATCTTGATGGATGGATCCCGTAATATCTTGATGGATGGATCCCCTAATGTCCTGATATGTAATATTTAAGAAGGCCAGAAATCCAGAAGTCCATAATAAGATCTCCATAAAGAAGACCAATGGTTCTTTTAATAAGAAACATTCCCTTTTTGAAAGGGTGAAATAATATGATGATTAAATCTTTGTTTATATTAGCCAAAGGATGATAATTCCCTTAAAGGGAGAACAAAGATAATATATTTTCCCAACTTTGCTTATGCTAGCCAAAGGATGGTACTTGTGATTCAAGTATGGTGCCGCGTCCCACACCTAACAATGCACCCATTACAGGCGGCCAGAGCTCCTGATGGGGCCAGAGATGGGTTTTTTTTTTGTTGGCTCGATGGCCGGGTTTCATTTCAACCCAAAGTGTTACTTTTCAAGGCACAAGTGCATGCGGCTCGTTGGCCGGTGCTTTCTTTTACTTTCAAGGCATGATAGCCTGCGGCTCATTGGCCGGTGCTTTCTTTTACTTTCAAGGAATGATAGCCTGCGGCTCGTTGGCCGGTGCTTTCTTTTACTTTCAAGGCATGATAGCCTGCGGCTCGTTGGCCGGTGCTTTCTTTTACTTTCAAGGCATGATATCCTGCGGCTCGTTGGCCGGTGCTTTCTTTTACTTTCAAGGCATGATAGCCTGCGGTTCGTTGGCCGGTGCTTTCTTTTACTTTCAAGGCATGATAGCCTGCGGCTCGTTGGCCGGTGCTTTCTTTTACTTTCAAGGCATGATAGCCTGCGGCTCGTTGGCCGGTGCTTTCTTTTACTTTCAAGGCATGATAGCCTGCGGCTCGTTGGCCCTCTTTTCGAACTTTCTTCGGATACTCCAGGGGTGATCAGCCCCGGGTAAGAGTTCCTGCACTTTCTTGAGAATCTAGTTAGTATTTTTAAAGATTATGAATTCATAAGTACAACCAATCAGCTATGTATGTTTAAAGCGTATGCCACCTTTCTAGATAAGCAACCGGTTTTTGAATCCGGCCTTTTACTGGTTGAGGCCCGGTCACGGGTAGACCATTATCCGTTTTGCCCCACTTCTGTTGCTAACTTCATGTGACCTCTCAGTGTTGTCCCCTTGACTAGAACTGAGACTGCGTCTAGGCCTGCTTTGAGAATGCTGCCCGGTCTTTAAACTGGGAGGTTGCCCGGATGTGAAAGCAGAAACCTCTACAGTAATTTGCGGCCAGTTCTGCGGATCAAATTCCTTTGAATTTGTCCCTCAACATACTCGACCGTACAGGGACAGAGTAACCCTTCTTAGCCACAAATCTTAGAAAAAACTCTTCAAGCGAGGCCGGTCGATATTCCTCCAATATTTTTCACCCTGGTCTTGCGATGGACCAGACTCTTTGAATTGCGCCGCCTACGCCTATGAGAATTCGACGATTACACAAGTTTCGTTTGGACGCTGCCCTTTACTATTTTCTGACTGCCGCTTCCAGACCTTTGAAATGGCTTTCTCTGAAACCTTCGTTGTTCCGGCGGTAGTTGAAGCGAGGATCCTCTGGATGATTTCAACATAATTGGAGGAAGAGATACACCTGGGCCTGGTCGTATCGGCTTGTGTCTGCAGTTGCGCTGAGATGTTGCCCTGAGACGTTTTCCGGGCTTGGACTTTTGAGAGAATGCTATTTTTAATATCTACCTCATTCTGCTCATAGAATTCTTTCTAATTGCTGAAGGAAATTGCTCCTTTGTTGACCTGATACGGGTTCACCTTTTCTTGAATGTGCCATCCTTTCTTATTGACTAATTTAGAACTCCAGTCATTGAGTATGTATTCCGGCTTTTTCGGTTTTCTGTCTCATATGCTGCTCTGCAACTCTGGAGTGCGTCCCTTGCGGAAATTGAGAGCCTTGCCTGTTTCTGGAGCTTGAGTTTATACTTAAGTGTGCTTCGTATTTTTGCTTGCTTTTGGACACTTTAATGAGCTACCATAACAGCTGAGATCAATTTGATTTTAGATAATCAAACAAATCTGATAACTGCATAATCTAGTAGAAGAATACTTTTCTGAATGGTAGTTTCCAAAGCAGATGAGATTTTCTCATAAAATTGCCCCAGTAAGCGAAGAACGTATTAGAGTAGGTACTTACAGAGCCAGAATCCTGAACCAGAATATTAGAGTAGGTACTTTAAACAGAGCCAGAATCCTGAACCAGAAGTATGACAAGGTAGAACAAAAAGTAGGCACTTGAGTAGAAGAAGATTTAGTAATTTGGAGAGCTTAAGGTGCAGCAAAATATTGCACTAGAAATGAGGCACTTATCAGCAACAAAATAGTTGAGAAAAGAGCATGAAGTATCAGTCAAGGCAAATTCTGTGGTAGTTTAAAGCAGTAGAACAGCCTATAGTTAAATCATTATGAAGCACAGCAGAGTTAAATCGTTATGGAGCAGCAGTTCTTAGACAAATGAAGAATATCATTACCCTTATCCAAGAAAATAATTGAAGAAGATAAAGTATGTGATCTCATCATACTTGTTTGATAACCATTTTCAGATTTCTAAGTAGAGAGATGAGCAGTAACTAGACTGGTCAAGGAATTCTGGGTAGAAACTAAGAATATAGCAAACTATGAACCAAGTAGACGCAAAGAAATGCTCTTATTAGAATGGGGTATTTAACAACAGCAAAACAGATGAAAAGGAAAGTATATAGAAAGCTAGTATTGTTGTGCAACAGTCTAGCAATTGCAGCGGCAGCAGAATCTATAGTAGCATTTTTCCTTTAGTAAGACTGGTAACAAATGAAGTATATACCAAATGTTGCTGGAAGGCTTTCAAAAAACAACAGCAGCAGTTTTCACAACTACAATAAAGGCATTCATTGTACCAGTATTTTTAGTTCAAAATAGACCATAGCCAGCGATAGAAATGGAGCTTCAACATTGTTGAATAGAAGTTCAATAGTTACAGCATTAATAATATTCATTTCAGTAGTCAATCCAGGTGAAAACTGGATAAATCTTGAAGCATAGTAAGATCTTAAGAGACAGAGGAAGAAATAGTATCTTAAAACTGTTGAAGGCTTGGAAAAAACATCCAAAGCAGATAATGCGTTGGTATGAGACTACTTTCTCAATTTAAAACATATATGGATCACGCTTTTTAAAGAGAAACACAATTTGTATTATTCATGTTATACAGAAGAAGAAAGGTGAGACCGAGATAGTATTATTTTGGCTGAAAGAGTTGGTAAAATAGGTGTTTTAGAAAAATCATAGTTTAACAAATATAAGCTTGCTAAAACAGTTGAGTAGTGCAGCAGTGCCAACGTTCCAGATGCAAAGAAGAAAATGGTAGCATAATCATGTAGAATTTAGGCATTTATCATTATCTAAGAAGAAAAAAATAACACAAAATCAAACCTTGGCACAACAAAGTAGCTAGCAGCAAAAATATACAAAGACAAGTCCTTCATATTGACGTACAAAAACTACCGGGTACTGGCTATAGATGCTTTATTATTTAGCTATCAAAGCTCGTGTAACAGGTGCAAGCAATAGGTTCAATATGACAACTTAAAGTGGGCTTTTACAGTAGTTCATACAAGCTGTACAGTCACGAAAAAGGGGGGCAACAGCAGGTAAGTATTACGTGATTGAGAAGCTGCTATGTGCTTTTATACATTGCAGACAGAAGGAGAGCATTGTTATATGAAAATAGAAAGTTGCTGAAAAAAGCATTATCAACAGTATCGAAAGCAGAGGTAGAGCAATATATTTTACAAGTCTTCGAAGCATACATACTTACACCTTTTCTTCCTGAAACCTGATAGTAGTCAAAGATACAGAATTACTGTAAAAGAGGTATCACCCTTTGACAGACGAAAAGCAATTAAGGACAGATATATCTTTTGGCCATTGAGCCTCATCATCCAATGGTCAGAAGCTTTTATGGCATGTTCTTGCACACCGCCTATTTTTAATTTTTGTTGGGAAATAAGCGTGAATCAGGCAGAAATTTTTGTATAAAACAGATCATGAATTATCCTAATCAGTGCTGCTTTTAAACCAGAAGCAAAGCAACCTTTAAGGCTTTCTGCCAAGGTTAGAAATGGGCATAACTTCAAAACCCTGAAACTGGTAACAGCATCATTAGAGAAATTATGATATTAGTAGTCACCGAAAATAGCTTTTTGTATATATAGTGACAAAGATCTGAAACCATAACGTAAAAGGAAGCAGCACTTCTGAAGAATTCAGATTTCAAGATTATTCATAACCAGAGGACTTAAAACAATCTGATGATGGTAACAGTATAAATTCAATTTGATTACAGCAGTAATGCAAATATGAGTATGGTCCTAGTTAAGTATACGAGGCTATAATTTAAAAATATGGCAAGAATTTTGAAGCAGATATCAGTCGGTATTTATGAACAGAGATGATCCTTTCGTAATGGAGATGGAATGGACTTATCTTTAGTGATTTGCTTTGCGGCCAAGTCAATCCGGTGCGGCCAAAGAAGTTTGTTGCGGCCAAGTTAATCCGGTGCGGCCAGAGAAGTTTGATGCGGCCAAGTTAATCCGGTGCGGCCAGAGAAGTTTTGATGCGGCCAAGTCAATCCGGTGCGGCCAGAGAAGTTTGTTGCGGCCAAGGAAGTTTGTTGCGGCAAGGGAATCCGGCGCAGCCAAAGGAGTCTTGGAGAGATGCGGCCAAAGGAATCCGGCTACCGAGATGCGGTTGAGGAAGGGAAGTCCGGTTAACTGCGGCCCAGGTGTTGAAGGAGAAAGTCGAGAATCGCGATTTTTTGAGAACTGTGTTGTCCGTGCTTGCTGCAGTTTGAGGGCAATACGAAGGCTTGAGCCGTAATGGCGTCCGGCGTCCTACGCCTGGTCATCCCTTACCTTCCTTCGAAAGAAAAGTTTGACCGGAAGCTTCGTCCGATATCCCAGTCGACGAAACACCTAGTCATACCACCCGGTCTTGACCTTGAATACGATGGCTGGTGTCGATTGAAACTTCTTGTCTCTGTTTCAATTTTATTGCAAGATTCGTCGATCATGATTCTCATTTTGACAAGGTAATCCGCTTCCGGTCGAGGGTCACAAACCAAAAATGCCGACCGGATTCTGACTTTGAAGACGATGCACCCGATGAAACCCGGCTACAAACATTTCCCAGGCAGATTGACGCTTGGAGTATAACACTGCCCACTATTCTTTTACTTTCGCTTCTGTTCTGCCTCCGGTCGCCTAGGATATGAACAATCAAAGTTATTACTGCACAGGAGGAGGAGAGAGTAAATTGTAGTGTTTAAACATGATTTTAATCAATCGACAAATAAATTTTGATTGTTCCGGCCACGCGAGTGGAGTGATGCATCCGACGAATTGCTTTGGCTCCTCGACCCAGTCGAATAGGATATTTGGATCTGCAACCTCATCCTCCGTTGTATACAACTGAGCTTTCTCAGAGAACCAAAAATTTGTTGATAGGCTTTAGACGGCTTCTGCATGGCGATGCCGCCGGGTCAAAGAGCGCGATTTGACTATCTTTGATCGAAATTCAACCGGAGCTCCTCTATCTGTGCAAAGGTAGCATCGACAAGCTGGACTTTTCTGTGCGGATCTTCGTAGTCGTTCTTTGGCTGTTCACTCTTCTTTCGATATGAATGATGTCTTTCGCAATTGCTTGAAGTATTACGCCAGGGATTTACTCCTTCTCCACCAATTCTTCTTGTCGATAATTACCTCTGGCTGGAACCTTGCCTTGATAATCGGCCTTCTTGGAC
The DNA here is from genome assembly GCA_023374045.1 of Limonium bicolor. Classification (NCBI taxonomy): domain Eukaryota; kingdom Viridiplantae; phylum Streptophyta; class Magnoliopsida; order Caryophyllales; family Plumbaginaceae; genus Limonium; species Limonium bicolor. The sequence continues at coordinate 263,017,449 of CM041781.1, read as the reverse complement.
GGCGAAGGCTCTATCACATCGGATCGATTGTCGTACCAAACTCTTACAACCGGCTGCATCTGGCTTTCCTTCCGTTGATATTTTCGACTTTGCTTTACTTTGATCCTGTTGAGACTTTCCTGTCGCGTCGCTCCATTAATCGATTCTTCTTTGCCGTTTGCATCTCAATGCTTCATTAAGAGAAAACTTCGCCGAGAGCCGAGAGTCGGAAGCCGCTTTAATGGCACGCTGAAGAGGAACGACTTTGATTACAGAAAACTTGGACTCAGTGACTCCGTTCTGGCGATGTCAAATTTCCATTTCCTCTAGTTTTGTTCTTTGTCGAATTGCTCGGCACGTATCATTATTACGACGAGCAGGTGTTTATGAATTTCGATCGATTTGATAATGAGCCTTAATCAAGAATTACGGACTGACAACGAGCTCAATCGAGAACCAAAAAATTGAGGGGCTCAACCGAGAACCAAAACAATCAAGAACCAAAAGGGAATCGTGGTTGCTGGTTAGGCCGTTCCTTTCCCATAGACGGCGCCAAATGAAAAATACATAATCTGGTTCCTCTAATCTCACGAACTAATAGAACACCGGGACGTATGGTGGTTCGGCCATAATCCAGCCTACATCCACTTATTGACAATATCTTTATTACTTCCTTTGTTATTACAACTTTAGAGAGTCTTCTAGTGTTTTCTCTCTCTTCTAATCTTGTGTCCCCTTACAAATGAGCCCCCTATCTCTATTTATAGACTTTCTAGGGTGAAGTCTATCTCTTGATCCTTGTACATGTGGCATTACTTTATTGGAGTAACCTTCTTAATTTGGCACTTCTTCTCTTTGTAAAGCCTTCCGGTCCCATAGTGTAGGATGCGGGATCCGGTCATAGAGTGCGGGCCGGAATACGGAACCCGATCATTGAGTGCGGGGCCGGAATATAGGACTCGGCCGTAGAGTGCGGGCCGGAATACGGGACCCGATCATGGAGTGCGGGGCCGGAATATAGGACCCGATCATGGAGTGCGGGGCCGGAATATAGGACCTGGTCATGCGGCCTAGGACCCGGATTGGTGCTTGGTGCCCAAATTAGAGCCTGAACAGGGTCCTGAAGGAGGCTCATGGTCTGGGCTGGGGTCTAAGGTGTGGACCGCTTTGACCTTTTGTCTTCGTCACATTCTTGCCCTTCTCAATTTATATAATTTATCCGTGGTTAGCCTATAATCTTATTAAATTACGATGTATTTAAATATGACAAACCAATTCTCTCAAATCTTAGCTCAATATATCATCTTAATGTTTTATTAAACTCAAAGCTTTTTTTATTTTTTAATAATTTGTGTGGGCTAAGCCAGAGCCATTAAAAAGTCGATACTATATATATAGTAAAACACAAATCTTAACTTGACTACTAACATACCTATCTCACCTTTCTAATACACTACTCTTCCTACTTCATCAACTTATCGTATCAACGAGATCTTCATGAAGACTTGCAAAGTAAGAGGGGATCCGATGGAATATAGATCTAGGCCTGTCCGGAAGATTATAATCGATTGTTATTATGTTACAGAAAATATAAGTAATATTATTTTTCCGTCCTCTCTCAATTCTTTCTCTAGCTCTCTCCGTGAGCTTCTATCATTCCTTCTTCCTTTTTCCATGGCAGATAAGTGATAGGTCTCGATCACTTTTACATGGTATGCCTTCTTCCTTCAAGCTAGGGGCAACATGAGATTGCAAGACATCATTCACTAGAGTTCATGCCCTCATACACCACATCAAAACAGTGTGGTTGAGCGGAAATCACTACTACCAAAAATGCTATAGACAACTGTTAAAAGCCATAGACAACTGTTATTAATATGTTTTAGGTAGACATTGTATTAGACACCATTCATGGTAATTGGTATTAAGATCTTCATATCTTCTTCACATGCAGAATGAGCTCAGATTTCGAGCTTGCTCTTCTCTAGAATATTTGGAAATTCATGGTATGGTTGGCGAATAGAGCCATGCATCTTCAGCATGTTCACGTTCTCAATCTCCCTTACTATCACAAAATGACCAGGACGCCAAAAGTGTGGATTCTCCACAAGATATATATGCATAAAGCTAACTGGAAACCATGATTAATAAGGAGATCAATCAGATTAAGATAAAGCTAGTAATACATGATAAGCTAGAGTAATCAATATTCTTACGTTGATTCTCTCTTTGAGTTCTCCAATCTTTGCAACTGGTGTCTTGAAATCAATAGAGAACTTCACTCAATCACCCTGATTCTCTGAGCTTCTGTAGAAATTAGTGATGGGCTTAGTAACCAGAACCTGGTTTGGATAATATACCTTCTTCTTATAAACTTTAAGGAACAAGTTGTAAAGTGTTCATTTCCTCGACAATTATCTGCACAAAAAATGGTGGGTGACGACATAAACAAATGTAAAATTGAAGTGGTGGTGCTCAACTGCTTGATGGATTGCTGTCTTGTTGCCGTTCAATGCGTGCTGTAGTTGAACCCGTTCTTTGAAAACCCTGACCTATACACGTACATATATATGGTAAATTTCATGAAATACCATTATTTTTTGTTAATTCATGAAATGATCCTAAAAAAATAGCAAGTCAAAATAAAATATATTATATTGAATAAATAATATATATATACCAATTTATTTGAATAAATAAAAAATAAATTACATTAAAAAAATTATGAATATTCATTCAAAATAAATTATATTATATTTTTTAACTATCATTAAGAAAAATTATTTTTTAAAATTTATTTCATTTTGTAGATAACATTATGACATAATATGTTTGGTTATCTACAAAATATTATGTCATAAAGCACCTATGAAATAGAATATAAATGAAAAAATACTTAATATTAGTTAAAAATATAAATAATTTATTTTGAATAAATAAATTATATTGGTGAAGAAAAATAATTTAAAAAATGTATAGTAACAGTTTTAGTACTTAATTGGTTTAAATTAAGATACTTAATTGGTATAACTTGGTAGAAAAATCGGTATAAATTATATCTTTATAACACTATATTCTTTTTATGGTATTGAATAACTTCAAAAACCTAAGAAATCTTTATTTTTCATCTTTTAATGATATTTTAACATATTTTATATTTTTTTTTCATTTTGTATTAATTTTATAGGTATCTATATTTTTATAGTATTTTAAATTTATTTGTGAATTTTAGAGAGTTTTTTAAAACTTAGGGGCATATTGTGAACTTTAAAAGTATTTTGCTAACTAATAGGAGTATTTTTTGTCTTTTTTTCTTTCTGTAAATGAGTAGTAATCATGGACTTTTATAAAAATGTAATGGCATTTTCTAACTTTTTGTTTTTAAGGGCATATCATGAATTAACCAAAAAGTATAAAGGCATTTCATGAAGTTTCCTTCGATATATGTTAATTTTTCTCTAAAGACACATAAATGTAGTATTGACATAATTGAAGTTGTTTTGGCTACAAACTTACAAATAGTAATTAGCACCACATATCTCAGTTGTCGGACTGATGCCACTCTCAACTGGTGTGAATCCGCTCATCTACACTCCACCTCTCTATATAGTTGTCCCAGAGGAACCATCATTTTCCAATGCTATTCATTTTCCAGAATGGGTGTGTTCCTATATAGGCTTGAATACAATGCTCTCACTCAGAATCATACTTACGATCTTGTCCCTTATAAACCCTCAATGAACCTCCTAGGCACTCAATGGGTTTTAAAGACTAAAACGTGGGCAGATGGAACTCTTGAACGCGGGAAGGCTAGACTTGTGGCCTTAGGGTATAAACAGTCCGAGGGCATTGATTGTTCATTTAGCCTTGTGGTTAAAGTCTCAATTATTCGTCTGGTTCTTTTTATTGTTGTCTCAAATAATTGGCCTATTAGACTAATGGACGTGGATAATGCCTTCCTCCATGGTTTCTTGGAGGAAGAGGTTTACTTACGACAACCCACTGGTTTTAAAACAAAACACACCCCCATCGTGTGTGTCGTCTAAACAGAGCCCAATATGGGCTCAAACAATCCCCTAGGGCGTGGTTTGCCCATCTAAGTGGTTTCCTTATTCAATTAGGTTTAGGGCTGCTCAATCTGACCCCCTCACTCTTTATTTACACTCAAGGTGGTCATAAAGTGTTTATTTGGTGTATGTTAACGAATTATTCTTACAGGATCTACCCCCACCTTGCTAAACCAACTTGTGGATGCTATCTCTAAAGAGTTCCCTATCAAAGACTTAAGGAATACACATCAATTTCAGGGCATTTCTGCTCATCGCACATGCCAAGGACTACATCTAAACCCAAACCAGTTACATACTGCAGTTACTGGTTCACACAGACATGCAGAATTGTAAATCTAGCCCTACACCTATGGTGGACAGTCAAAATCTTGACACGACAGATTCAGATATATTTCGGATCAAACATTGTGCAGAAGTGTGGTGGGTAGTCCTTCACTACCTCGCCTTCACTAGACCAGACATCCATTTTGCAGTAAACAAACTAAGCCAGTATAAGCCACCACCGAAAAATATTCACCAGAAAGGGGTAAAACGTGTTCTGCGTTACCTCCGTCTTACCTCCACTATCGGGTTGTTTCTTGTCGCCAAGCCACTGGGAGATCTTCGTATATATGCCGCCGGTGACTGGGCCGGTTCTCCGGCTACCCGCAAGTCCCCACTGGCCTCTGTATATTTCTCGGTGACCATCTTCTCTCTTGGTCCTCCCGTAAACAACGCACAGTCGCCCACTTATCCATAGAGGCGGGGAATTTTAGTCGCTTGCCACGCCACCTCTGAAGCTTTGTGGCTTCTTCAACTTCTCAGCGAATTAGGCGTCTTTCCGGTCGCCTCCTACTCTATACCGTGACAATTTGGGTGCTCTTTATCTCTCATCCAACCTGGTACTCCATAGCAGAGCAAAGCACATTGAAATCAAGGTTTTCATTGTGCTAGAACGCGTGAGAAATGGAACCCTAAAGATGAATTTTTGCCCTTAAATCTCCAGGTCACCGACATTTTCTTAAAGTGCTTGACTTCTTCCAATTCTATGACAACAGTGCAAACTCCCCTTGTGTACTACCCCGTTGGACTTGAGGGGCAGGATGTAGTCGCCCAATGAATAATATTCTCAACCCATTTAGACGCTTGTATAGTTACGGGCCCAAAAGTGTTATATTGCCAGTCTTATGATTTCTTATTACAACAGTCTCTAGGGTTGCATAAATACCTCTTTACAACATTGTTTCCTTACGATCAATACAACAGTAAATTACATATTTGATCGTCATCTTCTACACAGCTGACACAATATGGGTAGTAGTACATAACTATATTAGTATATTCCATTAAGTTGTCAAACTTTATTTCTTTATTCGATGGCTGACATTTTCTAAATTTTACGACATAATTTTAGTCAATTACTTCACTTGGTGTGATCGTAAATCTATTGCACTTAATCTAAGCACATGCTTTGTCGCGAACAATACTCAACTAGACTAGTGAGTATTGAAGTACGACATAAGACACGGTCAGTGTGTACTGCATGTTTATTGCGATTATGTAACAGTTTATTGCGATTATGTAACAGTTTATAGTCTTTATATACTCCTTACATATTATTAATACACTTGTTAATGTGTGTATATCTCACAAATTTTCTCCATACAACGGCAAAGTCACTTACAGACATAGCAAAAGCAAATGAAGCCCTTAATCGAATAGAGGACATATACAATGGCAAGATATCGCCTTCAACATCTGGTGACAAACAATTTTCAATAAGGGATCTCTAGATTTCGGATTTTTCATCTTTGTGTTTGTACATATACAATGGGAGACCTCAAATTTTGCGTGCTCCTTCTGATTTCCTATTGAAATCCATTTTCTAGGTGTTGCATAGTCACTGAATTCGTTTGATTTGTTCAATTACTCGTAGTTTATCCGTAACATAAAGTTTGAATACGTTTCCTTCGAGAAACTAATGCAATTGGTTTGATTTGTGAATTTAATTGCACTTAGATTGGTTTGATTGACCAGTTTTGTTGAGATCATCGGTTTTAGCGTCTAGTTGTCATTGAAGCAGCAGATCGATTGTACTACTTCTACTACTTTTCAACAAGGATTTCATATGAGAAAAGATACACATCTACATGGAGAATAACACTCTCTCTAAATTCAATTCCCATTTTCAAGCGAAACACAGAAAAAAATGAAAAAAATTGTAACAGCCACTCTCAATTAGGAAGCCAGATAGAAATGAGAAGCCGAAATAACATATCAACGCAATGTTTCCGCCCATTAAAAGAAATAATCGGAGAACAAAGGCCAAGTGAGATTCAGCCACAACAATGTCAAAAAAGAAAGCAAACACAGAAAATAGATAATTACATACCGAGTATAACTCAATCAGGGAGTGATTAATCTTAGTGCAAGCTTCTCAGTGACAAAGCTCCCCTGCCCTAACTAGCGTAGGCTCTTCATTCTTCTTTCATGTTTGACGTGACACGGAGTTAGGGAGAATGAAGCTGTTGGAAAGTACGATGGATAATGAGACTAGACAATCACCTATGCAGGTTATGTGTCCTTGCCCCTTCCCAGCAAAAATGGTGGTACCAATCACATAGTAGAGCCAACCACACGCCTCCTTCATAGGTATCCTCTGCCTGGTCAAACACCACTGAATAAGTGGGCATATTTTAACATCACTAGTATGTCACATTAAATCTGTCATCACCTTTACGCTTTCGTCAAACTCTAAACACCTAGCCATCGTCTCCTTAAGCTCAGTGTTTCACGGGTCCCCTAGAACCGGATGACCAACGATGGGGATCCTTAGTATCTGCCACACATCATGAAGTGTGATCATCATCTCTCCAAAGGGCATGTGTAAAGAGTTGGTGTCTGGCTGCCACCTCTCCACAAAGGCCGAGATCAGTGACATGTTATTGAAACCCCATGTGATATCTAACAAATGATGAAGGCCTGAATGCATAAGCATATTTCTTGCCCTTTTGCAAGGAACCGAGCTAAATGGCCAGTTCGTGATCAAACTGTTTCGTGGTTTAAATCCCAAAACTCCACGGTCCTAGATAATTACCACAACGTTTACACACACATGTAGAATTGATTAAATCTACTTGATAAAGTGAAAGATAAGAGAGTACATACCTTAGTCATTGACCAAAGGTCAATGGCAACATGCCCCCCCCCCAAACTTGTGATGACACTTGTCAGTAGCGAATCACCAGGTACTGGCACATCATTAAGCCTCCAGTGAGTGGGAAGAACGACATCCATATGGAGAGCAACTTCCTCATCAATCACGCTCTCATGATCAGGGCCGTCCTCGTCCTGGTCATTGTCATCGTCCTGGTCCTCATCCTCATTTGTCTCCTCGGCTTCCTCCTCATTGATATCCATGTCAATGGCTGCAGCATCCGGAGGGGTACGGGGGTCATGATAGCTACCCCCAGCAGAAGTCTGTGCCTCCACATGCTACACGTGGTGGTCATGATAGCTACCCCCAACAGAAGTATGTGCCTCCACATGCCCCACGTGGTGGCTACTCTCACATCTATATCATAGCTGGAGCTATGGAGCTCGGCCCGACCAGCAGATCACCAACCTCAAGAGGATAAAGCTACAAGCATCCTTGATTGTGGTATGTGTGCGTATGGGTCGTAATCATGCAATGATTAAGAAGGGGAGGGTCCATGATAGGCTGATGGGTGGAAAGATGAGTGTCGTGGAGGATCAACTCCGACACCGCGCTCACGACGGTATGACGCCGTCATTGGCTGCTCCACATTTTGTCTTTCTTCCTTTTTGTGTACACATTTTTCATCGCTTTCTTCAGCTTATCCATAACTGCACAAGTTGAAAATCATAATTTTAAGATAAGCTACGCAAGTAAAACAAAAAATCGCAATAATAATCAACAAAACAATTATAACATGTGACTTACAATGTAAGAGACTTATAATAATAAATCAACGGTACATTAATAACTACTGTTATTTAATGAGTAACAAATAATTATGATTGTGCCAATTAATTTAAAATATTTATAAAAAAATTAAAAAAAATACCAACTCGCCCCGATAGGCGGGGCGACACTAGTCAGTTCGTGTCTCCCGTCGGAGCGAGACACACCAAGACGGGTGGGAGGTGGGCCGAGCTGGCTTAGCTCGTGTTGATTGCCAGGGTGAGGCACGGGGCGAAGCAGGGCGGACTGTGTCAAGAGGCGAGGCAAGTCGGGGTGGAACGTGTCTTCATTCGACACGAGACACGGCTAGGCGTGTCAAGCCGCGGGGCGAAGCAGCCTGTTCGTGTCTGGAGCTGGGGCAAAGGCGAGTTGGTCGCCTCGACGGGTAGGGTGATGCACGCCCATGCGTGTCGCTAGGCGGGGCGAACTCGCCCAACTCGTGTCGCTAGGCGGGGGGGTAATAGTGTTGACGGGAGGGGTGAAGTTCAGAACTCCATTAATGCAGTTTTCAAGGTTTTTTTCAGAATTTTAATTTGTAGATCTAGGGTAGATTATTGTGTGTTACTAAAAACTAACAACAGATTTGGGTTCACCACATCAAGATCTACAACTTGCAAATTGTTTTTTGAAAAACTCACCGGAAAAATTTTCCGGCAGTGGCGCTGGGAGGAAGAGGGGATAGTGGGAGGGAGAGAGAAGGGAGGGATAAAGGAAATATGAGAAATGAAGTAATATAACTTGATTCGACTATATGTATCGAGATCATTTTTTCACCCGAAACTGGCGTTTTCAACTACGATTTTAGTACGATTTTTTCTGTACTGAATGTACAATAATGTTTATAATTTAAAGAAACATAACATAAAATGTCATTTACTAATGTGGAATCACAGTTATAACGTTTAAATTTAATAAGAACGGGTTTAACGTGTTTTATTACCGCGAGAACGTTTTTGACGGTTTAGGATAATGAAATGATTTTTTTGAAAAACAAAAGTTACAATAGTATGTTATTACATGTTAACAATGTTAGTATGATTTAAAAAAATTGTAATGCGGTGATTAGTAATTTTGTACTACAAATAGCAACCGAGTTGACAAAATTGAAGTTGTTTTGGCTACAAACTTATTAGTAGTAATTAGCACCACACATCTTAGTTGTCTGAGTTATCATGAACAGTAGAAGTTGGTTGGGAATGGGAGCTATCTATCAATGGAGATAAGTTATAAGCTGGATGACATAAAAAAGAAGATACTTAAGAAGGATGGATGTAATTTAACACACATGTGGAGAAAGCTCTTAAACTAATTTGCCCTTTTTCATTGACTTGAAGTGATGTGAACAAAATATTCACACAACCTCCCCGATCATGATATTTTGAAGATCATCCCTTTCTAAATACCTGCATCAAATATGATCAAATCAAACAACATCCTCAAATTAATATGAAACTAGTAGTAAAAGAATTAACAATCAAAACAAAGATTCGAAAAAGTAATTAAGATACAAAATCGTAAATAAAAATGTCTATAAGAAATGTAATTAGAATGCGAGAGTTAGCAACACTTACAATCACAAAATTTGTTTAGCAGAAAAACGGATATTCCTTGCTCAAAAAGGCTATTGCGCAACAGTCCTACTCCCTCATATCAGCCGGGGATCGATGAATTCACATTTCATTTTTTTCTATCGACATGGTGAACAACATGTTAAAACAATCACGTTATAACCATCAGCTACCTCTTCACGGGAAAATACTACAGAATTATACCTCAAAACACAAGATATCTCAACTCGAGTGCAGGTTAGTAGCCCTGCGTAATAATATTCTCAGCCCATCTTAGAATCTTGTATAGTACGGGCAGGACTGGTAATTCGGGTCACTCAGTTCAGGTTCGGTTCGGTTCAGTTCGGGTCAATTTGTAGATATTCACTATTCGGTTCGGGTCAGATTGGGTAGGGTTATCTGGTTAAAATTAGATTCGGGTGACTTCGGTATGGTTGATTTTGGATTCGGGTGCTTTCGGTTCGGGTTAGCCTCTACGTTTTTCAGTTTTTTCGGGTTATGGATCAATTCGGTTGACTAAACGCGTAACGCTTAATTGACAAAAGTTTTAAAGTTAAATTTAAGCAACCTTTATAACTTGTATTGATTTTCATATTTTGATCCAAAATTCTCTTAATATAGTTTATTACTCTTGATGAAGATTGTTATTGTGTATTGGTTGGTTATACATAATCAAATTGGATGACAATATCTTTAATATTAAATTTAATTATAGATTTATTATTTGTATCGACCAAGTATAAATTTAAAATTTTATTGGTCAATATTCGACACTCGACACCCAGTCTATCCCTCGCCTCCCCCCCCCTCATGCCCGACGTTGTGCCGTGCCTCCCGCTATCCCACGCCCGTTACACCCCGCACACGTCCGTATCAGCGCTCGTCATCTCGAGCGAGCGTCACGTGCCCATGTTAATCCATCACCACCTCGCGTTTGTGCCCCTATGCGCCCGTCATCACCTCGCGCTTGTTCCCCTATGCGCCCGTCATCACCTCGCGCCCGGACTTCATGTTGTTGTGTGTGCGCCATAATCACCGTCTCGCGTGCGTGCCTCGTGCGGGCGTCCTTCAGTAGCTTATTGCTCCAAGGCAGGGGTTGTCCCTTTTATTTCGGCATTTCTAACCCTAATTTAATTTAATTATTCATACAGATATATTTACGTGAGATGTAAGTTTTATAATCTCATTCTTTTGAACCGATTTCCTTAGACACGACAAAAGATGGCAACAATTATGAAAATGGAATGAAAAACATTCCTTAGTTTAGTCCCAGTTCATGGAAATTATAGTTCGTACATGCCAATAATAAACAGAAGGATAATGGAAGTTTAGTTTCAGTTGTCTAGTTTAATGTGTGTCGTGGGTGAATTCGTTAGGGTCAATTCGGGTATATCAAATTTCGGTTGATTCGGTTGGTTAGTTTGATTCAGATTTTCAGGTCACATTTCAGGTCAAATTTGTCTTAAGTGAAATCAAAGTCTGTTGATCTTTTTTTTTTGTAAAATCAATTACTAAAAATTTGCCTAAGTCGATTGTATTACTATGGAGTTTCCGGTGCTTCTATGATATTTATTTATAGTGATATGTATTTTTACATTGAGGTAGAATCAATTTTGTACGACTGTACTAATCTGTTAACATTTTTAATACTTTAAGAAGATATACCATCCTTAGATATAATAATACAACCGAAAGGACACTGAGAATTGAACTTTAGTAAAAAAAAACCATTGAGGCCAACACAACCCACAGATAGACTTACATAATAAATCAAAGTTAACATCTTGAAATTAATAATCAATACTATCATCCATAAAGTTCATACATACACACAAATTAATCGATGACATTATCAATTAAATAGAATAGGATTATGAAATGCGAAAAGAACCAAACAATAGGGCCACGAGCATTGGGGGTTCCCATCGAATTCTTACACTTCATAAAACATGAATAAATATTTTGAAATATTATAAAAATACATATTAGCAATTTCGTGATGACGTAATGAAGCCAAGAATATTAGTATGTAGTCACAGGAGTAGACTTGTAATAGGGGGATGATGGGGGTGGGGAGCTATAGTATGGGGATGGTGGGGAAGGAGAGGTATAAATTGGGGATGGTGGTGGTGAAAAGGTGTAACTTGGGGATGATGAATACGTCTTTGGGGAAGACTTATAGTATGGAGATGGTGTGGTGGGGAGCTATAGTATGGGGATGGTGAGTAGGTTGTTGGGGGGATTTGTAGTATGGAGACGGTGGTGGTGGGAGTGATGTGGGCTGGTGGTGGTGGAGGAGCTATAGTATGGAGTTGGGGTGTAAGTCTTTGGGGAAGACTTGTAGTATGAGGATGGTGGTGGTGGAGAGATGTAACTTGGGATGATGAATAGGTCTTTGGGGAAGACTTATAGTATGGAGATGGAGGTGGTGGGGGAGTTATAGTATGGGGATGTTGAGTATATCTTTGGGGAAGACTTGTAGTATGGGGATGGTGGTGGTGGTGGAGAGCTATAGTAAGGGGATGGTGAGTAGGTCTTTGGGGAAGTCTTATAGTATGGGGATGGTGGTGGTGGGGAGTTGTAGTGTGGGGATGATGGTGGGGGGAGCTATAATATGGGGATGAAGAGTATGTCTTTGGGGAAGATTTGTAGAATGGGGATGGTGTGTGTAGGTCTTTGGGGATGACTTGTAGTATGGGGAAGTGGCGGTGGAGAGTTGTAGTATGGGGATGAGGAGTAAGTTTTCGGGGAAGACTTGTAGTATGGGGATGGTGAGTAAGTCTTTGGGGAAGACTTGTGGTAAGGGGATGGGGGGTGGAGAGCTATAGTAGGGGATGGTGGGTGGTGGGGAGTTGTAGTATGGGGATGGTGGTGGCGGGGGAGCTGTGTAGTATGGGGATGGTGGTGGCGGTGAGCTGTAGTATGGGGATGGTGGTGGAGGAGAGCTGTAGTATGGAGATGGAGAGTAGGTTTTGGGGAAGACTGGTAGTATGGGGATGGTGGTGGTGGAGAGGTGTAACTTGGGGATGGAGAATAGGTCTTCGGAGAAGACTTGTAGTATGGGGATGGGGTGTAGGTTTGTAGGTTTTTGGGAAGACTTGTAGTATGGGGATGGTGCTGGAGAACTGTAAAACCGGGGATGGGGAATAGGTCTTTGGGGAAGATTATAGTATGAGGATGGTGGTGGTGGGGAGCTATAGTATGGGGATGGAGGTGGTGAAGTGTTATAGTACGGGGATGAAGAATAGGTTTTTGGGGAAAGACTTGTAGTGTGGGGATGTGGTGGTGGGGGGGAGGGGTAGTACGGGGATGAAGAGTAGGTCTTAGGGGAAGACTTATAGTAAGGAGTGGGAGAATACACCTTAGGAGAGGACTTGTAGTATGGTGATGGAGAGTATGTCAAAGGGGAAGACTTGTAGTATGGGGATGTCGAATAGGTCTTTGGAGAAGATTTGTAGTACGTAGACGGTGGAGGTGGAGAACTGTAATATTGGGATGGAGGCGGTGGAGAGTAATAGTAGTAGACTGGTGGGTAGGTCTTTGGGGATGACTTGTAGTATGGAGGTGGTGGTGGAGAGGTGTAGTATGGGGATGGTGAGTAGGTCTTTGGAGAAGATTTGTAGTATGGTGATGGTGGTGGTGGAGAGTTGTAATAGTACTTGGGTGAGTAAGACTTTGGAGAAGACTTGTAGTACGGGGATGGTGGTGGTGAAGAGGTGTAACTTGGAGATGGTGAATAGGTCTTCGGGGAAGACTTATAGTATGGAGATGGTGGTGGTGGGGAGCTATAGTATGGGGATGGTGAGTAGGTCTTTGGGGATGATTTGTAGTATGGAGACGGTGGTGGTGGGGAGTTGTATGTGACTGGTGGTGGAGGAGAGCTATAGTATGGAGTTGGGGTGTAAGTCTTTGGGGAAGACTTATAGTATGGGGATGGTGGTGGTGGAGAGGTGTAACTTGGAGATGGTGAATAGGTCTTCGGGGAAGACTTATAGTATGGAGATGGTGGTGGGGGGAGCTATAGTATGGGGATGGTGAGTAGGTCTTTGGGGATGATTTGTAGTATGGAGACGGTGGTGGTGGGGAGTTGTATGTGGCTGGTGGTGGAGGAGAGCTATAGTATGGAGTTGGGGGGTAAGTCTTTGGGGAAGACTTGTAGTATGGGGATGGTGGTGGTGGAGAGGTGTAACTTGGAGATGGTGAATAGGTCTTCGGGGAAGACTTATAGTATGGAGATGGTGGTGGTGGGGAGCTATAGTATGGGGATGGTGAGTAGGTCTTTGGGGATGATTTGTAGTATGGAGACGGTGGTGGTGGGGAGTTGTATGTGACTGGTGGTGGAGGAGAGCTATAGTATGGAGTTGGGGTGTAAGTCTTTGGGGAAGACTTGTAGTATGGGATGGTGGTGGTGGAGAGGTGTAACTTGGAGATGGTGAATAGGTCTTCGGGGAAGACTTATAGTATGGAGATGGTGGTGGTGGGGAGCTATAGTATAGTATGGGGATGGTGAGTAGGTCTTTGGGGATGATTTGTAGTATGGAGACGGTGGTGGTGGGGAGTTGTATGTGGTTGGTGGTGGAGGAGAGCTATAGTATGGAGTTGGGGGGTAAGTCTTTGGGGAAGACTTGTAGTATGGGGATGATGGTGGTGGAGAGGTGTAACTTGGAGATGGTGAATAGGTCTTCGGGGAAGACTTATAGTATGGAGATGGAGGTGGTGGGGAGCTATAGTATGGGGATGGTGGTGGTGAAGAGCTATAATATGGGGATGGAGAATAGGTTTTGGGGGAAGACTTGTAGTAAGGGGATGGTGGTGGTGGGGAGTAGTGTGGGAGATGGTGGTGGCGGTGGCGGTGAGCTGTAGTGTGGGGATGGTGGTGGCGGTGAGCTGTAGTCTGGGGATGGTGGTGGCGGCGAGCTATGTTGTGGGGATGGTGGTGGCGGCGAGCTGTAGTATGGGGATGAGGTGTAGGTTTTTGGGGAAGACTTGTAATATGGGGACGGTGGTGGTGGAGAAGTGTAACTTGGGGATGGTGAATAGGTCTTCGGGGAAGACTCATATAACGGGGATGGTGGTGGTGGAGAGTTATAGCTTTTTGGTTCATCCGTGTAGTATGACGCACTAGCTACATTGCTAGCTACTAGTAATATTGTGATACCCATAAGAACATGTGAAACAACTTGACCTCTATTGAGGTCTCTACGAAGAAATTTCATTGCGAAGAGCCCCACAATAGAAGTGGTAGGTTGGTTGAGGATGAAGGAAAGTGAACTATATTTTTAATTTTGATGGTTGATTATTGAGGAATGTTGTCATATATATAGGATGGTGTTCATATTTTGTGTGTTTAATAGTTAGTGAAACCCACGTACGTCTTACAACTAGAAAGCTACTGTACATGGTTGTCATGTTCTGATCACGATGACAATGTCATTACTTTTTGTTATTTTGGTGCTTAAAAGTACTTGGTGCTCACCATGATCTTTGTTACATGCTATATAATATATACTACCAGACATACGAATAATACTTGCCGGATTTTTTTGTTAATAACTTTAGATCATCATAGACTAAATGTGTGGTCAATACAGTTAATTCAATATATTATTATATGTTTTATAACTTTTACTACAACGTGTGTGGCTTATCTTGTTTTGATTATGCGCTAATAGAATTAAAAAAATGTTGAAGACATTGTCATTAGTTTGAGCCGACTCTTTTAGCTATTTAATATTAACCTCTAGGTTCGCCTTGTACAAAGCTTGGAATTTTCACAGGATGTTTTGGACGATTTTGTACCCTCCAAAAAATTTACCCGATGGCCTGTATTATCAGATTCTTGTTTCTCCCTCACCCAAACATCCATTTCAATGATAGTCTTCTTGGTTCTTCATGAATTAAGGTTTTTATAATCCTATAATCGAGCACGATGGTCTTGTAACATATTAGCACAAGTTAATATATCTGGTCTATATTAGACCGGCATGATTATTGCGTTTCATCTGACATTTAGGCTATTTAGTATCCCTGTAATAACATAACTATCACAATTCTTTGTTGTAGACACTTTTATTCTCACCTCTTGTAGCTCCAGCACAATAAATTTATATAATTTATCCGTGGTTAGCCTATAATCTTATTAAATTACGATGTATTTAAATATGACAAACCAATTCTCTCAAATCTTAGCTCAATATATCATCTTAATGTTTTATTAAACTCAAAGCTTTTTTTTATTTTTTAATAATTTGTGTGGGCTAAGCCAGAGCCATTAAAAAGTCGATACTATATATATAGTAAAACACAAATCTTAACTTGACTACTAACATACCTATCTCACCTTTCTAATACACTACTCTTCCTACTTCATCAACTTATCGTATCAACGAGCTCTTCATGAAGACTTGCAAAGTAAGAGGGATATAGATCTAGGCCTGTCCGGAAGATTATAATCGATTGTTATTATGTTACAGAAAATATAAGTAATATTATTTTTCCGTCCTCTCTCAATTCTTTCTCTAGCTCTCTCCGTGAGCTTCTATCATTCCTTCTTCCTTTTTCCATGGCAGATAAGTGATAGGTCTCGATCACTTTTACATGGTATGCCTTCTTCCTTCAAGCTAGGGGCAACATGAGATTGCAAGACATCATTCACTAGAGTTCATGCCCTCATACACCACATCAAAACAGTGTGGTTGAGCGGAAATCACTACTACCAAAAATGCTATAGACAACTGTTAAAAAGCCATAGACAACTGTTATTAATATGTTTTAGGTAGACATTGTATTAGACACCATTCATGGTAATTGGTATTAAGATCTTCACATATCTTCTTCACATGCAGAATGAGCTCAGATTTCGAGCTTGCTCTTCTCTAGAATATTTGGAAATTCATGGTATGGTTGGCGAATAGAGCCATGCATCTTCAGCATGTTCACGTTCTCAATCTCCCTTACTATCACAAAATGACCAGGACGCCAAAAGTGTGGATTCTCCACAAGATATATATGCATAAAGCTAACTGGAAACCATGATTAATAAGGAGATCAATCAGATTAAGATAAAGCTAGTAATAAGAACATGATAAGCTAGAGTAATCAATATTCTTACGTCTTGATTCTCTCTTTGAGTTCTCCAATCTTTGCAACTGGTGTCTTGAAATCAATAGAGAACTTCACTCAATCACCCTGATTCTCTGAGCTTCTGTAGAAATTAGTGATGGGCTTAGTAACCAGAACCTGGTTTGGATAATATACCTTCTTCTTATAAACTTTAAGGAACAAGGTTGTAAAGTGTTCATTTCCTCGACAATTATCTGCACAAAATGGTGGGTGACGACATAAACAAATGTAAAATTGAAGTGGTGGTGCTCAACTACTTGATGGATGGCTGTCTTGTTGTCGTTCAATGTGTGCTGTAGTTGAACCCGTTCTTTGAAAACCCTGACCTATACACGTACATATATATATGGTAAATTTCATGAAATACCATTTTTTTTTTGTTAATTCATGAAATGATCCTAAAAAAATAGCAAGTCAAAATAAAATATATTATATTGAATAAATAATATATATATACCAATTTATTTGAATAAATAAAAAATAAATTACATTAAAAAAATTATGAATATTCATTCAAAATAAATTATATTATATTTTTTAACTATCATTAAGAAAAATTATTTTTTAAAATTTATATTTCATTTTGTAGATAACATTATGACATAATATGTTTGGTTATCTACAAAATATTATGTCATAAAGCACCTACGAAATAGAATATAAATGAAAAAATTCTTAATATTAGTTAAAAATATAAAATAATTTATTTTGAATAAATAAATTATATTGGTGAAGAAAAAATAATTTAAAAAATGTATAGTAACAGTTTTGGTACTTAATTGGTTTAAATTAAGATACTTAATTGGTATAACTTGGTAGAAAAATCGGTGTAAATTATATCTTTATAACACTATATTCTTTTTATGGTATTGAATAACTTCAAAAACCTAAGAAATCTTTATTTTTTCATCTTTTTATGATATTTTAACATATTTTATACTTTTTTTCATTTTTGTATTAATTTTTTTATAGGTATCTATATTTTTTATAGTATTTTAAATTTATTTGTGAATTTTAGAGAGTTTTTTAAAACTTAGGGGCATATTGTGAACTTTAAAAGTATTTTGCTAACTAATAGGAGTATTTTTTGTCTTTTTTTCTTTCTGTTAAATGAGTAGTAATCATGGACTTTTATAAAAATGTAATGGCATTTTCTAACTTTTTGTTTTTAAGGGCATATCATGAATTAACCAAAAGTATAAAGGCATTTCATGAAGTTTCCTTTGATATATGTTAATTTTTCTCTAAAGACACATAAATGTAGTATTGACATAATTGAAGTTGTTTTGGCTACAAACTTACAAATAGTAATTAGCACCACATATCTCAGTTGTCGGACTGATGCCACTCTCAACTGGTGTGAATCCGCTCATCTACACTCCACCTCTCTATCTATAGTTGTCCTAGAGGAACCATCATTTTCCAATGCTATTCATTTTCCAGAATGGTGTGTTCCTATACAGGCTTGAATACAATGCCCTCACTCAGAATCATACTTGCGATCTTGTCCCTTATAAACCCTCAATGAACCTCCTAGGCACTCAATGGGTTTTAAAGACTAAAACGTGGGCAGATGGAACTCTTGAACGCGGGAAGGCTAGACTTGTGGCCTTAGGGTATAAACAGTCCGATGGCATTGATTGTTCATTTAGCCTTGTGGTTAAAGTCTTAACTTGAAACACCCCTAAATAGCTAAGTACAAAAAAAATCATAGAATATCCGGGAGTAATTATCCGGGTATAACGCGTTTTCTAATATGGACATAAAATAACGTTCGAACAATTAAATCTAGTACATATATATATGTACGAACACGAAAATACATGTACGTAACGTTACGATATTGTGACGTTTTGAATAAGTAGCAATGTCGTCACATAACTTCGTAACAAATAATAATAATAACAATAATAACATGATATAATGTATAGTCACATAAATATAAAAATAAACATGTGTATTGATTTTAGAAAAAAAAGGGGGGCAAAGACGCTTCCTCTGAGTTTCAAACCCGAGACATCCCGTACTTCCCCCGAGTGCTTAACCGGGTGAGCTGTGCTCAAATTCAGCAACTTATGCCACCGAATTGAAACTAGTAATTCGTCAACTAAGCTAGATAAACAAAAAGAAGGGGAATCAGACACTCGACGCAGTGCCTCTGAAATATCAATTCCTCCTCCACCATGACAGAATCGCTACTTATTTTTCTTCTACCGCCCATACCTCCTGGTCCTGTCCGAGAACAACAAGAAAAGAATTAACTACCCTGAACAAGATACTCACCTCAGGACATTCCCATCCTCTACTCTCATCCTCAGTGGCACCACGGTTGCAGTCAATAGACAACCCGACAAGCTCTGCTTCTGGCTTCAAAGCCCTGTGCATCAGAGCCATGTAATGCAAGTTCCCACGCATCAGACCCATGCTATTTCAAACTCTCACGAAAATTCCATCGGGACTTGCCACCACTAGTGGCTGACCTGACTCCCGCCGATTTCATAAGGCCATAGACCTCCTCCCTCACTCGCCTGCCTTGCATTGTTCTGCATGGGCAGGAGCAATCTCCACTCTCTCTAATCCTGATGCACAAGGTAAGCTCTACCGAGTCTCGTTTCCTTTCTGTTTTCCCTTGTCTGAGAACCCACTGCTACCTAATCTCCTTGCTCGATTGTTCATGCATGGTTAGAAGTGTAACCAGAGAGCAAAACCCAAAAGAGCAAGTAGCTACGGTCACCTGCTGTTTTCTCCATCCAAGAACCAACCCAGGTAATGTCTTAGAAATGTCTGTCACATGTCCATTGCTTCTGCGGTGCTGATGTTGTCTAAAGGCTTACACTTCAACACTCTTGCTCCATTCCATGCTCGAATCCCATCATGCAGCCCCTGTAGGTTTTACTCCAAAGAGATCCCTGAGTAGAGCTGCAAAACTCCTTCTGAAACTAAACTAGAAGGTAAGGCTTCAGAGACAAATTCTCCTCTTGTTCTGTCATGGTTTCCACTGATTAACCAAGCCTAACATCAAAAGGGGTTTTTCCTCAGACGTGTTAAGTAACCAAAGTACAAGGAGCCTGGGGACTGCCTGGACCAACGAGAAAACAAAAGAAAACAACTAGACTAGCACTGGTAAGCCATACTAAATTGATTCTGTTATAAAAGAACAAAAACACAGTAACCTGTTAAGCTCTGTGACCTTTACATCGATTTTCTGTAACATTGCCTGTATACATGTATATCTTGTGTTGTAGGTTATAGAGTGAGTGTAAGATTGGTACTTGCCTAGTAGCCGACACCCCTACTTACTCAGTAACTAAACCAGGTTGAAACAAAAGAAAACGAAAAACAGCTCTGTAAAAGAAAGAAAACCAAAAGAAGATGTAACAGTTGGTTCCAGTTCTGAAACGTGGTGTTTCTGTTTTATTAACTTCTCAGGGTGCGGTTAGTGTTTAGGTGGGTTGCTTTCGAGAATAAAAACCACACTAACTAACTAACTAAGCAACTAAAGAATTCTGAAGAAAAAGAAATAGAAACAGATCACACTAGGAAAGAAGACAGGAAGCTGATGCAGTAGTTTTATATGTTGGTTTCTGGTGTAGTTCAACTGCTGTGAAGTTGTAAGTTCGGTGACATTAGCAAAGGCTGTTTTGAGTCTGTTTAAAGGCTAAACCTTGAGTAAACCCTTAACCACTGAGTAAGAAATTCGTGAAAAGAATTGGGAGTCAGGTTAGAAGAAAACAGAAGTAGAACAGAAGTAAAACAGAAGAAGAAAACCGTGTCAGTTTCTGTTTCCAGTCTTGCATTCTATCAGTTTTTCTAATTCCTAGTATTTCAGATTGTGTGAGGAATCACGGCTACACTATATTGTCTTGGGATGTTTTAGTGGTTAAAAACTGTATCAAGACATTTAACTAAGTAGCTAGGTTATCGAGTGAGAGGGAAAACAAAAGAAAGAAGACACCGATCTGTAACAGAAGAAAAATAATGACAGAAAGGGAATGCATCAGTCATGTTTCAGTTCTGAAGTTTTTACCTCAGTAGCAGCTCCTGTAAGTCTAACAGGTTTATTGGGTTGCTTGAGATTAAGACTGAACTAAACACTTAACTAAGTAGTTGAGCAAATTGGGAAGAAACAAAAAAGAAAACGAAAACAGAAGGAGGGCTTATCAGGTTTTGGGGTTTAACTTGTCAGGTTTTCTGGTTTTGTTTGTGCAGAGAAACTCGGGGACATTGCCTAGGATAGTCTTGGTCTGTTCTTTTGCCTAAAAAGCTTATTAACACACTAACTAAGTACAGATACTTGGAAGGGAACAGAAAGCCGATTCGAAACAGAAAAGAGAAAAACAAAGAGAAATATCAGTTACCAGTTTTAAGTTACAGATTTTGTCTTTCTATTTCAGTTCAGTTTATTAAGTTCTGTATGAGGTTGTTTAGAGGAGCTGTCGATGTGGTTTTGGGATTAGTCTCATGTTTAAGATCTTGTTAACCCATAAACCAAGGTGTAGATAAGTTGAGGGAAAATATAGGAAGTCATATCAGTTCTGGTTTCAGGTTTATGTTTGTTTCTGGAAATTTGTTTCTGTTTCTGTACAAGGAAGTAAGTGAGTAGTAGTGGAGTAGTTTTGAGTTCAAAAGTGGTAATAAAACACGTGACTGAGTAAGGAGTACATGGGGAAGAAATTTTAGTGATAGAGCGGTGAATAACAGAATGGAATAAGAGGACAGATAGTACAATATAATGCTTCAGCTTTAAGAGTGTTTCCTGAAGGAATTGGCCTCTGTATAAGTTGTGACACTAGGCTGTTTGGAGTGGTTTCAGGTCTAAATTGGTGGCATAATATTCAAATAGATAGGTAAGGGCCTTAGGAGAGATTTGAAAGAAAGAATAGTGATTAAACAGGAAAGAATCAAGGAGAGGGCATCGGGTTTCATGGTGTGCAGTTTCAGTTTCTGATTTCCTTTTTGCACCTGTTTCTGTGTAACAGGTTTCCTGAGGCATTAGAGGTGTTAGGGTGTCTTAGGTATGAACAAGGAACATTATTAAAGAGATAAACTAAGTTGGCAAACTTATTTGAGAGTTTAGGAATCAATTAGCTACCGACACAAGGGAGAGAATAGAGGTGTACTGCACTGTTTTTGGTTTCAGTTTTCTTGCAACAGCTGTTGTTCTGTATGATTGAGTACAGAGTTTCGTGAGTGTGTTACTGATTTAATCTTGAGTTTAAAACTTTGATAACCCCCATATCTAGTAGGGTAAAAACTGTGGGCAAAATAAACATGGTTTGATATACTAAAGGAGAGGTTAAGTAAGAATAAACACTAAGCTTATGTTGCGGTTTTATAAACTTGGGACTTCTGTATAAGCGGGTTTTAGGGGTATGCTATGATCTATATTATCATTATACAAGGGTCAAACTATTACCCACCTATTTATCTAAGGAAAGAATACACATTAGATAAGTCATATCTACGTTATACAAACTTTGTTACATAATTACCTCTTAAAACGCCCTAAAACATTAACTAAGGAAAATGGGCTTAGTTAACATGTAAATAAAGATATGAAATATCCTAGGAGTAAGTTAAGCCTAGAATTAATGCACGTGGAGTTCTAAGAGTCAACATAAACTAATCATGTAACAACATACCTAGGGAGTAATGTACGATATAAAGTGTCGTCACATAAAATAATAAACTGACACATTGTTTTAATTAACTCTAGGACCGTATCGAGCTCCGACCGGGACTTCGAGAGTAAGACAACTCGTGCTTTCAAATAAGGTATGGACATGTGTGGTTCGTATGTTGCCGTGTTACACGGCTTGTGTGCTGTGTGCCTTGTTTGACATATGACCATAAGACTAGCATGAAATTTGATTGCTTGTTATGACTTGTTTATATGCTTGTTACATATATCATTACTGCATATTACTTGCGCGCACACAGTAGTGTAGTCCCTTCTCGTTGATGAAGCCTTGAGATGAAACACAACGAATTACGTAAACAAATAAGGAACTACATAAAAAGGAACACTCCTCTTAAATTATAGAGGACTCCTAACGACACCCACTATGGTGTCGAACTTATAACGATAATGAATAGTAAAATACCAGTTGGTGGAACCCATACTGGGGTATTGAGGCGACCCCGCTTTCTCGACGCTTGACGCCGGAAATGGAGGACTAGCTATGGAGAGGACGCTCTTCAATACGTGGTGACAAGAGAATTCACAAATAACCCTTAAAGAAATAAGGAAAGACTCACTAGTACAAAAAGGGCCTATTTCGGCGGTTGTAAAAGGTCTATTTCGGCGGTTCTAGAACCGCCGAAATGGAGACCGCCGAAATAGGGATGAGACCCTATCTCGGCGGTTGTATAACCGCCGAGATAGAACACCTATGGTGGCGGTTCCTAGCTACAACCGCCGCCATAGGTGGTTGTTTTTTAAAAAAAAAACACACCTATGGCGGCGGTTGTTAGCTAGGAACCGCCGCCATAGGTGGTTTTCAAAAAAAAAACACACCTATGGCGGCGGTTCCTAGCTAACAACCGCCGCCATAGGTATTTTTTAAAAAAATAAAAAAAATTAGCTGCATCGTCTTCTTTCTCGGGAGTGAGATGCAACAGTTTTGCATCTCTGTAGAGGCGCAAACGCAAGAGAATGAACAGTGGCACAGAGCATGTAAGCTTCTTGTTCGCCTTGCTAAATCACCGTGAGTGTGAAGAGATTGTAGTGGCGCAGACACTAGAAGAGAATAAAGAGACACAAACACAAAGAAGAGAATAAATAGGCGCAAAGCATGTATGTTTCTTGTTCTCCAAAAAGAAAAATATAAGTTTGAATATATTACCGGATCCAGAATGAACTACTTCAGCCCCGTCTTCAATCTAGTGAGTGAGATGCAGCGGTTTCAGTGATTTGTCACTACATAGGCGTAGACACAAGAAGAGAATGAAGAGATGCGTAGACAAAACAAAGAGAATGAAAGGCGCAGAGCATGTATGTAGCTTGTTCTCCAATGAGAAAAAAGATAAGTTCGAGTATATTACCGGTTCTAGAATGAACTACTTCAACCCCGTTTTCAATCTGGTGAGCGAGATGCAGAGAGGAGCGTTTAGCAAGTACATTCGCCAGTTAGAGTTGCAAAATTACCGTGAGAGGAGAGAGATGAAGAGCAGTTGCGATATATATAATGAAATAAAGTCTATTTCGGCGGTTGTTAGCTAGGAACCGCCGAAATAGACTGAAATTTTCCCGCGGTCCGAATTTTTTGAAAAAAAAACCGGGAAAACAGGCTTCCGAAAATTTTATGTCTAAAAAAAGGCACCTATTTCGGCGGTTCCTAGGCTGAAATTTTCCCGCGGTCCGAATTTTTTGAAAAAAAAACCCGGGAAAATAGGCTTCCAAAAATTTTAGTTTAAAAAAAGGCACCTATTTCGGCGGTTCCTGGCTAGGAACCGCCGAAATAGGCTGAAATTTTCCCGCCGACCGAATTTTTGAAAAACAAACGGGAAAATAGGCTTCCAAAAATTTTATGTCTAAAAAAAGCACCTATTTCGGCGGTTCCTAGCTAGGAACCGCCCAAATAGGTGCCTTTTTTTAAACTAAAATTTTTGGAAGCCTATTTTCCCGGGTTTTTTTTTTCAAAAAATTCGGACCGCGGGAAAATTTCAGCCTATTTCGGCGGTTCCTATCTAGGAACCGCCGAAATAGGTGCCTTTTTTTAGACATAAAATTTTCGGAAGCCTGTTTTCCCGGTTTTTTTTTTCAAAAAATTCGGACCGCGGGAAAATTTCAGTCTATTTCGGCGGTTCCTAGCTAACAACCGCCGAAATAGACTTTATTTCATTATATATATCGCAACTGCTCTTCATCTCTCTCCTCTCACGGTTATTTTGCAACTCTAACTGGCGAATGTACTTGCTAAACGCTCCTCTCTGCATCTCGCTCACCAGATTGAAAACGGGGTTGAAGTATTTCATTCTAGAACCGGTAATATACTCGAACTTATCTTTTTTCTCATTGGAGAACAAGCTACATACATGCTCTGCGCCTTTCATTCTCTTTGTTTTGTCTACGCATCTCTTGTATAATGATAATACAGATCATAGTGACTAGCACCTATTTATCTCAAATAATTGGCCTATTAGACTAATGGATGTGGATAATGCCTTCCTCCATGGTTTCTTGGAGGAAGATGTTTACTTATGACAACCCACTGGTTTTATAAACAAAACACACCCCCATCGTGTGTGTCGTCTAAACAGAGCCCAATATGGGCTCAATCAATCCCCTAGGGCGTGGTTTTCCCATCTAAGTGGTTTCCTTATTCAATTAGGTTTTAGGGCTGCTCAATCTGACCCCCTCACTCTTTATTTACACTCAAGGTGGTCATAAAGTGTTTATTTTGGTGTATGTTAACGATATTATTCTTACAGGATCTACCCCCACCTTGCTAAACCAACTTGTGGATGCTATCTCTAAAGAGTTCCCTATCAAAGACTTAAGGAATACACATCAAGTTCTGGGCATTTCTGCTCATCGCACATGCCAAGGACTACATCTAAACCAAACCAGTTACATACTGCAGTTATAGGTTCACACAGACGTGCAGAATTGTAAATCTAGCCCTACACCTATAGTGGACAGTCAAAATCTTGACACTATAGATTCAGATATATTTCCGGACCAAACATTGTACAGAAGTATGGTGGGTAGTCAAAACAAACAAGCCAATATCACTAGACCAGAAAAAAAATATTCAGTAAACACTAAGCCAGTATATGCACCAACCGAAAATATTCACCAGAAAGGGTAAAACGTGTTCTGCGTTACCTCCGTCTTACCTCCACTATCGGGTTGTTTCTTGTCGCCAAGCCACTGGGAGATCTTCGTATATGCCGCCGGTGACTGGGCCGGTTCTCCGGCTCCCGCAAGTCCACCACGGCCTCTGTATATTTCTCGGTGACCATCTTCTCTCTTGGTCCTCCCGTAAACAACGCACAGTCGCCCGCTTATCCATAGAGGCGAATTTTAGTCGCTTGCCACCGCCACCTCTGAAGCTTTGTGGCTTCTTCAACTTCTCAGCGAATTAGGCGTCTTTCTCCCGTCGCCTCCTACTCTATACCGTGACAATTTGGGTGCTCTTTATCTCTCATCCAACCTGGTACTCCATAGCAGAGCAAAGCACATTGAAATCAAGTTTTTCATTGTGCTGGAACGCGTGAGAAATGGAACCCTAAAGATTGAATTTTTGCCCTCAAATCTCCAGGTCACAGACATTTTCTTAAAGTGTTGACTTCTTCCAAGTTCTCTGACAACAAGTGCAAACTCCCCTTGTGTACTACCCCGTTTGGACTTGAGGGGGGAGTAGTAGCCCAATGTAATAATATTCTCAACCCATTTAGACTCTTGTATAGTTACGGGCCCAAAAGTGTTATATTGCCAGTCTTATGATTTCTTATTACAACAGTCTCTAGGGTTGCATAAATACTCTCTTTACAACATTGTTTCCTTACGATCAATACAACAGTAAATTGCATATTTGATCGTCATCTTCTACAGCTGACACAATATGGGTAGTAGTACATAACTATATTAGTATATTCCATTAAGTTGTCAAACTTTATTTCTTTATTCGATGGCTGACATTTTCTAAATTTTACGACATAATTTTAGTCAATTACTTCACTTGGTGTGATCGTAAATCTATTGCACTTAATCTAAGCACATGCTTTGTCACGAACAATACTCAACTAGACTAGTGAGTATTGAAGTACGACATAAGACACGGTCAGTGTGTACTGCATGTTTATTGCGATTATGTAACAGTTTATTGTGATTATGTAACAGTTTATAGTCTTTATATACTCCTTACATATAATTAATACACTTGTTAATGTGTGTATATCTCCCAAATTTTCTCCATACAACGGCAAAGTCACTTACAAACAGACATAGCAAAAGCAAATGAAGCCCTTAATCGAATAGAGGACATATACAATGGCAAGATATCGCCTTCAACATCTGGTGACAAACAATTTTCAATAAGGGATCTCTAGATTTCGGATTTTTCATCTTTGTGTTTGTACATATACAATGGGAGACCTCAAATTTTGCGTGCTCCTTCTGATTTCCTATTGAAATCCATTTTCTAGGTGTTGCATAGTCACTGAATTCTATTAATTTGTTCAATTACTCGTAGTTTATTACATAAAGTTTGAATACGTTTCCTTCGA
Organism: Limonium bicolor; assembly: GCA_023374045.1. Taxonomy (NCBI): domain Eukaryota; kingdom Viridiplantae; phylum Streptophyta; class Magnoliopsida; order Caryophyllales; family Plumbaginaceae; genus Limonium; species Limonium bicolor. Next base: position 262,990,513 of record CM041781.1, on the reverse strand, counting down.
GAAACTAATGCAATTGGTTTGATTTGTGAATTCAATTGCACTTAGATTGGTTTGATTGACCAGTTTTGTTGAGATCATCGGTTTTAGCGTCTAGTTGTCATTGAAGCAGCAGATCGATTGTACTACTTCTACTACTTTTCAACAAGGATTTCATATGAGAAAAGATACACATCTACATGGAGAATAACACTCTCTCTAAATTCAATTCCCATTTTCAAACGAAACACAGAAAAAAATGAAAAAAATTGTAACAGCCACTCTCAATTAGGAAGCCAGATAGAAATGAGAAGCCGAAATAACATATCAACGCAATGTTTCCGCCCATTAAAAGAAATAATCGGAGAACAAAGGCCAAGTGAGATTCAGCCACAACAATGTCAAAAAAGAAAGCAAACACAGAAAATAGATAATTACATACCGAGTATAACTCAATCAGGGAGTGATTAATCTTAGTGCAAGCTTCTCAGTGACAAAGCTCCCCTGCCCTAACTAGCGTAGGCTCTTCATTCTTCTTTCATGTTTGACGTGACACGGAGTTAGGGAGAATGAAGCTGTTGGAAAGTACGATGGATAATGAGACTAGACAATCACCTATGCAGGTTATGTGTCCTTGCCCCTTCCCAGCAAAAATGGTGGTACCGATCACATAGTAGAGCCAACCACACGCCTCCTTCATAGGTATCCTCTGCCTGGTCAAACACCACTGAATAAGTGGGCATATTTTAACATCACTAGTATGTCACATTAAATCTGTCATCACCTTTACGCTTTCGTCAAACTCTAAACACCTAGCCATCGTCTCCTTAAGCTCAGTGTTTCACGGGTCCCCTAGAACCGGATGACCAACGATGGGGATCCTTAGTATCTGCCACACATCATGAAGTGTGATCGTCATCTCTCCAAAGGGCATGTGTAAAGAGTTGGTGTCTGGCTGCCACCTCTCCACAAAGGCCGAGATCAGTGACATGTTATTGAAACCCCATGTGATATCTAACAAATGATGAAGGCCTGAATGCATAAGCATATTTCTTGCCCTTTTGCAAGGAACCGAGCTAAATGGCCAGTTCGTGATCAAACTGTTTCGTGGTTTAAATCCCAAAACTCCACGGTCCTAGATAATTACCACAACGTTTACACACGCATGAAGAATTGATTAAATCTACTTGATAAAGTGAAAGATAAGAGAGTACATACCTTAGTCATTGACCAAAGGTCAATGGCAACATGCCCCCCCCCCCCCAAACTTGTGATGACACTTGTCAGTAGCGAATCACCAGGTACTGGCACATCATTAAGCCTCCAGTGAGTGGGAAGAACGACATCCATATGGAGAGCAACTTCCTCATCAGTCGCGCTCTCATGATCAGGGTCGTCCTCGTCCTGGTCATTGTCATCGTCCTGGTCCTCATCCTCATTTGTCTCCTCGGCTTCCTCTCATTGATATCCATGTCAATGGCTGCAGCATCCGGAGGGGTACGGGGGTCATGATAGCTACCCCCAGCAGAAGTCTGTGCCTCCACATGCTACACGTGGTGGTCATGATAGCTACCCCCAACAGAAGTATGTGCCTCCACATGCCCCACGTGGTGGCTACTCTCACATCTATATCATAGCTGGAGCTATGGAGCTCGGCCCGACCAGCAGATCACCAACCTCCAGAGGATAAAGCCACAAGCATCCTTGATTGTGGTATGTGTGTGTATGGGTCATAATCATGCAATGATTGAGAAGGGGAGGGTCCATGATAGGCTGCTGTGGGTGAAATGATGAGTGATGTGAAGGCTCAACAGGACCCTGCTGTGGGTGGAAAGATGAGTGTCGTGGAGGATCAACTCCGACACCGCGCTCACGACGGTATGACGCCGTCATTGGCTGCTCCACATTTCTGTCTTTCTTCCTTTTTGTGTACACATTTTTCATCGCTTTCTTCAGCTTATCCATAACTGCACAAGTTGAAAATCATAATTTTAAGATAAGCTACGCAAGTAAAACAAAAAATCGCAATAATAATCAACAAAACAATTATAACATGTGACTTACAATGTAAGAGACTTATAATAATAAATCAACGGAACATTATTAACTACTTATTTAATGAGTAACAAATAATTATGATTGTGCCAATTAATTTAAAATATTTATAAAAAAATTAAAAAAACCAACTCGCCCCGATAGGCGGGGCGACACTAGTCAGTTCGTGTCTCCCGCCGGAGCGAGACACACCAAGACGGGTGGGAGGTGGGAGCTGGCTTAGCTCGTGTTGATTGCCAGGGTGAGGCGCGGGGCGAAGCAGGGCGGACCGTGTCAAGAGGCGAGGCAAGTCGGGGTGGAACGTGTCTTCATTCGACACGAGACACGGCTAGGCGTGTCAAGCCGCGGGGCGAGTTGAGGCGCGGGGCGAAGCAGCCTGTTCGTGTCTGGAGCTGGGGCGAAGGCGAGTTGGTCGCCTCGACGGCTAGGGTGATGCACGCCCATGCGTGTCGCTAGGCGGGGCGAACTCGCCCAACTCGTGTCGCTAGGCGGGGCAAGTCGAGGGTAATAGTGTTGACGGGAGGGGTGAAGTTCAGAACTCCATTAATGGAGTTTTCAAGGTTTTTTTTCAGAATTTTAATTTGTAGATCTAGGGTAGATTATTGTGTGTTACTAAAAACTAACAACAGATTTGGGTTCACCACATCAAGATCTACAACTTGCAAATTGTTTTTTGAAAAACTCACCGGAAAAATTTACCGGCAGTGGCGGTGGTGGCTGCGGCAGTGGCGCTGGGAGGAAGAGGGGATAGTGGGAGGGAGAGAGAAGGAAGAGGGATAAAGGAAATGTGAGAAATGAAGTAATATAACTTGATCCGACTATATATATCGAGATCATTTTTTCACCCGAAACTGGCGTTTTCAACTACGATTTTTTCTCTACTGAATGTACAATAATGTTTATAATTTAAAGAAACATAACATAAAATGTCATTTACTAAAGTTGAATCACAGTTATAACGTTTAAACTTAATAAGAACGGGTTTAACGTGTTTTATTACCGCTAGAACGTTTTTGACGGTTTAGGATAATGAAATGATTTTTTTGAAAAACAAAAGTTACAATAGTATGTTATTACATGTTAACAATGTTAGTATGATTTAAAAAAAATTGTAATGCGGTGATTAGTAATTTTGTACTACAAATAGCAACCGAGTTGACAAAATTGAAGTTGTTTTGGCTACAAACTTATTAGTAGTAATTAGCACCACACATCTTAGTTGTCTGAGTTATCATGAACAGTAGAAGTTGGTTGGGAATGGGAGCTATCTATCAATGGAGATAAGTTATAAGCTGGATGACATAAAAAAAGAAGATACTTAAGAAGGATGGATGTAATTTAACACACATGTGGAGAAAGCTCTTAAACTAATTTGCCCTTTTTCATTGACTTGAAGTGATGTGAACAAAATATTCACACAACCTCCCCGATCATGATATTTTGAAGATCATCCCTTTCTAAATACCTGCATCAAATATGATCAAATCAAACAACATCCTCAAATTAATATGAAACTAGTAGTAAAAGAATTAACAATCAAAACAAAGATTCGAAAAAGTAATTAAGATACAAAATCGTAAATAAAAATGTCTATAAGAAATGTAATTAGAATGCGAGAGTTAGCAACACTTACAATCACAAAATTTGTTTAGCAGAAAAACGGATATTCCTTGCTCAAAAAGGCTATTGCGCAACAGTCCTACTCCCTCATATCAGCCGGGGATCGATGAATTCACATTTCATTTTTTTCTATCGACATGGTGAACAACATGTTAAAACAATCACGTTATAACCATCAGCTACCTCTTCACGGGAAAAACTACAGAATTATACCTCAAAACACAAGATATCTCAACTCGAGTGCAGGTTAGTAGCCCTGCGTAATAATATTCTCAGCCCATCTAGACTCTTGTATAGGTACGGGCAGACCTGGTAATTCGGGTCACTCAGTTCGGGTTCGGTTCGGTTCAGTTCGGGTCGATTTGTAGATATTCACTATTCGGTTCGGGTCAGATTGGGTCGGGTTATCTGGTTAAAATTAGATTCGGGTGACTTCGGTTGGTTGATTTTGGATTCGGGTGCTTTCGGTTCGGGTTCCTCTACGTTTTTCAGTTTTTTCGGGTTATGGATCAAATTCGGTTGACTAACCGCGTAACGCTTAATTGACAAAAATTTTAAAGTACAAATTTAAGCAACCTTTATAACTTGTATTGATTTTCATATTTTGATCCAAATTCTCTTAATATAGTTTTACTCTTGATGAAGATTGTTATTGTGTATTGGTTGGTTATACATAATCAAATTGGATGACAATATCTTTAATATTAAATTTAATTATAGATTTATTATTGTATCGACCAAGTATAAATTTAAAATTTTTGGTCAATATTCGACACTTGACGCCCAGTCTATCCCTCCGCCTCCCCGCCTCATGCCCGACGTTGTGCCTGTGCCTCCCGCCATCCCACGCCCGTTACACCCTGCACACGTCCTGTATCAGTGCCCATCATCTCGAGCGAGCGTCACGCGCCCATCCCAATCCATCACCACCTCGCGTCTGTGCCCCTATGCGCCCGTCATCACCTCGCGCTTGTACCCCTATGTGCCCGTCATCACCTCGCGCCCGTGACTTCATGTAGTGTGTGTGCCACTGATCACCGTCTCGTGTGCGTGCCTCGTGCGGGCGTCCTTCAGTAGCTTATTGCTCCCAGGCCGGGGTTGTCCCTTTTATTTTGGCATTTTCTAACCCTAATTTAATTTAATTATTCCTACAGATATATTTACGTGAGATGTAAGTTTTATAATCTTCATTCTTTTGAACCGATTTCCTTAGACACAGTAAAAGATGGCAACAATTGTGAAAATTGGATGAAAAACATTCCTTATTATAGTCCCATTTCATGGAAATTATGCGTTCGTACATGCCATTAATAAACAGAAGGATAATGGAAGTTTGTCTAGTTTCATGTGACGTTTGGGTGAATTCGGTTCGGGTCAATTCGGTTCGGGTCAATTCGGGTATATCAAATTTCAGTTTGATTCGGTTTTGGTTTGGTTCGATTCAGATTTTCGGGTCACATTTCGGGTCAAATTTTGCTTAAGTGAAATCAAAGTCCGTTGATCCCTTTTTTTGGAAAATCAATTACTAAAAATTAGCCTAAGTCGATTGTATTACTATGGAGTTTCCGGTGCTTCTATGATATTTATTTATAGTGATATGTATTTTTACATTGTGGTAGAATCAATTTTGTACGACTGTACTAATCTGTTAACATTTTTAATACTTTAAGAAGATATACCATCCTTAGATATAATAACTACAACCGAAAGGACACTGAAAATTGAACTTTAGTAAAAAAACCATTGAGGCCAACACAACCCACATATAGACTTATATAATAAATCAAAGTTAACATCTTGAAATTAATAATCAATACTATCATCCATAAAGTTCATACATACCCACAAATTAATCCGATGACATTATCAATTCAATAGAATAGGATTATGAAATGCGAAAAGAACCAAACAATAGGGCCACAAGCATTGGGGGTTCCCATCGAATTCTTACACTTCATAAAACGTGAATAAATATTTTGAAATATTATAAAAATACATATTAGGAATTTCGTGATGACGTTAATGAAGCCAAGAATATTAGTATGTAGTGTAACACCCCTCTCCATAATCACGTAATAATCTCTCACGTAGCAATAAATAAAACGTCTTACAGCGGAAAAAACAATAACAACAATAATACTCACTCGGGTGTCACCGGCCATTACTCGCCCATGCAAGTAACAAAGCCAAACTATCTCCAACTTCCAACATCAACAAACTGCTAACCGCCGTGATAACGAGAAAACTCTTATACATCATACTAAGTCCATAACCATAAGTGTCGACAAGTGAGCGTCTACCCAAATCCCAAATATACATAACTGTACCATAATACAATTCACCATCTTCATTGTTATACAAATAAACTCCATGTGTGGTAATTAAAGTAAACTCTAATTACCTTGTTCCCGCACTTCGGCTTCGACAATAATCAACAACCTGCATAATGGTGTAGTATCAGCGATAGACGCTGAGTATGCCGGGCCTGGACCCTAATGGTCACTTAGTCATTTTAACCATCTTATTATTAGATCGGTTTCATGCTTTACCATTTTACAGTTATAATCAATACTGTAATAAACATGTATAATATACATAATCATCCATCTAGTCATTCATAAACACATAACCATCCATCCAGTTCAACAGTCATAACACATTACAAGCAACAATTGCATATCGAACGTATCGAATAATAATACTGAATAAACGCCGTAGCGAACACCATCCTTTATTAATTTGATTTAATTTGGCCTTCAAGGCCCCATCCATATCGAAATGATTACAGTATATTGTACAACGTACAATCGACGTAGCGTACAGTTTCCATAGTTAATTTAATTTGGCCTTTAAGGCCCCATCCAACCATGCTTAATTAATACCAGTTGGGCGTCATGTTAAGACAACCCTACAACCTCACCATGGACAGTAGTCCTCCCGTACACACAAAGGTGCTCATTTCGCCAGAGGTCCGGAGGCCCCTGACTATTCTCTTTTGTCTCGTAAGACGTCCATATAAAAGGCCGTAGCCACCTGACCCACGATCCAAATAGGGCTCGTTGGGTATAAACCTGGAGCGGAACCCGATCGAGAACCCCTCAGTGATCACAAATGCGTAACCAAGTAGTTCGTAAACTACCGGGATTCCTCACCTCAACTCATACCATCTCTCTCTCATAATGTTTAAGATATGCTCTTAGTCTTATGGAGAATAATTATTAGTTAGCTGCCCAATGGGTCTCACGCATACCTAGAAGTAATCTAGGTCATATTCATGTTCAAGATTCATGCTCTAGAGACCGACAATGTCGTGACTCGTTCCTAAGTGTTTTACTTAGGTTACCATATACTTAATATTAATACTATGGTATTATATCAAGTAACCGTCATGTCATCACATTAACGTATATGTATGTTTATATAAGTCGATCTATAGTCGACGTAGTGTTAGTCCCGTAGGACGCTCGTGCATAATTAAATAATGCAGTTACACCCAATCACATACATGTATCCACACACAAGTTATGTCAACCAAATCCGAGCCCAAGGAGTTTCCTTAGGACAACTCGGATCAAACCCCTTTACATACCGTTCACCAAGACCTAGGATGCGCAGTGTAGACCACTAGCTCGTCAAGCGCCTCCGTCTGTAGTATGATCTAAACGGTAATAAAACTATAAGTCAGTCTCCATGACTAACTACATCCGGTATTTCCGAATAACAAGTAACCCCGACAGTTCATCCCCGGATTCCTACAGTTATTTGTTACGGGTTTGTCTAAACCGGTCGGTTTTGTTACTAAAACTCGTATGTCAAAATATTTCGACTGTTAAGTTTAATTCATTATTTTTGTTTAATCTTATCCACCATTTAATTTTAGGTATATAACCTATAGTTGCATGTATGCATGCATTATTATATTATATTGTATTATTTTTCCACCATCCATTATAATACATTGTATTATAAAATCCATTATCTTTAATAAAATATATTTCCATTCAAAAACTTATAACTTATAGTTTGTAACTATTTTTGTAATAACCACCACCATTATATTATATGGTTTCCAACCATAATATATATCCATCCTTATATACATTATCCTTGTATATGTATATATTTACCATATAGGTAAGTTCCATGAGTTATAAAACTCTTATATTATATGTTACATTTTTATCATCTTATATTAGATGATTATTCCCACTTGTTGTATTATATTATACAACTTATATTAAGATTATTATCCTAATATTATGTAACATTTTATGTTGTATAATTACAACTCCTAAGGTTTAATCAATAATTACCTTAGTTTATAAATCTTATTTATTTATAGTTTGTCACATTATTTAATGTGAATATCCTTACTTATTAATTCCATTTAAACCATATAATTGTTATAACATTATAGACCATAGTCTAAAATTCATTTTCCAATCTTTTATAATTCGGTACAGCCCATTAATTTATTTAAATTCCATTTTGACCACATAACATTATGTAATGTTATACCATATACTAATATCATATAATATGATATCTTTATTTCCTTTAATTCATAACCTATAGTTTTTATACAAAACTATTTATTATTGCCGCATGGGCACCATATCAAAACCTTATTCTTTTTCATATACCATAGTTTCCTTTATTTACAAAATCACCCCATTATTTATACCATGTTATATATATCATATATATAACATTTTTAACTTATAAAATGATATAACCTATGGTTACTTATTTATAAAATTCCCGAACAGACCTATAGCTGTTCTATATTATTTTTCTAACCCACCAAGTTTCTATATTTGCCATTTGGCCCACTTTATAACATATAGTTTTATATTATCATTAAAACTATATATTATACACATATCTTAATAAATACTCTTATATAATTCTAAAAATCACCAAATTTCACCAAAGGGTTATAATTACCCATACTAACCATATACTTTCGGTATATTACATTTCCACCCCATCTTTTATTCTAAAGTGTCATAATGACATAATAACTATATATTATACATATATAGTTTATTTTAATTCCAAAAATCAACCCAATAAATTCCTAAAAATTCCTAATAGCCCATGGGTGTTTATAATACCATTTTACACCCTTTATTTTCGGTAATAACATATATACCACATATGTTATAAAATTGTTACAATTAAATGCTTATCTTATTATAAAACCTTAAATAAGATATTAAATTTATCTAACTTGGTCAAAACCTACCATATGGTCAAGGTTGACCACCTTAATATTTCCTTGACCATCAATATCCATATATTACGGTTTATACCCATATCTTTTCAGAAATTACCATTTAACCCCAAAACTTTATATAATTTTATAATTTTTATATAAACTCATTTAAACCTCTAATTTTGGCCATATCATTATATAGCCCCCAAATTTAATTTAATTACACTTTATACCACATTTCCATGCAGTAATATATATTCACCACCTAAACTTAATTAAAAGTTTATGAATACATAAATAAAATGGCCTAAAATACATGGCCATATTACAAACATTAGCTTATAAAATAAATTACACATAAATGCCCAAAAATGCATTAAACTCTCGGCCCTTACACATATTTTTCCATATTTACCAATTTTCCACATAATGTCTTAAATTTGACAATTATGTTAATAGTTAGATAAATTTACCAAACCATTCCTTATTCACCTAAGGTCAAAATAAGACCTTATTAGCCATTTCACTCATGGCACATATATACAAATATGTATAAACACATATTAATATACCAAGTGTAGGTTTATGTGATTTATACCTTGTTTTTGCCTAGTTAAGGCCTTGTTTGGCCACGGCCTGCTTAGGATAAAATTTCCACAGTATCATTTACATGTTTTCAAACAGCAATTAAGGCATGATTAGTTTCCAAGCAAGATCTAACCATAAGAAGTGTTTAATGTCAATTTTCAAGGTAAAATTTACCTTAGAATACCAAGGTAACCAAGCTTGACTTCGGCCTATATTTACAGAAGTTAAAGAGCATCAAAAGAGCTACTAAAACCAAGCTTTAAACTGGTATAACTCAGATTAGAAGATGGCTAATTTTTACCTTGATTAAAATGCCTAAAATGGTGTTTTTGGCTTGGATCTGGCTATACCTTGAAGCTCTTGATATACCAACTGAATAAGTATGTTAAGATGAAGATTATAAGCTTATAAAACAAAGCTTTACAACCGGAATTGATGAGAGTCAAAGGATAAGTGCTTAAAGCACATTTTTATACCTTAAGAACAAGATTAGATTTCTCCACCTTCTTCCCTTGTTAATGCCGAGATACACCCTCCATTTAACCTCCAAAACATCCTAAGAACATTGATGGAAGTGGTTGATGCTTAGCTCCATGGAAAGAGGTAAGAATTGTGAAGAGAATGAACATTTAAAGGCTTAATAAGCTTACCAATAGCAATTGTTGTTCTCTTCTGAACTTGGTGAGTTCCCTACGTTTTTGGAGCAGCCAAAGAGAGAATGAAGAGGCTGGTGTTGGCTGGGAAGCAAGGTGAATGAAGAAAGAAGACTAAATTGCTTTTTATGACATTATTGTTACTTTATCAAATAGTAACTTGATGACTCACTTAATTGGCTGTATAATTGAGTGAAGATTGATAAATGAGTGGGCATGACAGCACATTGAAGTCGGCAGCATAGGGTATGGTCAATGGATGACATTTGACCATAGTTAATATTAAGTACTTAAATGTTATTTTTGGGTACTATTCATACTAAATTGCCCATTTTGATTTTATTTTTAAACTTTGATTTAGACTTTATAATATAGTCTATCATGTCACATTAATGTTATAAAGAACTTAATATAGTCTTTACAGTGACAAAAAGTCATTATCTTAGAGCTCATACACAAAAAACGTGCTTTAAGGAATTTTAGTGCACATTTTGAGTCGCAGGGTGTTTCTGAGCTCTGTTTTCTTTGAGAACAGTTTTATTGTGTTCCTTACATGATATTTGATCATGGAATCCAATTTTATATCATTTAGAGGTCATTAGACATTTAAGGTTTTCTTAGAGCACATTTTTGCCCTTCTTGACCTTGAAGCATGTAAATGCTTGTTATTTGTGTTGGAGTGTTGTCCAACGATTGTAATATGTTTAGTAATGTGTTAATAAGCTTAGGAAAAAGTTTTAGGTCCTAAGAAGTTCATTTGGGTATTTATTTACCCTAAACAGTCAAAAGGTGCAATATCTTGCTTTGTGTTGACCACTATTGTTCTCAGTTGACTTTTAAGGCATGTTTAGGCCTTAATTAATGTGATTAGATGTTTAATCCATGTTTAATTAGTTTGGGGTATTTCAATCTACCCCCCTTAAAAAGACTTCGTCCCAAAGTCGCTTAATCAAATAGGTCCGTATATAGATATATAACTACCCATTATACCCATAATGTATATCTTTGTGATATATCATTTACACACATCGTATTGTGCTTATACAGCATATAACCATCACTTTGTGGCGTTAGTTCAATCATATATGGATATAGGTGATCCATCAGCACCATTATTTCCTATCAATTCTACAAAACCTGACAACCTCCCCGAGGTGTCCACAACATACCATCGTTCCACATTCCATATCTAATGATTCATTTCGTATCTAGGCGATACCATATGTAATCATTCTACAAAACAATATAAATATATATATCACAAGTAGCATAAGAAAAGTACTACACACATGAGTGTAAATACAACATTCAAATAGGTATCTCATAAGATACATACATACAAGTGCACATCACACACAAAACAAATCAACAACGTACGCCCCACGTACCAAAAATAGCCAACAAAACCACGTATGCCCCGCATACCACCAATTCACTGTATGCCATGCATACGAAACAAACAAATAAACAACCCTCGTATGCCCCGCATACCACAAACAACAAAACTTAGTGCACACACGTGCACAGCCAAGAGGCTCTACCCCCCTTAAAAAGGGTTACGCCCCCGTACCCCACAAGTATACAACAGCCGCTCAACAAGGAGCGCTGGATACTTGGCTCTCAAAGAGTTCTCCAACTCGCGGATTATCCTCATATCAGAGAGACGGGTATGACTCTAGCCCTTCTGGGCTCCACAACATATAAAGGGTGAGGCACTAAACTATTTGTGCTCTCTCCCAAGTTCGTTCTAATGGGCCCACTCGCTCCGTAATGAGATGCAGACCCATGAACATAGGCTCAGTTTGCCTTTTTCCATTGCTGTGAATGCTCTCGTTTGGATCACTAGCATACTTGCGTGTGTCTTCTCTCACTGATATTCAGCTTGAGGTGAAATATGACATTGACCATTGTTAGTACTTAGTGCTCTTTGCACTTGTCTCAGTAATATTAAGACGTACCAGCCTATATGTCCACAGAGATGATGATTGTCATCCATGTCTCCTGGTGGTTTTGTTCCGGAGTAACACACTGTTGTAGTTTGTTTTTTTACACACTCATGTTGATATCCATTACATCTTCTAGTATCCCCACTAGATTAATAACTGCCCAAGTGCAATACCAAAACACTCAGTCCTACAGAGTGCAGAGGCGTAAACTCTCAGCAGCTAATATCTAATGAGCCCAACAGATAAGATGAGTGAATTATCATGTGAGTGGTACATTCCAAGTCCATTGTTCCTTGCTTAAGGTATCTGCTAGTATTTAGCTTGTCTCTCACCGTTGCGTAGTCACGCATTTATATCCACATCATCTGGTAGATTTCCTCTGGATTTCAAGAATTTGCTCGATCCTTATGAGGATTCTACATATTTTCATCCATAATGGGTTCTCATGTTTCTTTCCTTAGTGTTCACGTCCTTGAAAGGTTTCCTTGTCTTCACTGTATACTGTCTACTACTCTCTGTTTAAGGTTCTTGATTTCTTTAGCCCGTTGGTTTAACTGTGGCTCTTCTCGTCCATCTTCGAGGTAATCTATATCATTGTCCTTAGTATGGAGTTGACTACTTCTCGTGTTCCTAACACTACTTGTCTACTTGCATGGGGTACCGTACTGATACATTACTACTTACCCGACTAACTCATAAATAAGTCTGTCAGACCCACATGCTCCTAACGGAGTCCGGTCATCCCATGTCTCATTTAGTAAACTGGTAATGTCTGTCACACGGGTATTGTGAAGTATTCTGTTGTCAATCTCTCTTTGATGGATATCCTCTTTTTTTGTTTATTAGTTCATGTTATCTGTTATCTTGTTGTAAGTGCTATTGCCCTAGTGGCATCAGTGGTAATTCGTGCCATAAGCCGGCGTTATTCAGCTCGGTGTAAGTAAAATTCATGCTATATTTAGCAAACTTGGTTCTCCTAATTCGATCTCATTGAGTACAACACATATTCCTTTTCTCCTTGTTTATCATGATCACATCTCATCCATAGTTCATATTTGTTCCCTCATCCGTTAAATTGGATGTATTGCAGATTGCATAATAGCTTGAGCAACTTGGCTTTTCACTTCCCAACCATCCTCACTGACGGTGGTGCATCTACAAAGGGTATGCTTGCCCATAAGGACTAAACATTCATCTCTAGTAGTGATTAGCATTAAATGCGGGTATACTCTGATGGTATTCGGCTAATAAGCCCTGTCTGAAAATTCTCGAACAATTAAACTGGTGTGGTTCACAATCACAGTGGTTGTATAATTCTTCAGTTGCAGTGGTCGGACTAACGGTCTTCCCGAAATTGCATAGGTATCTAATCTTAAGGTTTGTATGAAAAGTTTGAAAAACATTTTTTTTGGTATATATATATATAATAAAAAGATTAAAAAGTAGTAGTTGCAGTTGCAGTTGTAGCACTTGCTCTGTCAAGTGCGCAAGGCAGATGGAAATTTCAGTGGTTTACTTGTCATAGCGCTTGCAATAGCAAGTGCGCCATGCAGGTGGAAATTCTGGTTCAGTAATCTCCGGTCTCATTGACTCCGCGTCGTTGGGTATAGGCTGCATGATAATGTAAGCATTAATATTTTGTTCATATATATATAATCCGTCAAGGTTCCAAGGTTACTCGTATCGAGTCCACAAAACTAATCTCAAAAGTCATACACAAAAGGCAAGTGGTCAATGACACACTCCCACATACTTATAACATATCTCTGTCTAACATCCAAGGTAAAGTAGATAACAAGATAGGTAAAAATGTTCCACTAGCGGTATCTCGGAGTTCAGGGTACTCATGCCCTATCTACTCCCTTGCCTCTCTGGGCTCCAGCATCAGTAGATGTCTGGCCATCCTGACCGCCTCGTGGTACTCCAGATCCTCCAACTGAGGTCTTCTGAGTATTCCTTGGTGGCCTGTAGTTACGGCTCTCAGGGTTCATCCAGCACTCGAACTCCCGGTGGCCCTCTTTCTTGCAGCACCGACACTCAACTTTGCGACCATTGCAGTCGACCCCAGGATGGTCCTTCCCACAACGCTTACAATAGTAATGGCGCTGGGGCTGTCCGGTGCCTGATGGTAGTATTTAGTTTAAGTTACTATCTGATGATATAAAGGTTAAGGTTACAATTCAATTTAAGAGGTAGGTGTTCTCACCCTTAGGAGGTGCAGATCTCAAAGGCTGAGCATCTATAGCTGGGCCGGTCAACAGAAGGACGGGCTCTTTCCCCTTCGCTCCCTGGTGACCCTGCTGCCATTTCTTTTGAAAGAATTTCCTGTTTAAGGTTTCGGGTCTGCATTCATAAGGTATTTAATATGGTAACAATTTAGAATGGGATAAGTCCTTACTTTCCCTTCTTCTGGCCATCGCCTGGAGATGCCCCTCCACCCTCAGACTCTCCCTCAGGGTTCTTTCTCTTCTTAGCCCCGAGAGTCTCTTCCCGAGTCTGGAGCATTAGCTCCGTCCTCGAGGCAGCATCATAACACTCCTGGAATCTCATTGGTAAGTTCTCACAAAGTTAAACGGTGATGTAGTAAGTAAAGAATTTATGGCTTTCATGTTAATACCTGGATGGTAGTGTAGAGGGTAGCACCCATCGCCATCTGGATGCGAAACAACAATCCCCCCGAAACTTCTCGACCTTCACGGTCTCTGAGTAATCAACACCGGGGATGAAGTCCAGCAGACCAATGAATCGAGCGTAGTACTCATCCATGGTCAGACCTCCCTAGGATAATGTCTCGAACTCATAGCGCTTCTTCTGTTTGAGATGCGCCGGGTAGTACTTCCCCCTCAGCAACTCGACAAAGGCAGCCCACGAAAAGTCGGGCGTAGCCAGGTGATGGTCCTTGACCAACCTCCACCAAGTGCTGGCTGCATCCTTCAGATGGAAAGCAACAATGACAACCTTCTGGTTGGCAGGTACTTGTAAAGCTTCGTAGGCTTTCTCATGTTCAACTATGAATCGTTCCAAGGCTACGGGGTCTGGCTCCCCTGAATATGTAGGTGGTCGGGTCTCGCTAACTGACTTCAGCCAGTTCGTTTCCCTGGGCTGTGGCGGGTGGGCTGGTTCTCCTCCAATTTGAGTACCCAGCTGTGCAAGAACAGCAGCAATTGTCTCAGCAACTCCTAGAATCGCGGGGTCACCGCCTCCACCTCTTCCAGTACCACGCCCTCTAGTTCCCCCAGACATCTGTAGTACAGAATGTCACAAAAATACTCGGTAATTACCGTACACAAACCAGTAGATATTGAATTGCCTCTAAGGCTAATATATCACGCAATTTGTGTTACTAAACTCAATATCTTTTAAGACGAGTCGTCTCGTACCTCACAAACGTTTCCCGTAATTTCCCAAGTCCTAAGCTCCCTGTCTTAACCTACTTTCTCGTCATCAGAGCGGTACTCCGCTCTGATACCACTTTTGTAACACCCCTCTCCATAATCACGTAATAATCTATCACGTAGCAATAAAAAAACTTCTTACAAGCGGAAGAAACAATAACAACAATAATACTCACTCGGTGTCACCAGGCCATTACTCACCCATGCAAGTAACGAAGCCAAACTATCTCCAACTTCCAACATCAACAAACTGCTAACCGTGTGATAACGAGAAAACTCCTATACATCTTACTAAGTTCATAACCATAAATGTCGACAAGTGAGCGTCTACCCAAATCCCAAATATAATAACTGTACCATAATACAATTCACCATCTTCATTGTTATACAAATAAACTCCATGTGCGGTAATTAAAGTAAACTCTAATTACCCTGTTCCCGCACTTCGGCTTCGACAATAATCAACAACCTGCATAATGTGTAGTATCAGCGATAGACGCTGAGTATGCCGGGCCTGGACCCTAATGGTCACTTAGTCATTTTAACCATCTTATTATTAGATCGGTTTCATGCTTTACCATTTTACAGTTATAATCAATACTGTAATAAACATGTATAATATACATAATCATCCATCCAGTCATTCATATACACATAACCATCCATCCAGTTCAACAGTCATAACACATTACAAGCAACAATTGCATATCAAACGTATCGAATAATAATACTGAATAAACACCGTAGCGAACACCATCCTTTATTAATTTGATTTAATTTGGCCTTCAAGGCCCCATCCATATTGAAATGATTACAGTATATTGTACAATGTACAATCGCCGTAGCGTACAGTTTCCATAGTTAATTTAATTTGGCCTTTAAGGCCCCATCCAACCATGCTTAATTAATACCAGTTGGGTGTCATGTTAAGACAACCCTACAACCTCACCAGGGACTGTAGTCCTCCCGTACACACAAAGGTGCTCATTTCGCCAGAGGTCCGGAGGCCCCTGACTATTCTCTTTTGTCTCGTAAGACGTCCATATAAAAGGCCGTAGCCACCTGACCCACGATCCAAATAGGGCTCGTTGGGTATAAACCTGGAGCGGAACCGATCGGGAACCCCTCAGTGATCACAAATGCGCAACCAAGTAGTTCGTAAACTATGGGATTCCTCACCTCAACTCATACCATCTCTCTCTCATAATGTTTAAGATATGCTCTTAGTCTTATGGAGAATAATTATTAGTTAGCTGCCCAATGGGTCTCACGCATACCTAGAAGTAATCTAGGTCATATTCATGTTCGAGATCCATGCTCTAGAGACCGACAATGTCTGACTCGTTCCTAAGGTTTTACTTAGGTTACCATATACTTAATATCAATACTATGGTATTATATCAAGTAACCGTCATGTCATCACATTAACGTATATGTATATTTATATAAGTCGATCTATAGTCGACATAGTGTTAGTCCCGTAGGACGCTCGTGCATAATTAAATAATGCAGTAACACCCAATCACATACATGTATCCACACACATAACACACAAGTTATATCAACCAAATCCGAGCCGAAGGAGTTTCCTTAGAACAACTCGGATCAAACCCCTTTACATACCGTTCACCAAGACCTAGGATGCGCAGTGTAGACCACTAGCTCGTCAAGCGCCTCCGTCTGTAGTATGATCTAAACGGTAATAAAACTATAAGTCAGTCTCCATGACTAACTACATCCGGTATTTCCGAATAACAAGTAACCCCGACAGTTCATCCCCGGATTCCTACAGTTATTTGTTACGGGTTTCTCTAAACCGGTCGGTTTTGTTACTAAAACTTGTATGTCAAAATATTTCGACTGTTAAGTTTAATTCATTATTTTTCTTTAATCTTATCCACCATTTGAATTTAGGTATATAACCTATAGTTGCATGTATGCATGCATTATTATATTATATTGTATTATTTTCCACCATCCATTATAATACATTGTATTATAAAATCCATTATCTTTAATAAAAATATATTTCCATTAAAAAACTTATAACTTATAGTTTGTAACTATTTTTGTAATAACCACCACCATTATATTATATGGTTTCCAACCATAATATATATCCATCCTTATATACATTATCCTTGTATATGTATATATTTACCATATAGGTAAGTTCCATGAGTTATAAACTCTTATATTATATGTTACATTTTATCATCTTATATTAGATGATTATTCCCACTTGTTGTATTATATTATACAACTTATATTAAGATTATTATCCTAATATTATGTAACATTTTATGTTGTATAATTACAACTCCTAAGGTTTAATCAATAATTACCTTAGTTTATAAATCTTATTTATTTATAGTTTGTCACATTATTTAATGTGAATATCCTTACTTATTAATTCCATTTAAACCATATAATTGTTATAACATTATAGACCATAGTCTAAAATTCATTTTCCAATCTTTTATAATTCGGTACAGCCCATTAATTTATTTAAATTCCATTTTGACCACATAACATTATGTAATGTTATACCATATACTAATATCATATAATATGATATCTTTATTTCTTTAATTCATAACCTATAGTTTTTATACAAAACTATTTATTATTGCCGCATGGGCACCATATCAAAACCTTATTCTTTTTCATATACCATAGTTTCCTTTAATTACAAAATCACCCCATTATTTATACCATGTTATATATATCATATATATAACATTTTTAACTTATAAAATGATATAACCTATGGTTACTTATTTATAAAATTCCGAACAGACCTATAGCTGTTCTATATTATTTTTCTAACCCACCAAGTTTCTATATTTGCCATTTGGCCCACTTTATAACATATAGTTTTATATTATCATTAAAACTATATATTATACACATATCTTAATAAATACTCTTATATAATTCTAAAAATCACCAAATTTCACCAAAGGGTTATAATTACCCATACTAACCATATACTTTCGGTATATTACATTTCCACCCCATCTTTTATTCTAAAGTGTCATAATGACATAATAACTATATATTATACATATATAGTTTATTTTAATTCCAAAAATCAACCCAATAAATTCCTAAAAATTCCTAATAGCCCATGGGTGTTTATAATACCATTTTACACCTTTTATTTTCGGTAATAACATATATACCACATATGTTATAAAATTGTTACAATTAAATGCTTATCTTATTATAAAACCTTAAATAAGATATTTAATTTATCTAACTTGGTCAAAACCTACCATATGGTCAAGGTTGACCACCTTAATATTTCCTTGACCATCAATATCCATATATACGGTTTATACCCATATCTTTTCAGAAATTACCATTTAACCCCAAAACTTTATATAATATTATTATTTTTATATAAACTCATTTAAACCTTGACAATTATCTGCACAAAATGGTGGGTGACGACATAAACAAATGTAAAATTGAAGTGGTGGTGCTCAACTGCTTGATGGATGGCTGTCTTGTTGCCGTTCAATGCGTGCTGTAGTTGAACCCGTTCTTTGAAAACCCTGACCTATACACGTACATATATATATGGTAAATTTCATGAAATACCATTATTTTTTTGTTAATTCATGAAATGATCCTAAAAATAGCAAGTCAAAATAAAATATATTATATTGAATAATAATATATATATACCAATTTATTTGAATAAATAAAAAATAAATTACATTTAAAAAATTATGAATATTCATTCAAAATAAATTACATTATATTTTTTAACTATCATTAAGAAAAATTATTTTTAAAAATTTATATTCCATTTTGTAGATAACATTATGACATAATATGTTTGGTTATCTACAAAATATTATGTCATAAAGCACCTACGAAATAGAATATAAATTAAAAAATTCTTATATATTAGTTAAAAATATAAAATAATTTATTTTGAATAAATAAATTACATTGGTGAAGAAAAAATAATTAAAAAATGTATAGTAACAGTTTTGGTACTTAATTGGTTTAAATTAAGATACTTAATTGGTATAACTTGGTAAAAAAATCGGTGTAAATTATATCTTTATAACACTATATTCTTTTTATGGTATTGAATAACTTCAAAAACCTAAGAAATCTTTATTTTTCATCTTTTTATGTTATTTTAACATATTTTATATTTTATTTTCAATTTGTATTAATTTTTTTATAGGTATCTATATTTTTATAGTATTTAAATTTATTTGTGAATTTTAGTGAGTTTTTTAAAACTTAGGGGCATATTGTGAACTTTAAAAGTATTTTGCTAACTAATAGGAGTATTTTTGTCTTTTTTTTTCTTTCTGTTAAATGAGTAGTACATCATGGACTTTTATAAAAATGTAATGGCATTTTCTAACTTTTGTTTTTTAAGCGCATATCATGAATTAACCAAAAGTATAAAGGCATTTCATGAAGTTTCCTTCGATATATGTTAATTTTTCTCTAAAGACACATAAATGTAGTATTGACATAATTGAAGTTGTTTTGGCTACAAACTTACTAATAGTAGTTAGCACCACATATCTCAGTTGTCGGACTGATGCCACTCTCAACTGGTGTGAATCCGCTCATCTACACTCCACCTCTCTATCTATAGTTGTCCCAGAGGAACCATCATTTTCCAATGCTATTCATTTTCCAGAATGGTGTGTTCCTATACAGGCTTGAATACAATGCTCTCACTCAGAATCATACTTATGATCTTGTCCCTTATAAACCCTCAATGAACCTCCTAGGCACTCAATGGGTTTTAAAGACTAAAACGTGGGCAGATGGAATTCTTGAATGCGGGAAGGCTAGACTTGTGGCCTTAGGGTATAAACAGTCTGAGGGCATTGATTGTTCATTTAGCCTTGTGGTTAAAGTCTCAACTATTCGTCTGGTTCATTTTATTGTTGTCTCAAATAATTGGCCTATTAGACTAATGGACGTGGATAATGCCTTCCTCCATGGTTTCTTGGAGGAAGAGGTTTAGTTACGACAACCCACTGGTTTATAAACAAAACACACCCCCGTCATGTGTGTCGTCTAAACAGAGCCCAATATGGGCTCAAACAATCCCCTAGGGCGTGGTTTGCCCAACTAAGTGGTTTCCTTATTCAATTAGGTTTTAGGGCTGCTCAATCTGACCCCCTCACTCTTCATTTAGACTCAAGGTGGTCATAAAGTGTTTTTTTGGTGTATGTTAACGATATTATTCTTACAGGATCTACCCCCACCTTGCTAAACCAACTTGTGGCTGCTATCTCTAAAGAGTTCCCTATCAAAGACTTAAGGAGTACACATCAATTTCTGGGCATTTCTGCTCATCGCACATGCCAAGGATTACATCTAAACCAAACCAGTTACATACTGCAGTTACTGGTTCACACAGACATACAGAATTGTAAATCTAGCCCTACACCTATGGGGGACAGTCAAAATCTTGACACTACAGATTTAGATATATTTTCGGATCAAACATGTACAGAAGTGGTGGGGTAGTCTTCACTACCTCGCCTTCACTAGACCAGACATCCATTTTGCAGTAAACAAACTAAGCCAGTATATGCACCAACCGAAAAATATTCACCAGAAAGGGGTAAAACGTGTTCTGCGTTACCTCCATCTTACCTCCACTATCGGGTTGTTTCTTGTCGCCAAGCCACTGGGAGATCTTCGTATATATGCCGCTGGTGACTGGGCCGGTTCTCCGGCTCCCCGCAAGTCCACCACCGGCTTCTGTATATTTCTCGGTGACCATCTTCTCTCTTGGTCCTCCTGTAAACAACGCACAGTCGCCCGCTTATCCATAGAGGCGGAATTTAAGTCGCTTGCCATCGCCACCTCTGAAGCTTTGTGGTTTCTTCAACTTCTCAGCGAATTAGGCGTCTTTCCCCTGTCGCCTCCTACTCTATACTGTGACAATTTGGGTGCTCTTTATCTCTCATCCAACTTGGTACTCCATATCAGAGCAAAGCACTTTGAAATCAAGTTTTTTATTATGCGGGAACGCGTGGGAAATGGAACCCTAAAGATTGAATTTTGCCCTCAAATCTCCAGGTCACCGACATTTCTTGAAGTGTTTGACTTCTTCCAAGTTCTCTGACAACAAGTGCAAAATCCCCTTGTGTACTACCCCGTTTGGACTTGAGGGGGGAGTAGTAGCCCAATGTAATAATATTCTCAGCCCATTTAGACTCTTGTTTAGTTATGGGCCCAAAAGTGTTATATTGCCCAGTCTTATGATTTCTTATTACAACAGTCTCTAGGGTTGTATAAATACTCTCTTTACAACCTTGTTTCTTTACGATCAATACAACAGTAAATTACATATTTGATCGTCATCTTCTACAGTTGAGGCAATATGGGTAGTAGTACGTAACTATATTAGTATATTCCATTAAGTTGTCAAACTTTATTTCTTTATTCGATGGCTGACATTTTCTAAATTTTACGACATAATTTTAGTCAATTACTTCACTTGGTGTGATCGTAAATCTAATGCACTTAATCTAACCACATGCTTTGTCACGAACAATACTCAACTAGACTAGTGAGTATTGAAGTATGACATAAGACACGGTCAGTGTGTACTGCATGTTTATTGCGATTATGTAACAGTTTATTGTGATTATGTAACAGTTTATAGTCTTTATATACTCCTTACATATAATTAATACACTTGTTAATGTGTGTATATCTCACAAATTTTCTCCATACAACGGCAAAGTCACTTACAAACAGACATAGCAAAAGCAAATGAAGCCCTTAATCGAATAGAGGACATATACAATGGCAAGATATCGCCTTCTACATCTGGTGACAAACAATTTTCAGTAAGGGATCTCTAGATTTCGGATTTTTCATCTTTGTGTTTGTACATATACAATGGGAGACCTCAAATTTTGCGTGCTCCTTCTGATTTCCTATTGAAATCCATTTTGTAGGTGTTGCATAGTCACTGAATTATTTTGATTTGTTCAATTACTTGTAGTTTATTCGTAACATATAGTTTGAATACGTTTCCTTCGAGAAACTAATGCAATTGGTTTGATTTGTGAATTCAATTGCACTTAGATTGGTTTGATTGACCAGTTTTGTTGAGATCATCAGTTTTAGTGTCTAGTTGTCATTGAAGCAGCAGATCGATTGTACTACTACTACTTTTCAACAAGGATTTCATATGAGAAAAGATACACATCTACATGGAGAATAATACTCTCTCTAAATTCAATTCCCATTTTCAAAATAAACACAGAAAAAAATGAAAAAAATTGTAACAACCACACTCAATTAGGAAGCCAGATAGAAATGAGAAGCCGAAATAACATATCAACGCAATGTTTCCGCCCATTAAAAGAAATAATCGGAGAACAAAGACCAAGTGAGGTTCAGCCACAACAATGTCAAAAAAGAAAGCAAACACAGAATATAGATAATTACATACCGAGTATAACTCAATCAGGGAGTGATTAATCTTAGTGCAAGCTTCTCAGTGACAAACCTCCCCTGCCCTAACTAGCATAGGCTCTTCATTCTTCTTTCATGTTTGACGTGACACAGAGTTAGGGAGAATGAAGCTATTGGAAGTGACGATGGATAATGAGACTAGAACCACCTATACAGGTTATGCGTCCATGCCCCTTCCCAGCAAAAATGGTGGTACCGATCACATAGTAGAGCCAACCACACGCCTCCTTCATAGGTATCCTCTACCTGGTCAAACACCACTAAATAAGTGGGCATATTTGAACATCACTAGTATGTCACATTAAATCTGTCATCACCTTTACGCTTTCGTCAAACTCTAAACACCTAACCATCGTCTCTTTAAGCTCAGTGTTTCACAGGTCCCCTAGAACCGGATGACCAACGATGGGGATCCTTAGTATCTGCCACACATCATGAAGTGTGATCGTCATCTCTCCAAAGGGCATGTGGAAAGAGTTGGTGTCCGGCTGCCACCTCTCCACAAAGGCCGAGATCAGTGACATGTTATTGAAACCCCATGTGATATCTAACAAATGATGAAGGCCTGAATGCATAAGCATATTTCTTGCCCTTTTGCAAGGAACCGGGCTAAATGGCCAGCTCGTGATCAAACTGTTTCGTGGTTTAAATCCCGAAACACCCCGGTCCTAGATAATTACCACAACGTTTACACACGCATGAAGAATTGATTAAATCTACTTGATAAAGTGAAAGATAAGAGAGTACATACCTTAGTCATTGACCAAAGGTCAATGGCAACATGCCTGCCCCCCAAACTTGTGATGACACTAGTCAGTGGCGGACCACCAGGTACTGGCACATCATTAAGCCTCCAGTGAGTGGGAAGAACGACATCCATATGGAGAGCAACTTCCTCATCAGTCGCGCTCTCATGATCAGGGTCGTCCTCGTCCTGGTCATTGTCATCGCCCTGGTCCTCATCCTCATTGTGTCTCCTCGGCTTCCTCCTCATTGATATCCATGTCAATGGCTGCAACATCCGGAGGGGTACGAGGGTCATGATAGCTACCCCCAGCAGAAGTCTGTGCCTCCACATGCTACACGTGGTGGTCATGATAGCTACCCCCAATAGAAGTATGTGCCTCCACATGCCCCACGTGGTGGCTACTCTCACCTCTATATCATAGCTGGAGCTATGGGGCTCGGCCCGACCAGCAGATCACCAACCTCCAGAGGATAAAGCCACAAGCATCCTTGATTGTGGTATGTGTGCGTATGGGTCGTAATCATGCAATGATTGAGAAGGGGAGGGTCCATGATAGGCTGCTGCTGTGGGTGAAATGATGCGTGACGTGAAGGCTCAACAGGACCCTGCTGTGGGTGGAAAGATGAGTGTCGTGGAGGATTAACTCCGACACCGGGCTCACGACGGTACGACGCCGTCATTGGCTGCTCCATATTTCTGTCTTTCTTCCTTTTTGTGTACACATTTTTCATCGCTTTCTTCAGCTTATCCATAACTGCACAAGTTGAAAATCATAATTTTAAGATAAGCTACGCAAGTAAAACAAAAATCGCAATAATAATCAACAAAACAATTATAACATGTGACTTACAATGTAAGAGACTTATAATAATAAATCAACGGTACATTAATAACTACTATTATTTAATGAGTAACAAATAATTATGATTGTGCCAATTAATTTAAAATATTTATAAAAAAAATTTAAAAAAGCCAACTCACCCAGATAGGCGGGGCGCACTAGTAGAAAAAAGATTTTAAATGACGCACTTTAAACCACGGTTAATCTCATAACCGTCATTTAAAACTTTCATACCACGGTTATTAGTATAACCGTCACAAAAAGTGTCGGCGGGAGATTTTATACCATGGTTCCACGTAGAACCGTCGTATATAGCTTGACGTGTTGCATTTTATACCACGGTTCTGACGGAACCGTCATATATAGTTTGACGCGTTGTATTATATACCACGGTTCTGTGTGGAACCGTCATATATAGTTTGACGCGTTGTATTTTAAACCACGGTTTTGTCATAACCGTCGTTTTTAGTCATGGTCAAAATACTTTAAATAACGGTTTCTTGGTAGAACCGTGGTATATAGTCTAAGCGGGAATTCAAATTTTCGGCGAAAATTAACGCGGCTCTTTCTCTTTCTCCTATTATATATTTGTTTTCCTCAATGTTTTCTACTTCTTCTTTGCGCCTCTTCTCTGTAACCGACGAACAAGGAATATGCTCTGCAACTCTTCTCTTCTTCTTCTTGCGCCTCTTTACTGTAACCGACGAACAAGGACATGCTCTGCAACTATTCTCTTCTTCTTCTTGTGCCTCTTCACTGTAACCGACGAACAAGGACATGCTTTGCGCCTCTTCACTGTAACCGGCGAACAAGGACATGCTCTGCGCCTCTTCACTGTATTTTTGCAAACCTAACCGGCGAACAATAACATGCTCTGCGCCTCTTGTTTTTCACGGTAATTTTTGCAACCCACAGTAGCAATTAAGATACAAAGATTCGAAAAAGTAATTAAGATACAAAATCGTAAATAAAAATGTCTATAAGAAATGTAATTAGAATGCGAGAGTTAGCAACACTTACAATCACAAAATTTGTTTAGCAGAAAAACGGACATTCCTTGCTCAAAAAGGCTATTGCGCAACAGTCATACTCCCTCATATCAGCCGGGGATCGATGAATTCACATTTCATTTTTTCTATCGACATGGTGAACAACATATTAAAACAATCACATTATAACCATCAGCTACCTCTTCACGGGAAAAAACTACAGAATTATACCTCAAAACACAAGATATCTCAACTCGAGTGCAGGTTAATAGCCCTATGTAAAATATTCTCAGCCCATTTAGACTCTTGTATAGTTACGGGCAGACCTGGTAATTCGGGTCACTCAGTTCGGGTTCGGTTCGGTTCAGTTCGGGTCGATTTGTAGATATTCACTATTCGGTTCGGGTCAGATTGGGTCGGGTTATCTGGTTTAAAATTAGATTCGGATGACTTCGGTTTGGTTGATTTCGGATTCGGGTGCTTTCGGTTCGGGTTTGCCTCTACGTTTTTCAGTTTTTTTCGGGTTATGGATCAAATTCGGTTGACTAACCGCGTAACGCTTAATTGACAAAAATTTTAAAGTACAAATTTAAGCAACCTTTATAACTTGTATTGATTTTCATATTTGGATCCAAATTCTCTTAATATAGTTTTACTCTTGATGAAGATTGTTATTGTGTATTGGTTGGTTATACATAATCAATTGGATGACAATATCTTTAGTATTAAATTTAATTATAGATTTATTAATTGTATCGACCAAGTATAAATTTAAAATTTGATTGGTCAATATTCGACACTCGACGCCCAGTCTATCCCTCCACCTCCCTCCCTCATGCCCGACGTTGTGTCTGTGCCTCCCGCCATCCCACGCCCGTTACACCCCGCACACGTCCTGTATCAGCGCCCGTCATCTCGAGCGAGCGTCACGCGCCCATGCCAATCCATCACCACCTCGCGTCTGTGCCCCTATGCACCCGTCATCACCTCGCGCTTGTACCCCTATGCGCCTGTCATCACCTCGCACCCGTGACTTCATGTTGTGTATGCGCCACTGATCACCGTCTCGCGTGCGTGTGCCTTGTGCGGGCGTCCTAGAGTGGCTTATTGCTCCCAGGCAGAGGTTGTCCCTTTTATTTCGGCATTTTCTAACCCTAATTTAATTTAATTATTCATACAGATATATTTACGTGAGATGTAAGTTTTATAATCTTCATTCTTTTGAACCGATTTCCTTAGACACGGCAAAAGATGGCAACAATTGTGAAAATGGAATGAAAAACATTCCTTATTTTAGTCCCAGTTCATGGAAATTATGTGTTCGTACATGCCAATAATAAACAGAAGGATAATGGAAGTTTGTCTAGTTTCATGTGTCGTTTGGGTGAATTCGGTTCGGGTCAATTCGGGTATATCAAATTTCGGTTTGATTCGGTTTTGGTTTGGTTCGATTCAGATTTTTGGGTCACATTTCGGGTCAAATTTTGCTTAAGTGAAATCAAAGTCCGTTGATCCTTTTTTTGTTAAATCAATTACTAGAAATTAGCCTAAGTCGATTGTATTACTATGGAGTTTCAGGTGCTTCTATGATATTTAATTATAGTGATATGTATTTTTACATTGAGGTAGGATCAATTTTGTACGACTGTACTAATCTGTTAACATTTTTAATACTATAAGATGATATACCATCCTTAGATATAATAACTACAATCGAAAGAACACTAAGAATTAAACTTTAGTAAAAAAAACCATTGAGGCCAACACACAACCCACGGCTAGACTTATATAATAAATCAAAGTTAACAACTTGAAATTAATAATCAATACTATCATCCATAAATTTCATACATACCCACAAATTAATCCGATGACATTATCAATTCAATAGAATAGGATTATGAAATGCGAAAAGAACCAAACAATAGGGCCACGAGCATTGGGGGTTTCCATCGGA
The DNA here is from genome assembly GCA_023374045.1 of Limonium bicolor. Lineage (NCBI taxonomy): Eukaryota > Viridiplantae > Streptophyta > Magnoliopsida > Caryophyllales > Plumbaginaceae > Limonium > Limonium bicolor. The sequence goes on along the minus strand of CM041781.1, from coordinate 262,963,039 downwards.
TTCTTACACTTCATAAAACATAAATAAATATTTTGAAATATTATAAAAATACATATTAGGAATTTCGTGATGACGTAATGAAGCCAAGAATATTAGTATGTAGTCACAGGAGTAGACTTGTAATAGGGGGATGCTGGGGGTGGGGAGCTATAGTATGGGGATGGTGGGGGAGGAGAGGTATAAATTGGGGATGGTGGTGGTGGGGAGCTATAGTATGGGGATGGTGGTGGTGAAGAGGAGTAACTTGGGGATGGTGAATACGTCTTTGGGGAAGACTTATAGTATGGAGATGGTGGTGGTGGGGAGCTATAGTATGGGATGGTGAGTAGGTCTTTGGGGATGATTTGTAGTATGGAGACGGTGGTGGTGGGGAGTTGTATGTGACTGGTGGTGGAGGAGAGCTATAGTATGGAGTTGGGGTGTAAGTCTTTGGGGAAGACTTATAGTATGGGGATGGTGGTGGTGGAGAGGTGTAACTTGGAGATGGTGAATAGGTCTTCGGGGAAGACTTATAGTATGGAGATGGTGGTGGGGGGGGAGCTATAGTATGGGGATGGTGAGTAGGTCTTTGGGGATGATTTGTAGTATGGAGACGGTGGTGGTGGGGAGTGTATGTGGCTGGTGGTGGAGAGGAGAGCTATAGTATGGAGTTGGGGGGTAAGTCTTTGGGGAAGACTTGTAGTATGGGGATGGTGGTGGTGGAGAGGTGTAACTTGGAGATGGTGAATACGTCTTTGGGGAAGACTTATAGTATGGAGATGGTGGTGGTGGGGAGCTATAGTATGGGGATGGTGAGTAGGTTTTTGGGGATGATTTGTAGTATGGAGACGGTGGTGGTGGGGAGTTGTATGTGGCTGGTGGTGGAGGAGAGCTATAGTATGGAGTTGGGGTGTAAGTCTTTGGGGAAGACTTGTAGTATGGGGATGGTGGTGGTGGAGAAAGTAACTTGGGGATGATGAATAGGTCTTTGGGGAAGACGTATAGTATGGAGATGGAGGTGATGGGGAGCTATAGTATGGGGATGTTGAGTAAATCTTGGAGAAGACTTGTAGTATAAGGATGTGGTGGTGGAGAGCTATAGTAAGGGGATGGTGAGTAGGTCTTTGGGGAAGTCTTATAGTATGGGGATGGTGGTGGTGGGGAGTTGTAGTGTGGGGATGATGGTGGTGGGGAGATATAATATGGGGATGAAGAGTATGTCTTTGGGAAGATTTGTAGAAGGGGATGGTGTGTAGGTCTTTGGGATGACTTGTAGTATGTGGAAGGTGGCGGTGGAGAGTTGTAGTATGGGGATGGTGGTGGCGGGGAGCTGTAGTATGGGGATGGTGGGTGGCGGTGAGCTGTAGTATGGGGATGGTGGGGAGGAGAGCTATAGTATGGAGATGGAGTGTGTGGTTTTTTGGGGAAGACTTATAGTATGGGGATGGTGGTGGTGGAGAGGTGTAACTTGGGGATAGAGATTAGGTCTTCGGAGAAGACTTGTAATATGGGGATGGGGTGTAGGTGTTTGGGGAGTTTTTGGGGAAGACTTGTAGTATGGGGATGGTGGTGGAGAAGCGTAAACTGGGGAAGGTGAATAGGTCTTTGGGGAAGATTTATAGTATGAGGATGGTGGTGGTGGGGAGCTATAGTATGGGGATGGAGGTGGTGAAGTGTTATAGTACGGGGATGAAGAATAGGTATTTGAGGAAGACTTGTAGTGTGGGGATGGTGGTGGTGGGGAGCTGTAGTACGGGGCTGAAGAGTAAGTCTTAGGGGAAGACTTATAGTAAGGAGTGGGAGAGTACACTTTAGGAGAGGACTTGTAGTATGGTGATGGAGAGTATGTCAAAGGGAAGACTTGTAGTATGGGGATGTCGAATAGGTCTTTGGAGAAGATTTGTAGTACGTAGACGGTGGAGGTGGAGAACTGTAATATTGGGATGGAGGCGGTGGAGAGTAATAGTAGTAGACTGGTGGGTAGGTCTTTGGGGATGACTTGTAGTATGGAGGTGGTGGTGGAGGTGGAGAAGTGTAGTATGGGATAGTGAGTAGGTCTTTGGAGAGAAGATTTGTAGTATGGTGATGGTGGTGGTGGAGAGTTGTAATAGTACTTGGGTGAGTAAGACTTTGGAGAAGACTTGTAGTACGGGGATGGTGGTGGTGTGAGAGGTGTAACTTGGAGATGGTGAATAGGTCTTCGGGGAAGACTTATAGTTTGGAGATGGTGGTGATGGGGAGCTATAGTATGGGGATGGTGAGTAGGTCTTTGGGGATGATATGTAGTATGGAGACGGTGGTGGTGGGGAGTTGTATGTGACTGGTGGTGGAGGAGAGCTATAGTATGGAATTGGGGTGTAAGTCTTTTGGGAAGACTTGTAGTACGGGGATGGTGGTGGTGGAGAGGTGTAACTTGGAGATGGTGAATAGGTCTTCGGGGAAGACTTATAGTATGGAGATGGTGGTGGTGGGGAGCTATAGTATGGGGATGGTGAGTAGGTCTTTGGGGATGATTTGTAGTATGGAGACGGTGGTGGTGGGGAGTTGTATGTGGTTGGTGGTGGAGGAGAGCTATAGTATGGAGTTGGGGGGTAAGTGTTGGGGAAGACTTGTAGTATGGGGATGATGGTGGTGGAGAGTAGGTGTAACTTGGAGATGGTGAATAGGTCTTCGGGGAAGACTTATAGTATGGAGATGGTGGTGGTGGGGAGCTATAGTATGGGGATGTGGTGGTGAAGAGCTATAATATGGGGATGGAGAATAGGTTTTGGGGGAAGACTTGTAGTAAGGGGATGGTGGTGGTGGGGAGTAGTAGTGTGGAGATGGTGGTGCCGGTGAGCTATAGTGTGGGGATGGTGGCGGCGGTGAGCTGTAGTATGGGGATGGTGGTGTGGCGGCGAGCTATATTGTGGGGATGGTGGTGGCGGCGAGCTGTAGTATGGGGATGAGGTGTAGGTTTTGGGGAAGACTTGTAATATGGAGATGGTGGTGGTGGAGAGGTGTAACTTGGGGATGGTGAATAGGTCTTCGGGGAGACTCATATAATGGGGGGTGGTGGTGGTGGAGGTTGTAGCTTTTTGGTTCATCCGTGTAGTATGACGCACTAGCTACATTGCTAGCTACTAGTAATATTGTGATACCCACAAGAACATGTGAAACAACTTGACCTCTATTGAGGTCTCTACGTAGAAATTTCATTGCGAAGAGCCCCACAATAGAAGTGGTAGTTGGTTGAGGATGAAGGAAAGTGAACTATATTTTTAATTTTGATGGTTGATTATTGAGGAATGTTGTCATATATATAGGATGGTGTTCATATTTTGTGTGTTTAATAGTTAGTGAAACCCACGTACGTCTTACAACTAGAAAGCTACTGTACATGGTTGTCATGTTCTGATCACGATGACAATGTCATTACTTTTTGTTATTTTGGTGCTTAAAAGTACTTGGTGCTCACCATGATCTTTGTTACATGCTATATAATATATACTACCAGACATACGAATAATACTTGCCGGATTTTTTTTGTATAGTAACAGTTTGGTACTTAAGGTTTAAATTAAGTACTTAATTGGTATAACTTGGTAGAAAAATCGGTGTTTGGTATGTTAAAATATATTTTATAACCTATATTCTTTTAATGGTATTGAATAACTTCAAAAATCTAAGAAATCTTTATTTTTCATCATCTTTTGATATTTTAACATATTTTATATTTTATTTTCAATTTTGTATTAATTTTTTATAGGTATCTATATTTTTATAGTATTTTAAATTTATTTGTGAATTTTAGTGAGTTTTTTTAAAACTTAGGGGCATATTGTGAACTTTAAAAGTATTTGTGAACTAATAGGAGGAGTATTTTTGTCTTTTTTTCTTCTCTTAAATGAGTAGTACATCATGGACTTTTATAAAATTTAATGGCATTTTCTAACTTTTTGTTTTTTTAGGGCATATCATGAATTAACCAAAAGTATAAAGGCATTTCATGAAGTTTCCTTCGATATATGTTAATTTTTCTATAAAGACACATAAAGGTAGTATTGACATAATTGAAGTTGTTTTGGCTACAAACTTTGAAATACCCCGAACTTAAATATAGGGATTAAAATTAACTTAATACGTATTTAGGGCCCTAATGGTACCTAATTAATAATTGTAAGGAAAAATAAATCCAAAAGAAATAAAGAAACGCTTAAAGGCGAAAAACGAATAAATAAGCGTTAAATAACCATATGGAGGTATGAGACCTCGGTTAGCGTATTATATGGATTCTAAAGGCTTAATAAGGCCTAAACAATATATGGGAACAACTCCCGAAGAAAACGGATCCAAATAATGAATTAAAACGCTAATAGAGCTTTAGAGCACGTTTTTCGAGGAAACCCGAAAACGTGACTTTAAGTGGTCAAACGGACCCGTAAAAATAATAAATCTTAAATAATAATTATTAAGCATTTATGGAAGCTTAATAACTAATAAAAATAATTAAACGAGGAAATTCCGGAAAACGGGCCCGGTTAGTGAATAGTACCTAAACCGGGTAAAATAACGAGCGTTTTCTGTAAATGACGAAAAACGCTCCAGCTAGTATACTGTAAGGGGGCCGGTTTTTAATGGGTAAATAACCCCTCACACACACATGTAACTAGCTAACAATAAGTAAATCATAAAGCAAAAAGTAAAAGTGAAAAAGGTAAAATATCACTCTCTCACCTCTTACTTTCACTTTTCCCTCTTCTCTCTCCTACCCTTCCCCTTCCTCACCGATTTCTCTCTCATTCTCCCCCCTTGGCTGGCGATTTTGAGAAGCTCCACACCTCCCATGGCTTCTCTTCATTCTTCCTCAAGCTCTACCTCCATTTGAGCTCCAATCACAAAAATAATTACATATTTGTAATCCCCTCATCCTCCTCTATCATTCTCTCTTTTCAAAATTCGAAAAGGATGAGTTTCATCTCCATGGGTTTTCCCCATTTGAAGAGAAAAGCACACCACTATGGAGCTTGGAGTCTCCTCTCTTTCCAACAAGGTAAAAATCTACATGAAAAACTCATGTTTTCTCCACCTTGCTTCATAGCCGATTTTTACCTCCTTGTAATGCCTTGTTTTCTCTCTCTCTTTTGAGCATAATATCAACCTTGCAATGGTGGTGGATTCACCTTCTTGAACCAAGGGCTAAAAACCCTCTTAAAAGCTTCAAAAGGTAAACCCTAGAAATTGTGTTTAACACTTTAAATGAATTAGCATTAATTTAAGGATTAGTAGATTAATTGCACTTGTTTTATGTGCTTTGGGTGGTGGGAATGGAGTTTGATAACTCCATTCCCCATATGGCCGATTTGAACAAGAAAGAGAGAAGAGAGAAGGAGAAATGAAGAGGAATTGAAGGAAATAAAAGCTCAAGGTAAGAGATCTTCACTCATGTTAAATTATAGTGCATTGGAGTAATGGGAATGGGTAAGCAAATAAAAGAACCTAAACTATTGTATTGGTATTGTAGTATTGGAAGTTTGGGTAATTGTGAGTAAGTTTGAGTATTTGTGCATTGGTATGTGAATTGTAGGCCTTAGAGCCAAGGAATGGTATATATGTATTGATATGTGTTTTGAGGAGATAATGATGTATTAAGATTGCTTTGTATTGCTGGTAGGACCCTTGTATGGGTGTGGCTAGAATAGGAATGATTTTGGTGATAATGAGTATGTGTGGATAAGTGAGAATTGTAGGTGAACTATGGCAAATTTTTGGTAGGAAATGTACACTTATGGATGACTTGGTGAAAGGGAGAACCAAGGTGTGTATTGGAGTTAGTAGGTATGTTTAGTAGTGATGAAGAGGTAGTTGTGGTAAGAGAAACAAGGAGTGTGAAAATCTGTAGCAAAAGGGTATAAGAATGTATGGAGAAGTTAGGAAAAATTAGGGTGTAAGAATTGGTAAAAAGAGTGTTGGACTTGGGTATAGATGTTGTAGTTGTTGGAGATGTATTTGGGATGCTAGGAGTGACATTGATAGAGGAAGTATTGAGTGGTAGAAGTTGCAACAAAAATCTGTAGCATAGGTAGAAAAAAACTGTTACATTGGTAGAAAAGAATTGAGGAATTTGTGTAAGATTGATTGATGGATTTAGTAAGGAGTTTGGTGGATGAACTAAGGTGTATTAGGAGGTTTAATTAGTGTTGAACATGTGGGATTAAGTGTAGGAACAATGGGGAAGTAAGTGGGTGAAAGAGAGGACTGAAAACAGAAATTAAAATGCAAATACTGGGTCCGACCGGACTTGCGACCGGACTTGCAAGTCTGGTCGGAGCAGAAAATTTTCCGTCAGAAAGCTACTGGAATCGACCGGACTTGCGACCGGACTTGCAAGTCCGGTCGGACCAGAAAAATTCCCCGATGAAACCTTCTGGAATGGACCGGACTTGCGACCGGACATGCAAGTCCGGTCGGCCAGAAAAATTTCCGGAATCTGAGCTACTGGAATGGACCGGACTTGCAAGGTAGGTCGCAAGTCCGGTCCTGACAAAAAAAAAATTATTTTATAATAATATATATATATATATATATATATGTATATACATATACATATATGTATACTCATACATATATATATGTGCATGTATGTAAGCATGCTAGTAGTAAGTAAGAAAGTAAAACCTAAAGTAATGAAACTAAGTAAGTAAGTAAAGTGTAAGTATAAGAATTTGTGAAGACATAGTAAGTATGAGTTAGGAAACATAGTAAGAGTACAAGTTGAATAATTGTAGATGTTAATCATTCAATTGTATGTATATAATAGGATTTGGTTTGTGACACCGGGAGACGTTTGGAAGTACGTACAACGGTGAACGGTATGATTTCTTCATGCCCTGTATCCTAATCTGGTTACCCCGATTTGTGTGCTTATTTGACCACCTAAATAAGATAAATGCATGAATCGGATTATATTGCACTTACTTGTGCTTGTTTACATTGTTCTTGATATTTGTCTTGAACAATAGTTTGTATAATTCATGAAACATATGAATGATGATGAAGTGTATCGTACTTGTAGTGTACTTGTATATTGTAATGTATTTGTATGTATGTGTATATTGGTATTGTATTATTGTGGCTTGGATGTTGACTTGTGCTAATTCCTAACTATCTAACTCCTAACTTAAGTGAGTAAATTGGAATGAGTACAAGTCCGATATAGCTTCGGCCACGCGTGAGGATGCGGAGTCACAAGAGGTTGGCTGCAAATCCTGACTCTTAAACTGGTCCGCGGCCCAAATCCCTTAAATGGGTAGCATCCCGGATTAGTGAGTCAAGTAAATCCCGGAGGCGGGACGGTGTAGTCCCCAGGGCCGGAGGTCCCGACGACTTAACTTGAGTAAGAGTAAGTAAGTATGGATCCGTAAGTAAGTATGAGTATGAGTATGTATGTGTATGAAGTAACGAGTAAAAGAGTAATCTCCACCCGATTAACCCGGGTGGACCAATGAAGCTAACAAGTATTGTATACTGTGTATGTAATGAGTATGTGTATTCGGAAAAAGGTAAGTACGTATTGAATGATTTATGTTGTACTCTTGTATGTAATGAAGTGTATGTATGTGTGTATGCCTTGCGTAATGTATTGTAATAATATGTATAAAAGCATGTATGCATGTATGTTTGAATGAAATCAACCGCATGTATACGACCAAGTGGTCGGCGTACCCTCACTAGTACGCGGGGTATGCGGTTATCATGCTCGGCGAAAGCTGACCCCTTCGGGGGACATTTTTTAGTGTGCAGGTACCCGAAACGAATATGGTCAAGGAAGAGACCGGAGGCACACCCTGAATTTGGAAGTAAGTAGCGTGTGAGGAACGGGTAGCAAGTAGTCTCTTAGCGAGTATGTATGAACTTTGAAGAGATAGTACATTGTATAAGGATCTTAGTAAACTCGGTATGTAGATTATATTGTATTGTACTTGGAGTATTGTATTGAATGGAGATTGTAGTAGCATTTGGTAAATGGAGAATGCATTGTAGATTGGTAGTACTCGGGATTCCGGTCCATCAGACCGATGCTGTATGTAGAATCAGTAGCCTTGTTAGTCACGTGGGTGACTAACGGCATTGTATCACCCATTGTATGTAAATATATATCCGCTGCGTGTATCGATGAGTAAGGAGATTGGACGTTAATGGCTGTATTAATAGTAGGGGTGTTACAAAAAGTGGTATCAGAGCGAAGTATCGCTCTGATGACTGGAAATACCGAGTTTAGGAATACCGAGTTAGGAATTAGAAGCTTAGGGCTAAGGGCTGAGTGTTAGCATTAGAGATATGCTAGTTAGGAACTACCGGTGAGTACCGGATACCTACAATACCAGTCCCGCCCGCCGCAAACCCCCATTATATAACTTGGGAAAGGACGCCAGAGAGAAGGAAAGACCTCTCATACTCGGGGAAAAACCCGATCTGGCAGTTGTGAAGCAACCACACAGTAAACGAGAACTTGACAAGTAGTAGAGTCCAAGAAATGGAAGCCCCGGAAATGGATCCCGGTTGAACAACAACGCCCGCTCTTAATAGCGGTAGAATAAGCACTCCAACCACAAGGAGGCTACAACTTACAACAGCATGGGGCGACATGCTTAGCAGTCGCGAAACCTAGCTAACCAACCAGCAGCAGGAAAGGAGCACTAACCGTGCAACGAAATGGAAAGGGAGCAGTAAGGGAACCCGAGACACAAGTCTGCGGGACAACAGTAATAGCCAAGCAACACCACCAACGGTGTACTAGCTGGCTAAGGACATAGTCGGGAGTGAGTGACTCCCAAAACTACAACGCCAAATAGGTTACAAACCTGGCCAACATAGCTCAGACAGCTACAAGAACATTCACAAGCTATAAGCTGATGCAACTACAACCGTAGTGCCTAAAACCACTCAGGCTCAGGAACCACAACAAACGTGTGGGAACGAGCAACAAGGAAGAACACAACCAAATCAAAGGGGAATCTCCAAGGATTGGAGAATTACCCTGATCTACGACAGCCATGTCTAGACCACCAAGAATCTACCTAAAGGATCGAGTATACCAACTATAGATCAACAAGATCAAGGGAAGAGTCAACAAGACTATCAAATACAAGCGAGAAACCATACCAAGATTGGTATAGGATTATCCAAAAACCACCAGTACCGCGCACTTGCCACGGCAAGTGCAGTAACAACACGAATATGTAAAGGAACACTAATACGTCACAAGTACATAGTAATGTACAGTGACCGTAATGAAACAACCACAGGATCACACATCCTAACAACCAGACGTATGGAACCTTGGGAAGGCTTAACGGCCCGACCACTGTAATTAGAACATACCAGTCAGCGAGAAGCTAGACTTGGTCAGGACCTCAAACATGGCTATGCCATGAGAGATTTCCTTTAACACCGAACCATTGTTTTTAAAACCCAAAATTTCCTTTCAAAACCACAACCTTCTTCTATAAACCTTGGATTTTAAAACCAGACCAACAGTATTATGGTGAGTATCATGGGATGATACAAGAGGAGTTGGCAACAGAATACTTCACCTAGGCGTGTGACGAACACTACGAGTATACCCGTTACGGGATGTGGGACAACCGCACTCCGAAGGAGCTTGCGGGCCCGACATATAGTTGGGTAAGTGGTAACGTATCAACATGGTACCCCACGTATGTATACATGTAGTGTACGACACACGGGAAGTAGTCAACTCCGTTCTACGGACCGTGAGTGAGTTCAAACCAGAACAGCTGGACACCTCAGACGATCAAGTATCAAGAGACGCAGAGAATCCATCTGAAGATGAGGAATAAGAACTAGGAAGTGCAAAAAGCACAGACTAATAAGTATAGACATTGGATATGTCTCAAATAATCCAAGCAATTACATGACAGCTGGGAAGCATACCCAGCCTAAACACAGTAAGGCAGTTGCCTAACGTGAACACCACAATGCTCAACGAACGGGACAGAACTCCCAAGAGCACTCACAAGATTACCACGAAGCCAATCCATCGTCGGAGAGGATATTTAAACCTAGTCCCAAGCGCTAGGAACAAGTATAAACAGTCTACCCAAGAACGGGAGACGTTATAACCCTAAGGGAGATGACTCAAATGCAATGCCACAGGGAGGTATAGTAGACACAACATGTCATAAACATTAGCCGGATGTAACGGCATAACCAACAACACCCAGGAGCAATCCTTGAAGGGTGTCTAGATTAACAGCAGCTGAATGAAGCATCATAATAAAAGCACGGAGCTGGAATGCACACTCGGTTAAGACACCGAAGGGATTTCACTTGACAGGAAATGCCCTAAATTACTAAGAGGCACCGACTAACACCAGAATGCCTAAAGGTCTCCTATGAACGGAAGCGTGATGTCACGACTTGCCATGGAGCCTAGTAATACCTCAACCTATGGGGTATACAAGGAGTGGAAACATGGATAAGTAGCTTGCGAAGAGCATGGCTTGCAGCAATAAGGCTTAAAAGCCATCAACCAACGATGTTATGTAAACCTTAACGGTTGCATAACCCATACCATTTGATAACAAGACTTGCTAGAGATATTGTCTCATACGACAAGAAATCAACAACTGGACCATCAGTTCAAACCCAACATCCTGAGTGGCTTGGAGTAATGGCCATCTCAGTGTCACTGTCACTAGAACACCAGTCTGCTATACAGTTGACGAGCTCTAATTACCCTTCATGCCTACTGTAGCTAATAACACAGAGAGAGGCATAAGAATCATGATAATGCCAACATTGGCCTAGTCCACACTTGGACACTACGAGAAACCCAAGGGAAGGTACCCCTCGTTAACCGAAGACCACCGATGCGGTGATGATGTGAACCCTTAGAAAAGGCTTCCATCTACTATGACAATAAAACCACGCAATAGATATTGCCAAGGGGTGAAGGAATACGGAAATGGGATTTCCAAACCATTACGACTTAAAGGAGTAAGTATACTCCATATGCACCCAAGCATGTGGTAAACCATTGTGTAAACACCAACATAGCCAACCTTGTCATTAGACCTATGAGTGGAGACAAACCCCTCAACAAGAACTTTCATTTATCAATGACAGAGTACTCTTCAATTGGAGAACGGGACCAGAAAACCCTTGAAGCTTCATGGGATGTCCCGGTGATGTACATACGAGAATAAAACCGCACAGCTAGAGCCTATAACCAATGCTCAACTTTGAGAGGACAGCAATTGTCAAAAACAATCAATGTGAGTGCACATTGCACACCATGAATGACCAACGCTCAAGAGAGCTTGTAACCCGGTAAACCACTTCATCCTTGGTCAACCAAGATACTTGGTAAATTGTATCACAAATGATGATAGAATGTGAGGTAAGTTAACCTACACATAAAACCTAAGTGGAATAAGACATCTCCACATTGGGAGGATATTAGTATTGCGGTATGCTACGACAACCGTCATACACACGAACATTGGAAACCCCAGGGTATTCACACCATAAGGGAATGGTGCCAATGACGATCGCAATAAGTAAAGGAAAATATCACAGTAATAGAAACAGTAAAAACAATGTTGTACAATGAGTAAGAATACGGTGCGCAACAAGCGACCGCTATGAGGAAGTAGTTAGATAACGACACGGAGTATAAGTATGGAAGACAGGCAGAAATATTCTTTTCTATCACATAAGTGACTTACTGTCAAGCGTTTACGCCTCTGCACTCTGTATGACTGAGTGTTTTGGTATTGCACTTGTTCAGCTAATGATCTAATGGGATGGCTAGGGATATGGAGAATGTAAACCGTAGTAAAACCTTCTTTCACCAACAAACATGGCACTAGCCAGTTAAGCAAGCTTAGCACTAAACCGTGCGGCCTAAGGCCAAAGAAGCACGAAGAGTGTACAATACACTAACAATCACAAAAGGTGAATTCCAATGGATTAAAGAGTGAAAAGAGACTTAAGAAAGTCACAAGGACCGACGCATAGAAAATGCAAGGTCATACAAGTAAAGGACACTTGTACTGAACCAGAAGAACTGGTATAATTCAGAAGCTATTGACAACAGAGGAAGCACTATAACTAAATAGTGGCTTAGCCTCGCCAACAATAAGTTGGAAGAACTTAGCGAATAATCATGAGAGTACAGATAGTAGGTATAATAGATTACCAGGAAGCTGGTTATAATCTAAACTCGTTGAGTTAAAAGGCGGTAAAAGAATACCACACTTGTTTGTAAACCTTATTCCCACAAAAGGGATAAAAAGGCGATGAGTAACACATCTATAAATACCAAAGAGTGAATTAAACACTGAGGCTATCAGGGTCGCGCAGCAGAAGCTAGTGGGCCCTAGTAATACACCCAGTAAGTATGCGAGATTGACTATTAATGCCTCAAAGCCTAATAGGCTAGAACCAAATTGATTGTGAGTTAAATAAACTCATATAGGAATTCTTGGCGCAAAGACTAAACCATTGGTATGGTTAAGACCCTTTGACCAGAGCATATTGTATAGTGTACCGTAGTGAAGCTAAACGCTTCAGATTGCCCAAATTGATTAAACCAATGTTTAATAATAATAACATATGGTAGATTACGTGGGCGTAATCCCTTTTAAGGGGGGTAGAGCGAAAACCGCTGAATGTAAGTTTTGTGAATAAAACACATGAACCACAATGTGCATAGCACAAATGAGAACCAAACTTATGATTGATACTATGTTAAATAAACATAAGTACTCATTCACACCGTAATTATGGTAATTAGGCATTAGACATGCAAATACCATATGAGGAATATACCCAGCCGTAACACCAATGTAAGAGTATTAGTAAAAGAAAAGTAATGAGTAGTGGACGGAGCTCCACAAGTATTGTAACCTTTGAAGAAATAGTACGAAATGAATGAGGATAGTAGATGAATGAAGTTTATGAGTAGTGGAATCGTAAGTAAAATATTTGAAACAACTGAAGCCAACTAAACCTTATAAGTGTAGTATTCCTTAGTTAGAATATAGGAGATGATGGTGAGTAATGAATGGAAGTAGTAACAGTCGATGAAGTGAGCATTTAGGATTGAACCATGGAGTAAAGCATTTGGGAAGTAGAGTGAGGATGACTGATGGATTGATTCCATCCTTTGGAGATGTATGAATTCGTAATCACGACTAGAAAGAATAAAAAGATAGAAAATGAAAAATAATTAAATTATTTGTTTGGTTGAACCTGATGTGGGAAGTCGAACTTGATCCTGATCAGATCAAGGGAAACCGAACACAAATTGGGGTGGAAAGAGTAGTTCAACACTGATGCTGATCACATCAGGGTCGAATGATTCTTGAAGCTCCCCTCAAGTGGTCACAAGAATCACACATAGGATAGAAGTAATGAATATAAATTGGAATATGGAGTCGTATGTTTTAGAAATTTTAATTGGTAGTGGTGGAAGAATTTCTTTTAGTAGGGAGAACGAGGATGTGTCAGAAGTGAGTACCGAAGAAGATAGTAAGGTAGTATGTGGTATAATTCCAAGGGCAGCGGGACATAGAGGAGTCCCGTGTCTAGAGGACCTGAGCGCCTGCGGGATTGGAATGTGTATTGCATCGCTTGGGGATAGCCTTGCATTGTATGTATGTATAAATTGGTAATGAGGAACCGGATGGTCGGTAGTAGTAATGCGGATTGGAGTAACTATCGTACATTGGCATGGCATGGTATGTAGGAACCTTGAGGAGTAGATTTGGGAATTGTAAGGAGGAAGGATGTGTGACTTTGGCACTAGACAAGTATAAAGGAGTAAGTACAGTAATCCTATAACCTCGAACAACTTTGAGGACAAAGTTCTTAAGGGGGGTAGATTGAAATACCCCGAACTTAAATATAGGGATTAAAATTAACTTAATACGTATTTAAGGGCCTAATGGTACCTAATTAATAATTGTAAGGAAAAATAAATCCAAAAGAAATAAAGAAACGCTTAAAAGGCGAAAAACGCTAAATAAGCGTTAAATAACCATAGGAGGTATGAGACCTCGGTTAGCGTATTATATGGATTCTAAAGGCTTAATAAGGCCTAAACAATATATGGGAACAACTCCGAAGAAAACGGATCCAAATAATGAATTAAAACGCTAATAGAGCTTTAGAGCACGTTTTTCGAGGAAACCCGAAAACGTGACTTTAAGTGGTCAAACGGACCCGTAAAAATAATAAATCATTAAATAATAATTATTAAGCATTTATGGAAGCTTAATAACTAATAAAAATAATTAAACGAGAAATTCCGGAAAACGGGCCCGGTTAGTGAATAGTACCTAAACCGGGTAAAATAACGAGCGTTTTCTGTAAAAGACGAAAAACGCTCCAGCTAGTATACTGTAAGGGGGCCGGTTTTTAATGGGTAAATAACCCCTCACACACACATGTAACTAGCTAACAAATAAGTAAATCAAAAGCAAAAAGTAAAAAGTGAAAAAGTAAATACACTCTCTCACCTCTTACTTCACTTTTCCCTCTTCTCTCCTACCTTCCCCTTCCTCACCGATTTCTCTCTCATTCTCCCCCCTTGGCTGGCGATTTTGAGAAGCTCCACACCTCCCATGGCTTCTCTTCATTCTTCCTCAAGCTCTACCTCCATTTGAGCTCCAATCACAAAAATAATTACATATTTGTAATCCCCTCATCTCCTCTATCATTCTCTCTTTTCAAAATTCGAAAAGGATGAGTTTCATCTCCATGGGTTTTCCCCATTTGAAGAGAAAAGCACACCACTATGGAGCTTGGAGTCTCCTCTTTCCAAAGGTAAAAATCTACATGAAAAACTCATGTTTTCTCCACCTTGCTTCATAGCCGATTTTACCTCCTTGTAATGCCTTGTTTTCTCTCTCTTTTGAGCATAATATCAACCTTGCAATGGTGGTGGATTCACCTTCTTGAACCAAGGGCTAAAAACCCTCTTAAAAGCTTCAAAAGGTAAACCCTAGAAATTGTGTTTAACACTTTAAATGAATTAGCATTAATTTAAGGATTAGTAGATTAATTGCACTTGTTTTATGTGCTTTGGGTGGTGGGAATGGAGTTTGATAACTCCATTCCCCATATGGCCGATTTGAACAAGAAAGAGAGAAGGAGAAATGAAGAGGAATTGAAGGAAATAAAAGCTCAAGGTAAGAGATCTTCACTCATGTTAAATTATAGTGCATTGGAGTAATGGGAATGGGTAAGCAAATAAAAGAACCTAAACTATTGTATTGGTATTGTAGTATTGGAAGTTTGGGTAATTGTGAGTAAGTTTGAGTATTTGTGCATTGGTATGTGAATTGTAGGCCTTAGAGCCAAAGAATGGTATATGTGTATTGATATTGTGTTTTGAGGAGATAATGATGTATTAAGATTGCTTTGTATTGCTGGTAGGACCCTTGTATGGGTGTGGCTAGAATAGGAATGATTTTGGTGATAATGAGTATGTGTGGATAAGTGAGAATTGTAGGTGAACTATGGCAAATTTTTGGTAGGAAATGTACACTTATGGATGACTTGGTGAATGGGAGAACCAAGGTGTGTATTGGAGTTAGTAGGTATGTTTAGTAGTGATGAAGAGGTAGTTGTGGTAAGAGAAACAAGGAGTGTGAAAATCTGTAGCAAAAAGGGTATAAGAATGTATGGAGAAGTTAGGAAAAATTAGGGTGTAAGAATTGGTAAAAAGAGTGTTGGACTTGGGTATAGATGTTGTAGTTGTTGGAGATGTATTTGGGATGCTAGGAGTGACATTGATAGAGGAAGTATTGAGTGGTAGAAGTTGCAACAAAAATCTGTAGCATAGGTAGAACAAAAACTGTTACATTGGTAGGAAAAGAATTGAGGAATTTGTGTAAGATTGATTGATGGATTTAGTAAGGAGTTTGGTGGATGAACTAAGGTGTATTA
Source organism: Limonium bicolor (assembly GCA_023374045.1). Taxonomy (NCBI): domain Eukaryota; kingdom Viridiplantae; phylum Streptophyta; class Magnoliopsida; order Caryophyllales; family Plumbaginaceae; genus Limonium; species Limonium bicolor. The sequence goes on along the minus strand of CM041781.1, from coordinate 262,947,100 downwards.
GGAGGTTTAATTAGTGTTGTAACATGTGGGATTAAGTGTAGGAACAATGGGGAAGTAAGGGGTGAAAGAGAGGACTGAAAACAGAAATTAAAATGCAAATACTGGGTCCGACCGGACTTGCGACCGGACTTGCAAGTCTGGTCGGAGCAGAAAATTTTCCGTCAGAAAGCTACTGGAATCGACCGGACTTGCGACCGGACTTGCAAGTCCGGTCGGACCAGAAAAATTCCCCGATGAAACCTTCTGGAATGGACCGGACTTGCGACCGGACATGCAAGTCCGGTCGGCCAGAAAAATTTCCGGAATCTGAGCTACTGGAATGGACCGGACTTGCAAGGTAGGTCGCAAGTCCGGTCCTGACAAAAAAAAAAAAATTATTTTAAATAATTAATATATATATATATATGTATATACATATACATATATGTATACTCATACATATATATATGTGCATGTATGTAAGCATGCTAGTAGTAAGTAAGAAAGTAAAACCTAAAGTAATGAAACTAAGTAAGTAAGTAAAGTGTAAGTATAAGAATTTGTGAAGACATAGTAAGTATGAGTTAGGAAACATAGTAAGAGTACAAGTTGAATAATTGTAGATGTTAATCATTCAATTGTATGTATATAATAGGATTTGGTTTGTGACACCGGGAGACGTTTGGAAGTACGTACAACGGTGAACGGTATGATTTCTTCATGCCCTGTATCCTAATCTGGTTACCCCGATTTGTGTGCTTATTTGACCACCTAAATAAGATAAATGCATGAATCGGATTATATTGCACTTACTTGTGCTTGTTTACATTGTTCTTGATATTGTCTTGAACAATAGTTTGTATAATTCATGAAACATATGAATGATGATGAAGTGTATCGTACTTGTAGTGTACTTGTATATTGTAATGTATTTGTATGTATGTGTATATTGGTATTGTATTATTGTGGCTTGGATGTTGACTTGTGCTAATTCCTAACTATCTAACTCCTAACTTAAGTGAGTAAATTGGAATGAGTACAAGTCCGATATAGCTTCGGCCACGCGTGAGGATGCGGAGTCACAAGAGGTTGGCTGCAAATCCTGACTCTTAAACTGGTCCGCGGCCCAAATCCCTTAAATGGGTAGCATCCCGGATTAGTGAGTCAAGTAAATCCCGGAGGCGGGACGGTGTAGTCCCCAGGGCCGGAGGTCCCGACGACTTAACTTGAGTAAGAGTAAGAGTAAGTAAGTATGGATCCGTAAGTAAGTATGAGTATGAGTATGTATGTGTATGAAGTAACGAGTAAAAGAGTAATCTCCACCCGATTAACCCGGGTGGACCAATGAAGCTAACAAGTATTGTATACTGTGTATGTAATGAGTATGTGTATTCGGAAAAGGTAAGTACGTATGGAATGATTTATGTTGTACTCTTGTATGTAATGAAGTGTATGTATGTGTGTATGCCTTGCGTAATGTATTGTAATAATATGTATAAAAGCATGTATGCATGTATGTTTGAATGAAATCAACCGCATGTATACGACCAAGTGGTCGGCGTACCCTCACTAGTACGCGGGGTATGCGGTTATCATGCTCGGCGAAAGCTGACCCCTTCGGGGGACATTTTTTAGTGTGCAGGTACCCGAAGCGAATATGGTCAAGGAAGAGACCGGAGGCACACCCTGATATTTGGAAGTAAGTAGCGTGTGAGGAACGGGTAGCAAGTAGTTCTTAGCGAGTATGTATGAACTTTGAAGAGATAGTACATTGTATAAGGATCTTAGTAAACTCGGTATGTAGATTATATTGTATTGTATTGTATTGAGTATGGAATGAATGAGATTGTAGTAGCATTTGGTAAATGGAGAATGCATTGTAGATGGTAGTACTCGGGATTCCGGTCCATCAGACCGATGCTGTATGTAGAATCAGTAGCCTTGTTAGTCACGTGGGTGACTAACGGCATTGTATCACCCATTGTATGTAAATATATATCCGCTGCGTGTATCTGATGAGTAAGGAGATTGGACGTTAATGGCTGTATTAATAGTAGGGGTGTTACAACTTACTAATAGTAATTAGCACCACATATCTCAGTTGTCGGACTGGTGCCACTCTCAACTGGTGTGAATCCGCTCATCTACACTCCACCTCTCTATCTATAGTTGTCCCAGAGGAACCATCATTTTCCAATGCTATTCATTTTCCAGAGTGGTGTGTTCCTATTCAGGCTTGAATACAATGCTCTCACTCAGAATCATACTTGCGATCTTGTCCCTTATAAACCCTCAATGAACCTCCCAGGCACTCAATGGGTTTTAAAGACTAAAACGTGGGCAGATAGAACTCTTGAACGCGGGAAGGCTAGACTTGTGGCCTTAGGGTATAAACAGTCCGAGGGCATTGATTGTTCATTTAGCCTTGTGGTTAAAGTCTCAACTATTCGTCTGGTTCTTTGTATAGTTGTCTCAAATAATTGGCCTATTAGACTAATGGACGTGGATAATGCCTTCCTCCATGGTTTCTTGGAGGAAGAGGTTTACTTACGACAACCCACTGGTTTTATAAACAAAACACACCCCCATCGTGTGTGTCATCTAAACAGAGCCCAATATGGGCTCAAACAATCCCCTAGGGTGTGGTTTACCCATCTAAGTGGTTTCCTTATTCAATTAGGTTTTAGGGCTGCTCAATCTGACCCCCTCACTCTTCATTTACACTCAAGGTGGTCATAAAGTGTTTATTTTGGTGTATGTTAACGATATTATTCTTACAGGATCTACCCCCACCTTGCTAAACCAACTTGTGGCTGCTATCTCTAAAGAGTTCCCTATCAAAGACTTAAGGAGTAGACATCAATTTCTGGGCATTTCTGCTCATCGCACATGCCAAGGACTACATCTAAACCAAACCAGTTACATACTGCAGTTACTGGTTCACACAGACATGCAGAATTGTAAATCTAGCCCTACACCTATGGTGGACAGTCAAAATCTTGACACTACAGATTCAGATATATTTCCGGATCAAACATTGTACAGAAGTGTGGTGGGTAGTCTTCACTACCTCACCTTCACTAGACCAGACATCCTTTTTGCAGTAAACAAACTAAGCCAGTATATGCACCAACAGAAAAATATTCACCAGAATGGGGTAAAACGTGTTCTGCGTTACCTCCGTCTTACCTCCACTATCGGGTTGTTTCTTGTCGCCAAGCCACTGGGAGATCTTCGTATATATGCCGCTGGTGACTGGGCCGGTTCTCCGGCTCCCCGCAAGTCCAGCACTGGCTTTTGTATATTTCTCGGTGACCATCTTCTCTCTTGGTCCTCCCGTAAACAACGCACAGTCGCCCGCTTATCCATAGAGGCGGAATTTAAGTCGCTTGCCACCGCCACCTCTGAAGCTTTGTGGCTTCTTCAACTTCTCAGCGAATTAGGCGTCTTTCTCCCGTCGCCTCCTACTCTATATCGTGACAATTTGGGTGCTCTTTATCTCTCATCCAACTTGGTACTTCATAGCAGAGCAAAGCACATTGAAATCAAGTTTTTCATTGTGCGGGAACGCGTGAGAAATGGAACCATAAAGATTGAATTTTTGCCCTCAAATCTCCAGGTCACCGACATTTTCTTGAAGTGTTTGACTTCTTCCAAGTTCTCTGACAACAAGTGCAAAATCCCCTTGTGTACTACCCCGTTTGGACTTGAGGGGGGAGTAGTAGCCCAATGTAATAATATTCTCAGCCCATTTAGACTCTTGTACAGTTATGGGCCCAAAAGTGTTATATTGCCCAGTCTTATGATTTCTTATTACAACAGTCTCTAGGGTTGTATAAATACTCTCTTTACAACATTGTTTCCTTACGATCAATACAACAGTAAATTACATATTTGATCGTCATCTTCTACAGCTGACGCAATATGGGTGGTAGTACATAACTATATTAGTATATTTCATTAAGTTGTCAAACTTTATTTCTTTATTCGATGGCTGACATTTTCTAAATTTTACGACATAATTTTAGTCAATTACTTAACTTTGTGTGATCATAAATCTATTGCACTTAATCTAAGCACATGCTTTGTCATGAACAATACTCAACTAGACTAGTGAGTATTGAAGTACGACATAAGACAAGGTCAGTGTGTACTACATGTTTATTGCGATTATGTAACAGTTTATTACGATTATGTAATGAAGTGGGGTTCCACCACGCGTAATAACCAAGTGACTAGCGGAGGATACATGCTGCCAGCGGAGACAACAGAAGGGTCTCCTTCCGACTGAGTCTCCTTCCGACCCCAACAATCGGACCCTTGCATCAAGAGGGCCATTCTTTTGATAGACTGCGGAAGAACAATAAGCCGTACGGTCTTCCTCACCCCCGAAGCGAAGCGAAGCAAAGCAAGGCCCTCTCCGAGAGACTGGGAGTAACTATTCGGCAAAAGGAATAAATTATAGGAAAACCTTGTATATTGAAGAATGTTCTAGAATAGTGTAGGCCCACAAAAACGGTTATACTCTATAGGGAGGTCTATAAATAAGAGTCATAAGCTATGTAATTCGACAGGCTCTAATCAATACATCACTAGGCACTCTCTTTGCAACTTCGGTCTGAGTACGAGTTCTATATCATCTCATTTGGCGCCGTCTGTGGGAAACGAACGTCGAAAGACAACCGCGGTCCAATCCACAGAGTCACGTTTCTTGTCTCTCGTTCCACCATGGCACCACGATCAAGCAAAGGGAAGGGGAAAATGGCTGCAATCGGAGAAAGCTCGTTCTCAAAGGAAGACCTCACCGATCTGATGAGGAGTTTTGCGCAGGAAGTTAATGAGAAGATCGCTGAAAGCAACGAACGCTTCCAGTAGGAGCTGACGGATAGAGATCTAGAGCATCAGAAGAAGATCGACGAAATGGCGAGCGTAATTGAGAACCTGAAAGCGAAGAACGGATCAAAGAGTGAAGAAAGCCGGAAAGAGAAGTCACCACCAAAAGAGGCAGAGGAGGACCTCATCGACATGTCGCAATATCCCTTCACCAAAAATATTCGGAAGGTGAAGCTCCGACCGTTCTTTGTTGCTCCGACAATAGAGAAGTACGATGGAACTGGGGACCCCGCTCAACATATCAAGAAGTTCATCTTCGCGATGAACACTCAAGGGATCAGCTCCCAGGCACTCTGCAATTTGTTTCCGGGAACACTCGCTAAAAGAGCTCTAAATTGGATCTCCTCTCGGAAACCACAATCCATCTCAAGCTTCAAACAGCTTACAGAGGAATTTCAACTTTACTTTGCAGCGAGTAAAAAGATCCAGAAAGATACGATCGAACTGATGGACATCAGGCAGAGAAGGGGAGAGACGGTGAAAGAGTACAGCGAACGCTTCCATAAGCAAGTGGCTGAAGTAGACGATGTGGATGAAAAAATACTGGTAAAAGCTTTTGGAAATGGATTGGCGAGTCCAAGATTGGCAGGGAAAATTGCTACCAAAGCACCACAAACTCACGGAGAGCTAGCAGAAATGCTGCACGATTTCTTAAAATCGGAGATTACGGAAAATAAGGCAAAAGAATTGGCCAATAGTTTCAAACTGACAAACGAGAAGAAGCAGGGAGGAGCGCTGTCTGTTGGCGCAAGTTATGGGGAGACGTCTGCTTCAAAACCTTGGGGAGCAAGATACAGGCCGTATGGGAAGGATCCGGTCACAACTTCCCATACTGGAGGCAAGTCGACATATGGAGCAAAAGTTATTACTATCGCTCCAGGGAGGTATGCAGCCGCAGTAAGTGAAGGCTATCTTCTGCCCCCTAAGAAGCCTGCCTCAGGAGAGAACACATTGGCGTATTGTGAATTCCACGGACACTACAACCACAGGACGACCAATTGTATGACATTGTCAAGAGAACTGAACAAAATTGATGAGCAAAAAAGGAAACAAGAAAACCAGAGACAGGAAGCTTCCAAACAACAAAAGAGTAACAACGACTACCAGAGCCGATCACGTTACGGGCATAGCGGAGGTGGCATGAGGAATGAGGATCACCCATAGTTAGACCATAGCAAATCTTTCGATTTTGGGGTCATAACTGGTTTGTTCTCAGAAAAGGGGCCATTCACGGCAAAAGAAAAGAAAAGGCACGTACACGAAGTCCATGAGAAGCTACCGGAGAAGAAGATCCAAAAAAGGGAGCCCCTACCGCCTATCTACTTCACGGAGGAAGACGAGGTGGGAGTTTACTACCCCCATAATGACCCCCTCATCATTCGGGCTCAAGTCAATGATAGGATGGTAGGAAACATCCTTGTCGACAGCGGAGCGGGAGCAAATGTGATCTCCCTAGCGGCGTTCCGGAAACTGGAAATCCCGGACGAAAAGGTCAAACCATTTACTGCTACTTTCGGAGGGTTCATCGTAGGAATCACGGCTCAAGCCAACGGAAGTATCGATGTCACAATGATGTTGGGCCAAAAGGATGACCGGAGAACAGAAAAAATAACTTTGTACATCATGCGAGACCTGTCCGGGTACAACATCTACTTGGGACGACCTGGAATCAATGCTTTCGGAGCTGTTTGTAGCACCTATTATCTCAAACTCAAATACTTGACAAGGGGTGGAAGGTTGGTATCCATCCCCGGGAGCCAGAAAACAGCAAGGGTGTGCGAAGTACGGATCACCGAGGACTTTCCGGAAGAGGACGTAGTTAAAGAGGTCGGCTCCAGTCGAGAATACGGAGAGGAGGAGGCCAGAGCACGGATGCACGGAGAAACCTCAGAGAAGGTAGTGGTGCCGGTGGAGCAACCAAAAGAGGTACCCCTGAACACCGATCCTTCTAAATTTTTCAAAATTGGGAATGCTTTTCACCATGATGAGCAGATTCGCTTAATGAGATTTTTGGAAAAAAAAGAAAGACATTCGCTTGGAGTCCAAAGGACATGCCTGGAGTGGACGCCAGCGTTATCCAGCATAGCCTGAACGTCGATCCGAAGTTTCCTGCCATCCGACAGAGGAAGAGGATTGTAGGAAGAGAAAGGGACGAAGCTGCCCGGGCGGAGGTCGAAAGGTTGCTGGAAGCCGGTTTTATTAGAAAAGTTTTTTATCCAAAATGGCTATCAAATGTAGTTTTGGTTAAAAAGGCAAACGGAAAGTGGAGGATGTGTGTGGATTTCACATATTTGAATAAAGCCTGTCCGAAATATTTCTATCCTTTACCGTCCATAGATAAACTCGTAGCGGCAACAGCGCAGAGTAGTGTGATGAGCTTTTTAGATGCGTTCTCCGGGTATAACCAAATAATGATGAACAAAAATGACCAAGAGAAAACATCCTTTGTCACCTCGACCGGTATTTTTTGCTACAAGGTCATGTCGTTTGGATTAAAAAATGCAGGGGCAACCTTTCAGCGAATGATTGACGAGGTATTCCGGGAACAATTGTCCCGTAATGTGGAGACATATGTGGATGATATAGTAGTAAGAAGTAATTCTATAACCCAGCACATGGAAGACCTTGAGGAAACCTTCAACACCCTGGATAAATACAAGATCAAGCTAAATCCTGAAAAATGCGTCTTCGGGGTCACTCAAGGAAAGTTTTTGGGATTTATAGTCGGGCAGAGAGGAATCGAGGTTGATCCGGAAAAAACTCAAGCGGTTCTCAACCTTCCGCAACCTAGAAACATCAAGGACGTGCAAGCCCTGAATGGAAGGCTCACGGCTTTAAGTAGATTTTGCTCCAAGCTTCAAGAAAAGTCTATCCCATTTTTTAATGTCCTCCGGAAAAATAAAAAGTTCCAGTGGGATATGGAGTGTATAGACGCCTTCGAATAAATCAAGAAAATGCTTCAAGAGCTTTCGAAGCTTGGCGTTCCGTCACCAGGCCAGGATCTATTCTTATATCTGTCAGTCTCAGAATGGGCGGTGGCAGCGGTCCTAGTCATGGAGGAGGAAAAGAAGGAAATCCCTATCTATTTTACCGGAAAGATCTTAACCGCCGCGGAGACAAGATACTCTAATATCGAGAAAGTTTTGTTTGCTCTTGTAATCGCATCCAGGAAATTGAAACCATATTTCTAGTCGCACCGAATCACCGTCCGAACCAATTGGCCCTTAAAACAAATCAACAATAATCCGAACGCCTCTGGAAGGATGATTACTTGGACAGTAGAGCTTACTCAGTGTGAAATCCATTATGTTCCCCGGACAGCAATAAGAGCCCAGGCCCTGGTTGATTTTATCACCGAGGCAAGTTTCTTCCGTCAAGAGGAGCGGGAAGTCCCGTATAGGATGTGGGTGGATGGAGCTAGGTGTAAAGCCGGTGCGGGGGTTGGGGTTGTAATCCAGACTCCCGAAGGAAGGAAAATGAATCATGCGGTAAGGTTGGAATTTGAAGTAACAAACAATGAAGCAGAATACGAGGCGTTGATACAGGGGCTGGAAATAGCCTGTGCTCCGGGGGTGACGGAGCTGGAAATACAATCTGATTCCTTGCTTGTAGCAAGGCAAAGTGAGAACATCTTCGAAAGGGGGGAAAGGGAAAACTGAAACTCTACTTGATAAGGGTACAGGATCTAAGGGCAAGATTTTCAAAATGCAATCTCTGACATGTATCCAGAGACCAAAATTCGGAGGCCGATGTACTGGCTAAATTAGTGAGTATAGCGGAAGGAATGCCGGTGGAAGTCCAGCTACAATTAAAGAAATACTCGAGTATAGGAAAGATGGAGACAATGGCAGTTGAGATAACCGATTTGAGTGAATCATGGATGACCCCAATTGTCCGGTACATCCAGCAAGGGACACTACCGGAGGAAGAAAAAGAGGCCAAAACAATAAAAAGAAGGGCAGCATCGTTCTTTTTTGAAAACGGCCAGCTGTACAAGCGATCTTTTGGCAGACCATCATTGAAGTGTGTGACAGAAAGTCAAGGACTAGAGCTTGTTAGCGAAGTCCACAACGGGGTATGCAGCAATCACCAAGGAGGAAGAGCGATAGTGCATAAAATTTTAAGGATGGGCTACTTTTGGCCGGCAATCCAAAAGATGTGCGGAGACTATGTCAAAAAATGTGTGCAGTGCCAGTTACACGGTCCAAGGGTTGGAAATCCACCTGCGGAGATGAAGTCTATCACCTCCCCGATCCCTTTTGCGAAATGGGGATTGGATATCGTTGGACCATTTCCACAGGCTTCTCCCGGAAGGTATAGATACTTGTATGTGGCGGTGGACTACTTCACCAAATGGGTAGAAGCTCTTCCGGTAGTAAGTATAACTGCACGAAAGACAGAGGAGTTTGTTTGGAAGAACGTTGTGTGTCGGTTTGGCATACCGAGGGTAATCATAACGGACAACGGCGCACAATTCAATTGCAAAAGCTTTAGAGAGTTTTGCGAAGAATGGAAGATTGACTTGAGATTTACGTTTGTAGCTCATCCACAAGCAAATGGACAGGTTGAAAATACTAATGGACAAATCGTGAAGGCTCTGAAAAGAAAGTTGGAAGGTAAAAGAGGAAGGTGGGCGGAGGTGCTACCGCAAGTCCTATGGGCTAACAGAACGACTGTCAAGGGGCCAACCGGAGAAACCCCTTATAGATTAACGTACGGTCTGGAGGCGGTAGTACCGGCGGAAATTATGATACCATCAAAAAGGATTGAAGGGTACGAAGAATAAGAGAACGACGAAGGCATCCGAGATGAGTTGGATGTCTTGGATGAAAAACGGATGATCGCTGATTTAAAAAATCAAAATGACAAATTGAGAATTGAACGTCATTTCAATAAAAGGGTAAGGGAACGGTCTTTTTCCGCGGGTGACTTGGTACTTCGGGAGGTAAAACAACCAGCGAAATTGCAACCTCAGTGGGAAGACCCATATATCATTCAGGCTAAGACAGATCGAGCATCTTATAGGCTCTGAAATGTGGACGGGAGTGATCTACCACATTCCTGGCACGCTGAGTGCCTCAAGAAGTTCTATGTGTAATATATTTTTTTGGCTACAAGTTAATGAATTGTTTGTTAAAAGCGCAGGAATGATCTCATATGGATGTCCGAAGATCTCACAAGCAGTAGCAATGAAGCGTTTTACCTGACGATCTCAGTTGTCTTGTTTTCAAAACGTTTTACTCTCCGGTAATGATGTATAAAGCTTTCAGACAAAACAAAAAACATTGCAAAAATAATTTTTCTCTTACTCAAAGACAAGGAACAAAGAGTTTTAAGAAAAAGAAAGACAAAGAATATGGCCGACGATCTCACCATCAGCGATGGTAGAGTGTTTTGTATAAGACGATTTAACCATCAACGATGGTAGTGTATTTCATCCGACGATCTCATGTCTTGAAGACAAAAGAGTGTTAAACCGACGATCTCACCGTCTCGAAGTCGGTAGAGTGTTAAATCGACGATCTCACCATGTGTACAGTGGTAGAGTGTGTGTAACTAAAAGGTTACCGAAAAGAAATCTTGGCAAATATAAAAAGCAGTTTAGAGATTCCACATTAACAAAAGTCTCCGACTTTCGGGAGACCGGTCGCTCCGGTCATGCCCGAAAGATCTGGCTGATCCATTTAAAAAAGGGGGATGTGATTTACAAAGCAAAAGTACTCCGGAACAAAGTATATGATGACTGTAACAAAAACTGTAACAAAAAAAAAGTTTATGATGCAGGCCCTGCGGGATCTTCCGGAAGCTTCTCGGATTCTTGTGTCCGCTTCTGAGGGGTTGAGGTGCTCCCTCCGGAGTCTTCCTTGTTCTCACCTACCGAAGTAAGAGCAGCATCACTTCGGGCTCGCACAATAGCTGATCCCATAAAAGATGGGGCAAAGCATGTGTTCCCTGCGGGCCGTGAGAACCTCACCAGCTCTTCGTGATATCCGGTGGAACGAGCAAGAGCCTCAAACTCCAAACTATCGTAAAGAGCTTCGTCCACGGATTGTTGTTTCTCAGAGAAGAACTCGGATACAACTCGTTGGCTCTCCCTGGCGAGTTTATGGCACTAAGAAGAAAGTGTCTCTTTAAGACCTGAAACAATACGGTCCTTCGTTTGAAGTTCCAACTGCGTCTCTTTAAGAACCCCGTTTAACTTCGCAACCTGGCTCTCGTAGGATAAGGCAAGACTCCAGTATCGTTCCCTCTCCGACTCCGAAGTGATTAACGAAGCTTTAAGTCCAGACACCTTTTTAAGCCAAAAGTCGGAACTTCTGGCAGTCTCCGACGAAGGACTTGGATTTTCTGCATAGAATACAAAGGATTAGCAGAATAATATGAAAGAAAAGGAAAAAATGGAAGCTTTCGGTGATATGAAGACTACCGAAAGCCTTTTTCTTCTGTGCTTCCAGCTCTTCCCCAAGCTCTTTAATTCGAAAAGTTACCTGCGCAAGCTTTTCCCTCTCCGTTTCAAGGCTGGCTTGGAGATCATTCTGCTTGGCCTCAGCTGCTTGCAAGAGTTCGTTCCTTTTTTCCAACTCTGATTCAAAGGAAGACCGAAGATCTTCGGTAGATCTTCGGATCTCTTCAGCAACCTTCCGAACGTCTTCAGCTTCCTCTTCCAACACTCGCTTCTGATCGTCAAAAGAAGCCTGCAACCTGTTGATAGTGTCCTCTTGATCAATGGATGCAGCTTCTTGGAGTTCCTCCCGGAGGGCGGCCTTTTCAGCCTCAAGTTGAGCCTGCGCTCGTGTAAGGATTTCTTGAGACCTGGCCTTCTCTTCATCGGCAGCTTTCTTGTATTTCTCTGCACGGGGCTCGTAAGAACAAAGGGCTTGGGAAGAGTATTGAGACTGGGTCTCAACACATTGGGCCATCGCCATGGCCTAAAAGGCAAGGGTATCAGAATCAAAAACAGAATATTTTACAAGATAAATATATACAAAGAAGTCAAACCTGAATTAAGGCACTCCAGAGGCGGTCAAAAGCCTCTCTCTTCGGAAGAGAGTGGCGGACAATGGCGTCAGAGCTACCCTCCCCAAGCCGGAGTTTCTGTTTTAACTCCACCCGGACTGCAGGCAGGAGTGGACACGGGAATACCTGTTTCCGAAGGGGCAGCAGCAAGGGGACCGGTGGAACCAGTTTCGGTAACAAGCTTTTCCCTTCGTACTAATTTTATTTTGGGAAATTTCACGATATACACCCGAGGTTTGAGCGAATTTTACGAGATACCCCTGAGGTTTCATTTTTATTACGAGATACCCCTGAGGTTTCATTTTTTTTACGATATACCCCTGAGGTTTCACTTTCATTATGATATACCCCCGAGGTTTCAATTTTATACGAGATGCCCCTTAGTTCAAATTCTGATATATTATATTTTTCATATCCACATTTTACCCACGCACCATATACCCCGCAATAACCTCACGGGTTTATGGTCAAATTTTTTAAAATGTGAAATATGAACAAAATGCACATAAAAATTAAAGATCAATTAAAATTTAATTCAATTTAAAAAACATTAATAAAAGTATAAAAAATAAAAAAAATAGAATCATAAAAATCTAAAATAAATAGAAATGACTAAACAACTAAAAAATAATCTATTTAAAAAACTTATATTGTTACATAATTTAAACGGTGACTTAAAATCATAAAATTTTTATAACAATTATATTAAATATAAGAAATAGTTTTATCAATTATAGTAAGAGTTTATTAACGAATATATTCGATATCAAGAAATAATTATATTTATGGTTTTTATACTATAATCACAAAAGAAATGATTATATTATTTGATATCAAAAATCATTATTATAAATTAGAAAAATAAACTCTTGAAATCATTATTTTATGGTTTTTATAGATACTATTATGGCGGTGGCTTAAAATCATAAAATATAATCATTTCTCTTGTGATTATTGATATCAAATAATATATTGTTAATAAACTATATCTATAAATAATAAAAATATTTATAATTTCTTGCATTTAATATAATTGTTATAAAAAATTTATGATTTTAAGCCACCGTTTAAATTATGTAACAATATAAGTTTTTTAAATAGATTATTTTTTTGTTGTTTATTGATTTCTATTTATTTTAAATTTTTTTATTCTAATTTTTTTATACTTTTATTAATATTTATTAAATTGAATTAAAATTTTAATTGATCTTTAATTTTTATGTGCATTTTGTTCATATTTTACATTTTAAAAAATTTGACCATAAACCCGTGAGGTTATTGCGGGGTATATGGTGCGTGGGTAAAATGTGGATATGAAAAATATAATATATCAGAATCTGAACTGAGGGGCATCTCATATAAAATTGAAACCTCGGGGGTATATCGTAATGAAAGTGAAACCTCAGGGGTATATCGTAAAAAAAATGAAACCTCAAGGGTATCTCGTAATAAAAATGAAATCTCAGGGGTATCTTGTAAAATTCGTTCAAACCTCGGGGGTATATCGTGAAATTTCCCTTTTATTTTTGACTGATCAACTTTCTTGGGCCCCTCGGGGGCTTTCCTCTTAGTACCAGTGGTTTTGCTACCGGAAGGGCTCTGAGCTTTTCCACCGGAAGGAGCAGGAAGGGCTCCTTTTTTCTCTTCGGTGGCCCTGTAGTCAACAAGCTCCCATTTGTACCGGAGGGAGAATTTTCCGCCCGATTGAACAAAAGCTGCGGTACAAGGAGGAAGTAAGAAACACATCCGAAAACTAATAAAGAAGGAAGGCACTCAGGAAAAACAAGTACGGTCAATCTTCGTCCGAGTTTTGTTCAGCTTCTCTTCGGAGAGGAAGAAGGTGATGCGATGGAGCGCTGATGAACTCAGCTTCTTAAGTATGTCTCCAATTGGAGAAGAATTGGCTGAAGGGGGTAACGGAGAAGCAAGCTGCCCCTTGGCTATGTCTCCGATGTGGGAGACTCCGATAAAAGTCCCCCTCGGCGGATAAAAAACGAACCAGTTGGAGGACCAGCCGCTCTCCAGGTTCACACGCTTGAAAAAGGAATACCCGGACACGGCCAGGACGGATATGTCCTCCTCCGTAGTAGTGGTGTTCACCCTGGTTGTAAAGAAATTCACAAACTCCCGCGCATCGGGAGTAATGTCGTTCTCCGCACAGACGGTGAGGAGACAGCCTAGGGCGTTGGGGTTCAGGTGGGCAAGAGTACATCGCCGACGCGAAAGGAAACCGAGAACAAAGGGGTGCGGAGGAAAACACAAGCCACGGTGAAGATGCTCCCGATACACCACGAAACCATCCCCGAAGTAGTTAAAGGGATGCGCCGTCGGCTCCGGCACGCGAATCTTCGACCCCAGTGGGACTTGCACACCTTTCATAAGTTTTCTCAAATCTTTCACAGAAAGACTGGAACCGGTGCCCTGGCGAGGGTAGTCCCCGCCGATATCTTCGGCAGGAATAGCAGAATCTTCTACGACGCAGTTTCCCCCGTCAATAAAAAGTGTCGATTCCACCGGCGCCAGGGCGGAAGAGCTTGGGTTTGACAGGTCCATTACGAACAGAGAAAGCCGAAAGATTCAGGCGAACAAGAAGCAGGGAAGGGCGCGAAGGAGATAAGATGCAAGAACGGAAAGTAAGGAATTGGGGAGCAGGGAAGAGAAGAAGAAGAAGAAGACTGACCACTGTATAGGCAAGAAAGCGAAAGATCGAGGTCAGGAAGCAAGGAAGAAAATGGAGGACAAATGCGTGAAAGCTCAGAGAAGTTCGAAAGTTTGAAAAAGTGGAGGGAAGAGAAGAAGGGGGGAGAATGGGGTTAAATAGGCGGAAATTGGGTACGCTCTACCAAAAAGTAATCATAGCCTACTACTGCAAGTGTGTCAGGGAAAGTAGCTTCGGAAGATGAGGAGGCGATAGCTGAAGCAAGGCGCGATGTTGAGCCTCCGGTAGATCTCCAACGGTAGGAAATCCAAACAAAAAGGAACAATTCCAAGACTTCTTTCCTTTTCTTTTTTTTAAAAAGAGGTCTTGTGGGACTAGGAGGAGTGGAAGCAGAACGCCAAATTTTTTTTTTAAAAAAAAAACACAACAAAAAGATCTTTCCTTGCAGAACAAGAAAAGATCTTGTGGGACTGATGAAGTGGGGTTCCACCACGCGTAACAACCAAGTGACTAGCGGAGGATACATGCTGTCTGCGGAGACAACAGAAGGGTCTCCTTCCGACCGAGTCTCCTTCCGACCCCAACAATCGGACCCTTGCGTCCAGAGGGCCATTCTTTGGATACACTGCGGAAGAACAATAAGCCGTACGGTCTTCCCCACCCCCGAAGCGAAGTGAAGCAAAGCAAGGCCCTCTCCGAGAGACTGAGAGTAACTATTCGGCAAAAGGAATAAATTATAGGAAAACCTTGTATATTGAAGAATGTTCTAGAATAGTGTAGGCCCACAGAAACGATTATACTCTATAGGGAGGTCTATAAATAAGAGTCATAAGCTATGTAATTCGACAGGCTCTAATCAATACATCACTAGGCACTCTCTTTGCAACTTCGGTCTGAGTACGAGTTCCATACCATCTCATGTAACAGTTTATAGTCTTTATATACTCCTTACATATAATTAATACACTTGTTAATGTGTGTATATCTCCCAAATTTTCTCCATACAACGGCAAAGTCACTTACAAACAGACATAGCAAAAGCAAATGAAGCCCTTAATCGAATAGAGGACATATACAATGGCAAGATATCACCTTCTACATCTGGAGACAAACAATTTTCAATAAGGGATCTCTAGATTTCAGATTTTTCATCTTTGTGTTTGTACATATACAATGGGAGACCTTAAATTTTGCGTGCTCCATCTGATTTCCTATTGAAATCCATTTTCTAGGTGTTGCATAGTCACTGAATTCTATTAATTTGTTCAATTACTCGTAGTTTATCTGTAACATAAAGTTTGAATACGTTTCCTTCGAGAAACTAATGCAATTGGTTTGATTTGTGAATTCAATTGCACTTAGATTGGTTTGATTGACCAGTTTTGTTGAGATCATCGGTTTTAGCGTCTAGTTGTCATTGAAGCAGCAGATCGATTGTACTACTTCTACTACTTTTCAACAAGGATTTCATATGAGAAAAGATACACATCTACATGGAGAATAACATTCTCTCTAAATTCAATTCCCATTTTCAAAAGAAACATAGAAAAAAATTGTAACAGTCACTCTCAATTAGGAAGCCAGATAGAAATGAGAAGCCGAAATAACATATCAACGCAATATTTCCGCCCATTAAAAAAATAATCGGAGAACAAAGACCAAGTGAGACTCAGCCACAACAATGTCAAAAAAGAAAGCAAACATAGAAAATAGATAATTACATACCGAGTATAACTCAATCAGGGAGTGATTAATCTTAGTGCAAGCTTCTTAGTGACAAAGCTCCCCTGCCCTAACTAGCGTAGGCTCTTCATTCTTCTTTCATGTTTGACGTGACACAGAGTTAGGGAGAATGAAGCTGTTGGAAGTGACGATGGATAATGAGACTAGACAATCACCTATGCAGATTATGCGTCCATGCCCCTTCCCAGCAAAAATGGTGGTACCGATCACATAGTAGAGCCAACCACACACCTCCTTCATAGGTATCCTCTGCCTGGTCAAACACCACTGAATAAGTGGGCATATTTGAACATCACTAGTATGTCACATTAAATCTGCCATCATCTTTACGCTTTCGTCAAACTCTAAACACCTAGCCATCGTCTCCTTAAGCTCAGTGTTTCACGGGTCCCCTAGAACCGGATGACCAACGATGGGGATCCTTAGTATCTGCCACACATCATGAAGTGTGATCGTCATCTCTCCAAAGGGCATGTAAAGAGTTGGTGTCCGGCTGCCACCTCTCCACAAAGGCCGAGATCAGTGACATGTTATTGAAACCCCATGTGATATCTAACAAATGATGAAGGCCTGAATGCATAAGCATATTTCTTGCCCTTTTGCAAGGAACCGAGCTAAATGGCCAGTTCGTGATCAAACTGTTTCGTGGTTTAAATCCCAAAACTCCCGGTCCTAGATAATTACCACAACGTTTACACACGCATGAATAATTGATTAAATCTACTTGATAAAGTGAAAGATAAGAGAGTACATACCTTAGTCATTGACCAAAGGTCAATGGCAACATGCCCCCCCCCCCAAACTTGTGATGACACTAGTCAGTAGCGACACCAGGTACTGGCACATCATTAAGCCTCCAGTGAGTGGGAAGAACGATCCATATGGAGAGCAACTTCCTCATCAGTCGCTCTCATGATCAGGGTCGTCCTCGTCCTGGTCATTGTCATCGTCCTGGTCCTCATCCTCATTTGTCTCCTCCTCGGCTTCCTCATTGATATCCATGTCAATGGCTGCAGCATCCGGAGGGGTACGGGGGTCATGATAGCTACCCCCAGCAGAAGTCTGTGCCTCCACATGCTACACGTGGTGGTCATGATAGCTACCCCAACAGAAGTATGTGCCTCCACATGCCCCACGTGGTGGCTACTCTCACCTCTATAACATAGCTTGAGCTATGGAGCTCGGCCCGACCAGCAGATCACCAACCTCCAGAGGATAAAGCCACAAGCATCCTTGATTGTGGTATGTGTGTGTATGGGTCGTAATCATGCAATGATTGAGAAGGGGAGGGTCCATGATAGGCTGCTGCTGTGGGTGAAATGATGAGTGACGTGAAGGCTCAACAGGACCCTGCTGTGGGTGGAAAGATGAGTGTCGTGGAGGATCAACTCCGACACCGCGCTCACGACGGTACGACGCCGTCATTGGCTGCTCCACATTTCTGTCTTTCTTCCTTTTTGTGTACACATTTTTCATCGCTTTCTTCAGCTTATCCATAACTGCACAAGTTGAAAATCATAATTTTAAGATAAGCTACGCAAGTAAAACAAAAAATCACAATAATAATCAACAAAACAATTATAACATGTGACTTACAATGTAAGAGACTTATAATAATAAATCAACGGTACATTAATAACTACTATTATTTAATGAGTAACAAATAATTATGATTGTGCCAATTAATTTAAAATATTTATAAAAAAATTAAAAAAAAAAACAACTCGCCCTGATGGGCGGGGCGAGACTGGTCAGTTCGTGTCTCCCGCCGGAGCGAGACACACCAAGACGGGTGGGAGGTGGGGCGAGCTGGCTTAGCTCGTGTTGATTGCCAGGGTGAGGCGTGGGGCAAAGCAGGGCGGACCGTGTCAAGAGGCGAGGCAAGTCGGGGTTGAGCGTGTCTTCATTCGACACGAGACACGGCTAGGCGTGTTAAGCCGCGGGGCGAGTTGAGGCGCGGGGCGAAGTAGCCTGTTCGTGTCTGGAGCTGGGGTGAAGGCGAGTTGGTCGCCTCGACGGCTAGGGTGATGCACCCCCATGCGTGTCGCTAGGCGGGGCGAACTCGCCCAACTCGTGTCGCTAGGCGGGGCGAGTCGAGGGTAATAGTGTCGACGGGAGGGGTGAAGTTCAGAACTCCATTAATGGTGTTTTCAAGGTTTTTTCAGAATTTTAATTTGTAGATCTAGGGTAAATTATGATGTGTTTCTAAAAACTAACAACAGATTTGGGTTCACCACATCAAGATCTACAACTTGCAAATTGTTTTTTGAAAAACTCACCGGAAAATTTTTCCGGCAGTGGTCCGGTGGTGGCTCCGGCAGTGGCGCTGGGAGGCAGAGGGGATAGTGGGAGGGGGAGAGAAGGAAGAGGGATAAAGGAAATGTGAGAAATGAGGTAATATAACTTGATTCGACTATATATCGAGATCATTTTTTCACCCGAAACTGGCGTTTTCAACTACGATTTTAGTACGATTTTTTCTGTACTGAATATACAAAAATGTTTATAATTTAAAGAAACATAACATAAAATGTCATTTACTAATGTGGAATCACAGTTATAACATTTAAATGTAATAAGAACGGGTTTAACGTGTTTTATTCCCGCGAGAACGTTTTTGATGGTATATGATAATGAAATGATTTTTTTGAAAAACAAAAGTTACAATAGTATGTTATTACATGTTTGCAGTGTTAGTATGATTTAAAAAAATTGTAATGTGGTGATTAGTAATTTTATACTACAAATAGCAACCGAGTTGACAAAATTGAAGTTGTTTTGGCTACAAACTTATTAGTAGTAATTAGCACCACACATCTTAGTTGTATGAGTTATCATGAACAGTAGAAGTTGGTTGGGAACAGGAGCTATCTATCAATGGAGATAAATTATAAGCCGGATGACAAAAAAAAAGATACTTAAGAAGGATGGATGCAATTTACCACCCATGTGGAGAAAGCTCTTAAACTAATTTGCCCTTTTTCATTGACTTCAAGTGATGTGAACAAAATATTCACACAACCTCCCCGATCATGATATTTTGAAGATCATCCCTTTCTAAATACCTGCATCAAATATGATCAAATCAAACAACATCCTCAAATTAATATGAAACTAGTAGTAAAAAAAACAATCAAAACAAAGATTCGAAAAAGTAATTAAGATACAAAATCGTAAATAAAAATGTCTATAAGAAATGTTTAGAATGCGAGAGTTAGCAACACTTACAATCACAAAATTTGTTTAGCAGAAAAACGGATATTCCTTGCTCAAAAAGGCTATTGCGCAACAGTCCTACTCCTCATATCAGCCGGGGATCGATGAATTCACATTTCATTTTTTTCTATCGACATGGTGAACAACATGTTAAAACAATCACGTTATAACCATCAGCTACCTCTTCACGGGAAAAACTACAGAATTATACCTCAAAACACTAGATATCTCAACTCGAGTGCAGGTTAGTAGCCCTGCGTAATAATATTCTTAGCCCATCTAGACTCTTGTATAGGTACGGGAGACCTGGTAATTCGGGTCACTCAGTTCGGGTTCGGTTCGGTTCAGTTCGGGTCGATTTGTAGATATTCACTATTCGGTTTGGGTCAGATTGGGTCGGGTTATCTGGTTAAAATTAGATTCGGGTGACTTCGGTTTGGTTGATTTTGGATTTGGGTGCTTTCGGTTCGGGTTAGCCTCTACGTTTTTCAGTTTTTTCGGGTTATGGATCAAATTCGGTTGACTAACCGCGTAACGCTTAATTGACAAAAATTTTAAAGTACAAATTTAAGCAACCTTTATAACTTGTATTGATTTTCATATTTGGATCCAAATTCTCTTAATATAGTTTTACTCTTGATGAAGATTGTTATTGTGTATTGGTTGGTTATACATAATCAAATTGGATGACAATATCTTTAATATTAAATTTAATTATAGATTTATTATTGTATCGACCAAGTATAAATTTAAAATTTGATTGGTCAATATTCGACACTCGACGCCCAGTCTATCCCTCCGCCTCCCCCCCTCATGCCCGACGTTGTGCCTGTGCCTCCCGCCATCCCACGCCCGTTACACCCCGCACACGTCCTGTATCAGCGCCCGTCATCTCGAGCGAGCGTCACGCGCCCATGCCAATCCATCACCACCTCGCGTCTGTGCCCCTATGCGCCTCATCACCTCGCGCTTGTACCCCTATGCGCCTGTCATCACCTCGCGCCCGTGACTTCATGTTGTGTGTGCGCCACTGATCACCGCCTCGCGTGCGTGCCTCGTGCGGGCGTCCTTCAGTAGCTTATTGCTCCTAGGTAGGGGCTGTCCCTTTTATTTTGGCATTTTCTAACCCTAATTTAATTTAATTATTCATACAGATATATTTACGTGAGATGTAAGTTTTATAATCTTCATTCTTTTGAACTGATTTCCTTAGACACGACAAAAGATGGCAACAATTGTGAAAATGGAATGAAAAACATTCCTTAGTTTAGTCCCAGTTCATGGAAATTATGCGTTCGTACATGCCAATAATAAACAGAAGGATAATGGAAGTTTGTCTAGTTTCATGTGTCGTATGGGTGAATTCGGTGAATTCGGGTCAATTCGGGTCAATTCGGGTATATCAAATTTCGGTTTGATTCGGTTTTGGTTTGGTTTGATTCAGATTTTCGGGTCACATTTCAGGTCAAATTTTGCTTAAGTGAAATCAAAGTCCGTTGATCCCTTTTTTTGTAAAATCAATTACTAAAAATTAGCCTAAGTCGATTGTATTACTATGGAGTTTCCGGTGCTTCTATGATATTTATTTATAGTGATATGTATTTTTACATTGAGGTAGAATCAATTTTGTACGACTGTACTAATCTGTTAACATTTTTAATACTTTAAGAAGATATACCATCCTTAGATATAATAACTACAACCGAAAGGACACTGAGAATTGAACTTTAGTAAAAAAAACCATTGAGGGCAACACAACCCACAAATAGACTTATATAATAAATCAAAGTTAACATCTTGAAATTAATAATCAATACTATCATCCATAAAGTTCATACATACCCACAAATTAATCCGATGACATTATCAATTCAATAGAATAGGATTATGAAATGCGAAAAGAACCAAACAATAGGGCCACGAGCATTGGGGGTTCCCATCGAATTCTTACACTTCATAAAACATGAATAAATATTTTGAAATATTATAAAAATACATATTAGGAATTTCGTGATGACGTTAATAAAGCCAAGAATATTAGTATCATGTCATAGGAGTAGACTTGTAATAGGGGGATGCTGGGGGTGGGGAGCTATAGTATGGGGATGGTGGGGAAGGAGAGGTATAAATTGGGGATGGTGGTGGTGGGAGCTATTATGGGGATGGTGGTGGTGAAAGGTGTAACTTGGGGATGGTGAATACGTCTTTGGGGAAGACTTATAGTATGGAGATGGTGGTGGTGGGGAGCTATAGTATGGGGATGGTGAGTAGGTTTTGGGGATGATTTGTAGTATGGAGACGGAGGTGGTGGGGAGTTGTATGTGGCTGGTGGTGGAGGAGAGCTATAGTATGGAGTTGGGGTGTAAGTCTTTGGGGAAGACTTGTAGTATGGGGATGGTGGTGGTGGAGAGATGTAACTTGGCGATGATGAATAGGTCTTTGGGGAAGACTTATAGTATGGAGATGGAGGTGGTGGGGAGCTATAGTATGGGGTTGTTGAGTATATCTTTGGGGAAGACTTGTAGTATGGGGATGGTGGTGGTGGAGAGCTATAGTAAGGGGATGGTGAGTAGGTCTTTGGGGAAGTCTTATAGTATGGGGTTGGTGGTGGTGGGGAGTTGTAGTGTGGGGATGATGGTGGTGGGGAGCTATAATATGGGGATGAAGAGTATGTCTTTGGGGAAGATTTGTAGAATGGGGATGGTGTGTAGGTCTTTGGGGATGACTTGTAGTATGGGGAAGGTGGCGGTGGAGAGTTGTAGTATGGGGATGAGGAGTAGGTTTTCGGGGAAGACTAGTAGTATGGGGATGGTGAGTAGGTCTTTGGGGAAGACTTGTGGTAAGGGGATGGTGGTGGTGGAGAGCTATAGTATGGGGATGGGGTGGTGGGGAGTTGTAGTATGGGGATGGTGGTGGCGGGGAGCTGTAGTATGGGGGTGGTGGTGGCGGGAGCTGTAGTATGGGGATGGTGGTGGAGGAGAGCTGTAGTATGGAGATGGAGTGTAGGTTTTTGGGGAAGACTTGTAGTATGGGGATGGTGGTGGTGGAGAGGTGTAACTTGGGGATGGAGAATAGGTCTTCGGAGAAGACTTGTAGTATGGGGATGGGGTGTGGGTTTTTGGGGAAGACTTGTAGTATGGGGATGGTGGTGGAGAAGTGTAAACTGGGGATGGTGAATAGGTCTTTGGGGAAGATTTATAGTATGAGGATGGTGGTGGTGGGGAGCTATAGTATGGGGATGGAGGTGGTGAAGTGTTATAGTACGGGGATGAAGAATAGGTTTTTGGGGAAGACTTATAGTGAGGGGATGGTGGTGGTGGGGAGCTGTAGTACGGGGATGAAGAGTAGGTCTTAGGGGAAGACTTATAGTAAGGAGCGGGAGAATACACCTTAGGAGAGGACTTGTAGTATGGTGATGGAGAGTATGTTAAAGGGGAAGACTTGTAGTATGGGGATGTCGAATAGGTCTTTGGAGAAGATTTGTAGTACGTAGACGGTGGAGGTGGGGAACTGTAATATTGGGATGGAGGCGGTGGAGAGTAATAGTAGTAGACTGGTGGGTAGGTCTTTGGGGATGACTTGTAGTATGGAGGTGGTGGTGGAGAGGTGTAGTATGGGGATGGTGAGTAGGTCTTTGGAGAAGATTTGTAGTATGGTGATGGTGGTGGTGGAGAGTTGTAATAGTACTTGGGTGAGTAAGACTTTGGAGAAGACATGTAGTATGGGGATGGTGGTGGTGAAGAGGTGTAACTTGGAGATGGTGAATAGGTCTTCGGGGAAGACTTATAGTATGGAGATGGTGGTGGTGGGGAGCTATAGTATGGGGATGGTGAGTAGGTCTTTTGGGATGATTTGTAGTATGGAGACGGTGGTGGTGGGCAGTTGTATGTGGCTGGTGGTGGAGGAGAGCTATAGTATGGAGTTGGGGGGTAAGTCTTTGGGGAAGACTTGTAGTATGGGGATGGTGGTGGTGGAGAGGTGTAACTTGGAGATGGTGAATAGGTCTTCGGGGAAGACTTATAGTATGGAGATGGTGGTGGTGGGGAGCTATAGTATGGGGATGGTGAGTAGGTCTTTGGGGATGATTTGTAGTATGGAGACGGTGGTGGTGGGGAGTTGTATGTGACTGGTGGTGGAGGAGAGATATAGTATGGAGTTGGGGTGTAAGTCTTTGGGGAAGACTTGTAGTATGGGGATGGTGGTGGTGGAGAGGTGTAACTTGGAGATGGTGAATAGGTCTTCGGGGAAGACATAGTATGGAGATGGTGGTGGTGGGGAGCTATAGTATGGGGATGGTGAGTAGGTCTTTGGGGATGATTTGTAGTATGGAGACGGTGGTGGTGGGGAGTTGTATGTGACTGGTGGTGGTGGAGAGCTATAGTATGGAGTTGGGGTGTAAGTCTTTGGGGAAGACTTGTAGTATGGGGATGGTGGTGGTGGAGAGGTGTAACTTGGAGATGGTGAATAGGTCTTCGGGGAAGACTTATAGTATGGAGATGGTGGTGGTGGGGAGCTATAGTATGGGGATGGTGAGTAGGTCTTTGGGAATGATTTGTAGTATGGAGACGGTGGTGGTGGGGAGTTGTATGTGGTTGGTGGTGGAGGAGAGCTATAGTATGGAGTTGGGGGGTAAGTCTTTGGGGAAGACTTGTAGTATGGGGATGATGGTGGTGGAGAGGTGTAACTTGGAGATGGTGAATAGGACTTCGGGGGAGACTTATAGTATGGAGATGGAGGTGGTGGGGAGCTATAGTATGGGGATGGTGGTGGTGAAGAGCTATAATATGGGGATGGAGAATAGGTTTTGGGGGAAGACTTGTAGTAAGGGGATGGTGGTTGTGGGGAGTAGTAGTGTGGAGATGGTGGTGGCGGTGAGCTGTAGTGTGGGGATGGTGGTGGCGGTGAGCTGTAGTATGGGGATGGTGGTGGTGGCGCGCTATATTGTGGGGATGGTGGTGGCGGCGAGCTGTAGTATGGGGATGAGGTGTAGGTTTTTGGGGAAGACTTGTAATATGGAGACGGATATCATACCTTAGAATATGGTCTTACGTGTACTCCGGATATAAAACTTGCAACTATGAGATAAGAAGAGAAGAAGAGAAGCAGCTTTATTGTCATGATTTCTGCCAACAAAAGCCATGACAAAGACTATGATCACTAGGGGAAACGAGACAAGCTTGCTCAACTGCTTGATGGGATGGTTGTCTTGTTGCCGTTCAATGCGTGCTGTAGTTGAACACGTTGTTTGAAAACCCTGATCTATACACATACGTATATATGGTAAATTTCATGAAATACCACTATTTTTTGTTAATTCATGAAATGACCATAAAAAAAACAGAAAGTCAAAATAAAATATATTATGTTGAATAAATAATATATATGTATACCAATTTATTTTGAATAAATAAAAATAAATTACATTTAAAAAATTATAAATATTCGTTCAAAATAAATTATATTACATTTTTTAACTATTATTAAGAAAAATTATTTAAAAATTTTATATTCTAATTTTGTAGGTAACATTATGACGTAATATGTTTGGTTATCTACAAAATATTATGTCATAAAGTCATCCACAAAATAGAATATAAAAAAATTCTAAACATAGTTAAAAATATAAAATAATTTATTTTGAATAAATAAATTATATTGGTGAAGAAACAATATTTTAAAAAATGTATAGTAACAGTTTTGGTACTTGATACTTAATTGGTATAACTTGGTAGAAAATCGGTATAAATTATACCTTTATAACACTATATTCTTTTTATGGTATTGAATAACTTCAAAAAAGCTAAGAAATCTTTATTTTTTCATCTTTTTATGTTTTTTTAACATATTTTTTTACTTTATTTTCAATTTTGTATAAATTTTTTAATATTTTTATAAGTATCTATATTTTTTTAGTATTTTGAATTTATTTGTGAATTCTAGTGAGTTTTTTAACACTTAGGGGCATATTGTGAACTTTGAAAGTATTTTGTTAACTAATAAGAGTTTTTGTCTTTTTTTCTTCTGGTAAATGAGTAGTACCTCATGGACTTTTATAAAAATGTAGTTGCATTTTTTGACTTTTTGTTTTTTAGGGGCATTTCATGAATTAACCAAAAGTATAAAGGCATTTCATGAAGTTTCTTTTGATATATGTTAATTTTTCTCTAAAGAAACATAAAGTAGTATTGACAAAATTGAAGTTGTTTTGGCTACACACTTATTAGTAGCAATTAGCACCACACATCTCAGTTGTCGGACTGATGGCACTCTCAGCTGGTGCCAACCCCCTTATCTACTCTCCACCTCTCTATCTATAGTTGTCCTAGAAGAACCATCATTTTCCAAAGCTATTCATTTACCAGAATGGCGTGC
The DNA here is from genome assembly GCA_023374045.1 of Limonium bicolor. Taxonomy (NCBI): domain Eukaryota; kingdom Viridiplantae; phylum Streptophyta; class Magnoliopsida; order Caryophyllales; family Plumbaginaceae; genus Limonium; species Limonium bicolor. The sequence continues at coordinate 262,921,221 of CM041781.1, read as the reverse complement.
TCCTACACAGGCTTGAATACAATGCTCTCACTCAGAGTCATACTTGGGATCTTGTCCCCTATAAACCCTTAATGAACCTCCTAGGCACTAAATGGGTTTTGAAGACTAACACGTGGGCAGATGGAACTCTTGAACGCAGGAAGGGTAGACTTGTGGCCTTAGGGTATAAATAGTCCGAGGGTGCTACCTAATAAATTTGTAGGGGGAAAGGATGTACAAAATGAATAAAAGAAATCATACAACTCTACTACAGGTAGCAAAAATCCAGGTCGGAATATAGCATAAGCAAACTACGACCAAGAGTATCGAATCCAAGGGACTTAGTAGAAAAATAGTCCTAATCCTCGGTACTTACCTATTCTAAACAAAGGGGGGGAAGTAAATAATCATTCAAAATCAAAATAACTAACTAAAATCCTAAAGTAAGGTATTTACAATGATTTGTCCTAGGTTGGGGATTACAATCAACCAAGTACCAATATAATCACACAATAAAATTACAGGACTCGAATTTAACCAAATAAATGAATGTACCGGATGGCCTGTCGGACACCAGATGCACGGCACCTTCAAAGACCTTGAATGTGTCGGACACAAGACTCCCTGCAGTCTACCCAGCGTATTCAAGTGTCAATTGTATTTCTATATTTCGGGTCTGACAATAGGAAACCCACTACCCATTGTTGAATCAAACATATTTCATGCCACGAAATGAACAAGGTAGTGGGGGAAAATGGATTAAACTCAAAAATCTTAAGTGTTGCTCCCACTGATGCGCAGAAGACAACGGTAAAGATTCACTAAGGCTTCCTCTTTCCAATCCTACTCTTTATTGATAAATCTCAAGTAGAACCTTGAATAAGAAGAATAAGGGATCAACATATTCAACTTGTAACTGACCAAAATCTTAGTAAACGCTGGTATATAGATAAAAATGATCATATTGTTTTACAAGGAGGATTCCTTCCCTAACCAAGAACTAACAAGGATTCCTACTTCACCATTTGCAAAAACAAAAGAAGAGATACAACAAGGAGAAGGAAATTGATCATAGCCTTAACTGATAGAGATCTTCTCCTCTTCTTCGAAGGTGGAGCAAAACTTCCTTGGACACCAACAATGGGAGGATGCGGAATTTGAAGTGTGAATGGAGTGTAGGGGTATGTTGTAATGTGTGTAAATGTGTAGGTTTGCGGCCTATTTATAGACTACATTTTCCTTGTGTGCCGGGTGGAATGCCGAGTCAATATCATCCGGCATCGAATAACGCATGTGCCCAACTATAACGGTCAAAACCGCCAAATCTGAGCGAAACGATGTCTATGCCGGACAGGGGATGTCCGGCACCGTAGCCGGCAGCGGTTGAATTGTCAACGGTAAATAACTGCTATCCCTTGACGAACCATGATGACTCTTCACTTGTGTCAGCTAGGTTCTACCCGGCACTACATCCGGCCCGCCTCCTAGCCGCTCCACTGCTGCTGTGAGTTGTACATCCGGCATCACGCCCGGCGTCAATTAATCAGAATTTATTCCTTGTAAAAACATAGAAAACATAATCTGAACATATATAGCAGACTTTATACATAATATAACATAAATAATGGTCATTCTAACCTTATTTTGACTCTTATGTCTATAATTCCACACTATAATATATGATAAGTCTGAGGCTTATCAGAGGGCATTGATTATAATGATTCATTTAGCCCTATGGTTAAAGTCTCAACTATTCGTCTGGTTCTTTCTATTGTTGTCTCGAATAATTGACCTATTAGACACATGGACGTGGATAATACCTTCCTCCATGGTTTCTTGGAGGAAGAGGTTTACTTACGACAACCCATAGGTTTTATAGACAAAACACACCCCCATCATGTGTGTCATCTAAACAGAGCCCAATATGGGCTCAAACAATCCCCTAAGGTCTGGTTTGCCCATCTAAGTGGTTTTCTTGTTCAATTGGGTTTTAGGGCTGCTCAATCTAAACCCTCACTCTTCATTTACACTCAAGGTGGTCATAAAGTGTTTATTTTGGTGTATGTTAACGATATTATTCTTACAGGATCTACCCCCACCTTGCTAAACCAATTTGTGGCTGCTATCTCTAAAGAGTTCCTTATCAAAAACTTAGGGAGTCTACATCAATTTCTGGGCATTTTTGCTCATCACACATGTCAAGAACTACATCTAAACCAAACCAGTTACATACAACAGTTACTAGTTCACACAGACATGTAGAATTGTTAATCTAGCCCTACACCTACTGTGGACAGTCAAAAGCTTGACACTATAGATTCAGATATATTTCCATATCAAACATTGTACAGAAGAGTGGTGGGTAGTCTTCACTACCTCGCCTTCACTAGACCAGACATCCATTTTGCAGTAAACCAACTAAGACAATATATGCACTAACCGAAAAATATTCACTAGAAAGGGGTAAAACGTGTTCTACGTTACCTCCGTCTTACCTTCACTGTCGGGTTGTTTCTTGTCGCCAAGCCACTGGGAGATCTTCGTATATATGCCGACGGTGACTGGGTCGATTCTCCGGCTCACCGCAAGTCCACCACCAACTTCTGTATATTTCTCGGTGACCATCTTCTCTCTTGGTCCTCCTGTAAACAACGCACAGTCGCCCACTCATCCATAGAAGCGGAATTTAAGTCGCTTGCCACTGCCACCTCTGAAGCTTTGTGGCTTCTTCAACTTCTCAGCGAATTAGGCGTCTTTCTCCCGTCGCCTCCTACTCTATTCCGTGACAATTTGGGCACTTTTTATCTCTCATCCAACCCGGTACTCCATAGTAGAGCAAAGCACGTTGAAATTGAGTTTTTCTTTGTACGGGAACACGTAAGAAGTGGAGCCCTAAAGATTGAATTTTTTCCCTCAAATCTTTAGGTCACCGACATTTTCTTAAAGTGTTTGACTTCTTCTAGGTTCTCTGATAACAAGTCCGAACTCCCCTTGTGTACTACCCCATTTGGACTTAAGGGGGGAGTAGTAGCCTAATGTAATAATATTCTCAGCCCATTTAGGCTCTTGTATAGGTATGGGCCCAAAAGTGTTATATTGTCCAGTCTTATGATTTCTTATTACAACAGTCTCTAGGGTTGTATAAATACTCTCTTTACAACATTATTTTCCTTACGATCAATACAATAGTAAATTACATATTTGATCGTCATCTTCTACAGGTGACGCAATATGGGTAGTAGTACATAGCTATAGTAGTATATTCCATTAAGTTGTCCAACTTTATTTCTTTATTCGATGGCTGACATTTTCTAAATTTTACGGCATAATTTTAGTCAACTACTTCACTTGGAATGATCCTAAATCTATTGCACTTAATCTAAGCACATGCTTTGTCACGAACAATACTCAACTAAACTAGTGAGTATTCAAGCACGACATAAGACAAGGTCAGTGTGTACTGCTTGTTAATTGCGATTATGTAACCGTTTATTGCAATTATATAACCATTTATAGTCTTTATATACTCATTACATATAATTAATACACTTGTTAATGTGTGTATATCTCCCAACTTTTCTCCATACAACGCCAAAGTCACTTACAAACAGGCATAGCAAAAGCAAACAAAGCCATTAATCGAATAGAGGACACTTCATCTTTGTGTTTGTACATATACAGTGGCAAGATATTGCCTTCTACATCTGGTGACAAACAATTTTCAATAAGGGATCTCTAGGTTTCAAATTCTTTATCTTTATGTTTGTACATATACAATACTCTGGGAGACCTCAAATTTTGTGCGCTCCTTCTGATTTCCTATTGAAATCCATTTTCTAGGTGTTGCATAGTCCCTGAATTATTTTGATTTGTTCAATTACTCGTAGTTTATCCGTAACATAAAGTTTGAATACGTTTCCTTCAGGAAACTAATGCAATTGGTTTGATTTGTGAATTCAATTACGGTTAGATTGGTTTGATTGACCAGTTTTGTTGAGATCGTCGGTTTTAGCGTCTAGTTGTCATTGAAGTAGCAAATCGATTGTACTACTTCTACTACTATTCAACAAGGATTTCATATGAGAAAAGATACACATCTACATGGAGAATAACACTCTCTCTAAATTCGATTCCCATTTTCAAAAGAAACACAGAAAAAATGAAAAAAATTGTAACAGTCACTCTCAATTAGGAAGCCAAATAGAAATGAGAAGCTAAAATAACATATTAACGCAATGTTTCAGCCCACAAAAAGAAATAATCGGAGAACGAAGACCAAGTGAGATTCAGCCATAACAACGTCAAAAAAGAAAGCAGAGACAGAAAATAGATAACTACATACCGAGTATAACTCAATCAGGGAGTGATTAATCTCAGCGCAAGCTTCTCAGTGACAAAGTTCCCCTGCCGTAACTAGCGTAGGCTTTTCATTCTTCTTTCACGTTTGACGCGGCACAGAGCTAGGGAGATTGAAGCTGTTGGAAGTGAAGATAGATAATGAGACTAGACAATCACCTGAGCAGGTTAGCGCTTCAAAATTGATGTGGTGGGCGGACCCAGAATTTTTAATTAGGTGTGTCAAACTTATAAATTCAGATTTTTGAAGTTAATAATATGTTTTTATATAATTTTATATTGAAGTTGTGATCATATTGACAATAGACACTAGTCGTATAAGGTCTACAGTAAAATAAATTCTAATTATATTCTTAAAAAGTAAAAAAACATATTATTCTTAATCAAAGTTAATAAAGCATCATTCATGAATAAACTAGAAGAATAAATTTAGGTTGACAAGTAGCAAATATTAACTGACAAATTAGGGCCTTTGTTGTTCTTAGAGATAAAAATTGTGGAAAGGTGAGAGTGCATAATAAATCAAGATTAGAGAAAATAAACAATATTATGTAAGGAAATAAAGATACAATTAAAATATATAAGGACTAAAATAAAACTAAAAAATTTAAAAGCAAAATATTAATTACACAGATGAAGAGTGATTTACAAAGTGAAATACATCTATTATTAAGGTCATTCTTTAGCCTTGCACTCAATTTATTTTACATATATTAGATGATATTTTTTAATGAAATAAACAAACATATTTATCAACACATCTAACTAAACATGATTAGTTCTAACATATGAATAAATTTTAACTTTATTATGAATTGCAAGTGTGTCAGTTGACACACTACACTCTACATTGGGTCCACCCCTAGGTGGAATGAGGTAGGGGAAGAAGAGAAAATGGCGAGAGCTTTGGTCGACCGAGGGAAGAACGAAGTTAGGGCGAAGAAAGAGAAGTGTTTGGGGTGGGGTACTGGGCGTAGGGGTGTTAAAAAAAACCGTAACCGTATAACCGATACCGAAACCGGAAAAACCGTACTAAAAATTCGGTTAACCGTACCGATTTTCCGGTTTCAGTTAACCGACCAATTAAATAAACCGGTTACGGTTACGGTTACGGTTATCAGATTTAACCCAGCCGGTTAACCGTTTAAATATTTATAAATTAAAAAAATAGATTTTCTAAAAGTCTTTATACACTTTCCTTTCTTTAATTTAACTTATAACCCTTACATTTTGTGTTAGGTAAAATAATTTTTGAATTATGAGATATGGAAATCGATAAAGGTCAGATTGTTTTTATCATATAGTTATCTTACAATTAATATTTCATATCATTACTATAATACTTTCTATAAAACTTGTAGGAATGAAGGAGCTCACAACGGAGCTACTTATAATAACAATTGATGAGTCTTTTGACTTTTCAAGTGATTGGTGAAACTTGGTTGGTATTTGTTAACAATACTTAGTTGTTGTAAGTTAATGGTAAAATTTAGTTGTTTTTATGTAATGATAGAATTTAGATGTGATGTAAAGAGAAACTAAGATGGCTTTCTGTAATAATAAAAACTCATGATGTAACGGAAAATTTTATGATTTTAATTATAGGTTGTAATCTAAAATAGTACATTTTTTTCTTTATCCGGTTAACGGTTAACCGGAAAAACCATACCGAAACCGACGGTTAACCGAACCCGGTTAACCGTTTCTAAATGAAGCGGTTACGGTTATCAATATTGACTAACCGCCAAATGCGGTTAACCGGTTGTGAACACCCCTAACTGGGCGGGATATGAAAGTTTATGTTTATCACTTATAACACTTTAGTTTGGGCTGGAGTTCTAGAGTTAGATATTGGCTGAAATAAAAAAATATTTAGAGAGTAAATAGGTCATTTTCACAACACCCCACTTATTATTAGGACTATGATAATTAACAGCTCTATTAGACTAGGTAAATACTACTAATAATTAACATTGTCTTACTCAACTCTTTTTTCCTTAACTCACATTTATTGTACCAAAGACTACTAAAATTGTTGTGCCCTAGTTTTTTTATGTAATTTTCCATCTTATTCCAGTGGGATTATGTCATTTCTGATTGGTTTTTTTAGCTTTTGAGGAATGAGGGGTAAGAGCGTCATTTCACGTTGTTATTAATAAAGTTAGAAAGAAAGTTCCTAAATCACATTATTTTCTTTTCCCTTACTTCTGATTTTCCCTTCCTCATTCTAACTTCCGTTTCTGTGCTCCCTCTTCTCTTCCTCTTCATCATCTTCCTTTGCTCCATTGCTTCAAATGTTCGTTCGACCAGGAAGTTCCGCTTGTGAGAGTTCCGGCCTGTTGTATGTCGTCTTCCAGGTTTGTAGATTGTGGGTTTAGTTTTGGTTTCATTCTTTATTTTGTCTTCTTCGTTTCGGATTTTGGTTTTGACTTCCAGTTAATCCAGTCGATTGTTCATCGGGTTTCGAGTGGGGATTTGAGAAGAGTTTGTTGTGGAGTCTGTAGAGTTCTGCATTCTTCAGATTGAGGTAGGCGGTAGATGGATTAAGTTTGGGTATGTTTATCCATGGGGATTGTAGGTTTCGTTTCATTTCATTTATGAATGTGTTCAATTAGTTTTCTGTTTTCGTTGTGAAACTAAGTTTATTTTGAGTTGTGTTTTCGCTTTGCTAAAGCCCGTGGGAATGTGCTTTGATTGTCTAATTTGTAATGGAAAGTTATGCAATTTCAATGGTGATTTGGTGGCTTTGGTTTGCATCAGTTTCTGCCTCTGGATTTGTAGATTTTGTCCTATTCCGACTTCTATCCATACATGTATGGCCGGATAATGCTTCGGACACCTTAGATTTTTAGCGGTTTTAGCTTTGTCCAGACTTCTACCTGTACATGTACGTCCAAACGGGGTGCGAGGACAGTGCCAGGGTTTACAGTTTGACTTGCGTCCAAACTTGCAAGCCCAAACACAAGTCTGGACATCCTTTAGATTTCACCCTCAACATGTGTTCGGACTTCCAAGCCCGGGCCCATGTCCGGACGTCACCGCACATGTTTCTTTGAAAATTTGTCCGGACTTTTAAACCTAGACACATGTCCGGAATTCTTCTGTCTTGAGTCTTGGTATATGTTCGGACTTGTAACCCCAGACGCCTGTCCGGACAGCCATCTGATTTTGCCTAAAATGCTCGTTTGAGCTCTGTTTTGACTTCATTTGCGGGGTTATGATCCCTAAAGTGTGTATAAGATATTTTGACATGTTTTAGTGTGCATTTCCATGTCTTTCCGTTCTCAAAGTATTCATTTTGTTTAAGATCTCAAAACTACTTTGAAAGTGAGTTTCGGTCTCTGATTTCTGC